>JAODUP010001020.1:12500-15000 GCA_025642065.1 Paralvinella palmiformis | reverse complement strand
AGTTCACACAGGTATTCTGGCACCATATCATTAATATATATATATATATATATATATATATATGTGTGTGTGTGTGTGTGTGTGTGTGTGTGTGTGTGTGTGTGTGTATGTGTAAGCAAATACAATTAAGAAACCTGATACATGTGACTGACGTTGTCAACATCCTAAGTGTCTACGTAGAGAGCATATGTACTACAATCTATTGACGATGATTTTATTCACTTTAGCCTCGCGTCTTATGCACACGATTAATTCATCACATATAATTTAATTGATAATTCCATATCGTCCTCAGGGTAAATGGAACCCATATGAAGACCCGAAGCCTAAAGATGGCAAATATAATCCATATTCTTCAACAGAGAAACCAACTGCAACTCCATATCAGTAAGATTACTATATATTATACATTAGCGAAATATAATATTTAATATAATGCTCTCTCTCTGTCTCTCTCTCTCTCTGTAGGTGTGTGTGTGTTGCTCTCTGTTTTTAAACGTTTATGTTTCAATATCCGTATATATATATATATCCGTATATATATATATATATATATATATATATATATGTGTGTGTGTGTGTGTGTGCGCGCGTGCGTGGTATGTGCTATAATTTATATTATATATATATATATATATATATATATATATATATATGTTTGTTTGCATGTGTATGTATGTGCGCGTGTGTGTATGTATATGTTATTTAGTTGCTTCGAGTGTGCATACGCGCACATGTATTTGTTTCTTTACTGTGTTTCAGTGCTTAATATTTGTCTATGTGTTTGTTTATTTATTTTTGTGCGTGTCTGTGTGTGTATGTGTATGTGTGCGCGCGTTTGTGTGCATGTGTATGTATGCGTGCGTGTGTGCGCGCGTTTGTATATGTGAGTGCACGCGCGTGCGCGCGCGCGCGTGTGTGTGTATGTGTTAGTCGGTATGCGCGCAACCGTGCTCATGCGTATACGAGTGTTGACAGTAATGAACTCAAGCCGTCTATTTCAGAATTCAGTCGATGGGCCAACAAGGCGCCATTATGCCTTGTATTGTCAGGTTAGACCAGGTGACCAGATCGAGAAATGCTCTCCTATTGTCTTTGATCGTGTTCGTCCTCGCTTTCCTCACGGCTTTTATCGCTCTCATGGTGTTCATGCCCAAAGCATTACCGGCGACAACAACTGTGGCACCCCGTAAGTGTTCGCGCATCCGAAATGTTCTTCTCACGTTCACGTTTTTCCTCCGTCGATCGCCGAATTACGATTTATTAAGAAGTACGTTGATATTTCTTCAGGTCTTCTAAACTTGAGGGGCGCCTCCGTGGTCTAATCGGTAGCGCGTTGGACCACATATCACTACCACCCGATGTGGGCATATCCGAAGGGTGTTTCAGCTTTGATTCCGCTTCATTACGTTTGGTGGTCGCTCGGCCCATTTAGCCTAACATGTGCATAACGGTGGCCGTAAAACATCAATCATGATGATGATGATCATCATCATCATCCGCTTCTTTATAATTTGAGAAATTAGTTCAGGAGCAAATCACCTGAACGATTTTTAGTTCGGAAGAAATCTCTAATAAAAAGACATACATTTATCTCGACTTTTATTTGGTCCGCTGATAAACATGAAAAAAGAAGCATATCAACGATTAATACCCAATATATATATATTACATATTCCCGACAGTAGTCTCATCACCATTTCACGGATTATCTATTATTCTTCACCGATGGAAAGTTGGCCTAGACGTCTGCAAAGTTAAAAACAGATACTAAATTATAAGTAATCGGCCGATATTTACAAACACACCTCTCTATTCGATGCTGCAGAAACCCAACTGTCGGTCAAGGTCATATCAACAAAGACGGACGTCCCTTACGACTCGTCGCTGTCGGACTCCAACAATTATGCCTACACCCTGATGAATACCACCATGTGTTCAACGGTGAGTACTTCGCGCTGATCTAATCGCCGATAACGGCGATGTTGTTGTTGTTGTTGTTGTTGTTGTTGTTGTTGTCGGCTCGGCGTATCAGGTCACGATGACCTCCACCTGTTGACGATTATGACCCACTGTGACTGATAACTTTAACCAGAGGTCAGGGTGTCACTGGTTCGGCTGAATTAGCTTCGTTAGTTGTTAATATATTCTCTTAGTGAGAATTACTTGTGTCATCATCCTCGATGGGACGTTTCGAATCGGTCAATCAATAAATAAATAAATCAATCAATCAATTAATCAATTAATCAATCAATCGATACATAAATAGATAGATAGAAAAATTGATTGATTGATTGATATTTTAAACTATGCCGTACATTAGTATCTAAATGTGAATATTTCATAATTGAAATAAATTAATGATACATTTTGGGGTAAAATTATAAATCAACAAGTATATATAGCGTGTCTATATTACACGAAGTAATATGATTGAATCGCCTATCCCGTATTATTATTGTATTTGATTACCCGAACCGATGAAGTACACTTCGATTTA
>JAODUP010001020.1:0-7500 GCA_025642065.1 Paralvinella palmiformis | reverse complement strand
GAAGTGGCTCGAAAGAACAGTGGTGTGACTGGCCGTGCCGAAACAATGTAAAAAGTGCAATAAGTGTTTTGTATATTTCTCCATAGATCATACTTGTTTACTATCTGCAGATATGTTCCTCTCAGGGTTGACGATATGCGTCACAAATCGGTGACGTCATCGTTTGTTTCTGATACCACGAAGTCACCGAGCTGTACCATCGCTGTTTAATCCGCCTACTGTTTGTTTACTAATGAAATTCGGAACAATAAACGATTGTGTTTCCTCTCTTTTGAAGTCGAGTGTCTGATGCAGTGTGTATGTATGTCTGTTTTAACGGAAGCGAAATCAACCAACCACAAGGGAAAAGACTAAAACTTTGGATTAAGGACGAACTTTTAACTTTCATACGAATTACACATTCTAAGAAATGCACGCATAATCAAATGCTCCATATACACAATCGTACAAAAAGAATGATAGGCATGTTGAAACGTTAACAAGACATCAAGTGGCGTGTCCAGATGATGATGACTGATGTTCAAACACCCTTCAGACATGTCCACGCCGAGATTCGAACTCATGTGGTAGTGATCTGTGGTCCAACCGCGCTACCAACTAGACCGCGGAGGCGCCCCATGGCATGTCAAGTAGCATACCCAGAAATATGGTTTGGAAATTTGGAACTCAACATTTTATAGCAAATAGATATGAAGATGGCAACCATTCGAGCACAATTCGAGTTGTTTATCCCTGACGATGGTCACACCTGGGACGTGTGGCTGGGAGGGGTCTGTCTAGGGAAATAACTCCCAGAAACACGGGGCATGAACCGGATCAGAATCAATAACCTGGAGCTTTACCACGGAGTCTCCTAACCGATAGGCCATGGGAACGTCCTCACAATCCTCTGATATGTAGTAACCCGAATTTTACATCAACTGTCTTTCTAATTCTAACTCCCGGAGAGTTTGTTGTGTTTTTTTTTGTTATCCAGTTGCTCTTATGGACGACTAATTTATAATAATCGATATTTATCAGTGACATCATTTAACACTTACCAACTAATGAGTACAAGCTAAATCACGACAGGGGGGCGAAGTGGTCTGAACCAAAATTCTATAATAACCATGATAATAATAATAATAATAATAATAATAATAATAATAATATATTTATTTATTTAAAGCGCCCTTACTAGCAGGAGCCATTCAAAGGGGCCGTATAGTGATACCTTAATGTTTGTAAACACCCAATAAGAGATCTAAGCGATAATCAGTATTTATCAGTAAATGTAATCCAGGACAGGTGTGTTTTAATAACTTTCTGATATCAGTTCATACAAGTTTTCAGATGCCATCTCATTGATATATTTATAAGTTATTAGTAAAACCTTGAAATGGATACGTTGGCTAACAGATGGCCAATGCAGTGTTTGAAGAATTGCGGTGATATAGCCATATTGCCGGCTATTCGTTGCCATGCGAGCTGTTCTATTTTGAATTCGCTGAAGGCGATTGTTGTTATAATCAGATATGCCATATAATAGGGAGTTACAATAGTCTATACGAGATCCAACAGAGGCACAGACCACACTTACAGGTGTTTCTTGCATCAATAATGCTTTTAAACAGTGGGTGTTCTTAGAATAGTAGTCGGCAGCTCGGCAAATGTTAATACATTCGTCACAAATAACCCCTATATTTCGGAGATGCAACCATCTGGGACGCTGGTACTTTTAGGCATTTAACACAATGTGGTAATGCCAAATATATAATATCTGTTTTATTATTATTTAATCTTAGAAGGTTGTGAGTCATTCAAAGCAGAACCATGTTTTAATTTCTTCAGGGAAAAGAAATTTAATTCATTGTCAGGATCCATTGATATATATAGGTGTGTGTCATCAGCATACAAGTGATATTTAACGCTATATCCCGGTTTAATGATCCTAAGAGGATGGATATACATTGTGAAAACCAGAACAGCACGAACTGAATCATGTGGTGCACCAGATGAAAAAATTGAACATCAAATAAAATACTATGAACAGATACTGTCTGAGAGCGTTGCTGTAGATAAGATCGAAACAATTCAAGGGCTTTATTTGACAGCCCAAACATCTCGTTTAACCTAGAGAAAAGTACATTATGGTCAACTGTGTCAAATGCAGCAGACAGGTCCAGAAGAACTGGTAATACTGGCCTACCTTGATCAATTTGACATGATATCATTTTTCACACGAAACAAGACTGTTTCAATGCTGTGATCACTTTTATATGTAATCTGTAGTGATTCATTAAGCTTACTATTGACTAAATAATTATTTAGATAGAAAGAAACTGTCATTTCTATAACCTTAGATAAAATGTGAGATTGTTTAGAGTTTAATAGACCAAACTGGGTTTTATATTACATTCACATCGAGCCCTCTCCCACTGGACTACCAAATGTAGTTTAGTTTTGAAAACGAAATAAGCATAACATATCGCATTGTTAAAATGTGTACGAACAACGCTCTATCTAAATGATTGGGTTTTCAAGGAAAATAAATTTAAGTCTGAATAAAGTTGAATATTCTTCGTGATTCGTAACTGATGTGGCTTTGCTACTCACAATACTGTGATCAGAATGTTTACCAAGTGTTTTGCCAGTTTCTTCATAACCGCTTATAATTAATTTCATTAGCTCTTCTTTGTAAGACCACCTTCATTTAGCAACACTTCATACGATATCTTTTATTGTCTCACAAAGCAGGTTACTCTAATAACTACCTTGCGCTGACAACTTATTACAAGTATAAAGTAGCTTTTATGAAATCCCACGGAAATGTATAATACTGGGTGACTTCAATAACACTGGGTAACTTCAATAATAATGAAAGGAAACAATTGGAGCCTATTCACTCGAATTACATTGTTTAGCACCTTAAATGCAAGTAAATACAAAACAAAAACATCAGTACTTAATAACAGGATGCATGTTAATATATAGTTAACTTCTACAGCTTGGTCAGTCCAATAAAAGGAATCCGAGTCTAGTTGGCTTTGGTCATAGAATTCGTCATCTCAAATTGCGATTTTACTGTCAATTATTAAAGCGAGATTCCTTAAAATATATTTATCTCATATGAATGTATTAACAAACAGGAACCCGCAGGAGTGTGTCTGGAGAGATGTCTCCATGTATATTATCCTCTATTCGATTGTACTGTTTTTGTTTTGATCTTGCTAGTAGTGTTCTGTTCTAGCTGCCAGGATTGTTCTAAATAAACCAGCTCCCAAAATGTATTTTTAAACAAAACCCGCTGCTTGTTTTCATGTACAGCGCAATGGCAAGTTGATATATTTTGTGGCTATATAAAGAACGAGTAATAGAACGAATGACGATGATGATGATGACGACGATGACGACGATGAGGACGACGACGATGACGATGACGACGACGACGATGATGATGATGATGATGATTATGATGATGATAATGATGATGACGACGACTATGACGACGATGATGACGACGACGACGACAGTGATGACGATGACGATGACGACGACGATGACGATGACGATGAGATGACGATGATACGACGACAACGACAGTGATAACGATGACGACGACGACGATGATGATGCTGTGATGATGATGATGATGATGATGATGATGACGACGACGACGACGACGACGACGACGACGATGACGATGATGATGATGATGATGATGACCGTGATCGTGATGATGTTGATTATGATGATGGTGATGATGATGATGATAATGATGGTGGTACTGGTGATAATGGAATAATAATTTCAAAATAACTATTATTATTATTATTATTATAAAATATGTTTCTAGCACTGATCTAACAAAAATGTCTATCAGATGAAACAGTATCATGTGCTGATACATCTTTCAGTTATATACTGCTACAGCTGCAGCTGCTATTACTATTACCACTGCGAAGTTCCACAGTGTCATGGCGCAGTTAATTAGAGCGTAACACCTGTAACCCGAAGGGTCTCGGGTTCGAGACTCCGGAGTTGCAATAGTGTCGAAGGGCAACCGATTCACTCAGCCATAAATGAGAACCCGATAGGACGTGATAGCTATATGATGGAGTAACGGCCTGTAATGGCGGCATGCACCCTTAGAAGTGGAGTTGTGCGCTGGATTGGAACAGGTCTGAGTCAGGGTTAATAATACTGTAAATGCAATAAATGCTAATAAATGCAATACATGGCAAAGTAAAGGGCGGCGGCTAAAGCAGAACAAAGTACGCTAACAACAAGTTTTGGTGATTAATCAGATCCGACACAAAGGTTAAAAACGCCTTAGAAGTAATTTCGAGGTAGGATAACTTTTATTAATTGCAAACACCTGACTAGAATAGGGGACCGAGTTTAAAATACAAAAAAAATAACTAAAGAGAGAATGCTGTAGAGGTAAGGACCTATTTTACTAGTGCAAATCACATTACGACGGCGTCACTATACATTTATAGACATTGTTTATATGACCTCTTCATTATCAGATGGTATTCTGGGGTTTTGTTCACTGATAGATGACGTTGATGTGCTGATGTGTTGAGGTAATTACGAAATCTTATCTGTTATCCGTTTGGTTTGAATATCGACGATTGTAGGCTCCTGACAAATACCAGCGATATTATTCTTTCGGCTTTTTATCTCTGCTCAGGTGCTCTCTTTACGGCTCGGGGTGCAAGGCAGCCAGAAGAAAATATTTACGCATCCTCATCCTCATCATCATCGTCGTCGTCGTCGTCGTGGACGTCGTCGCCGTGATCGTCATCAATCATCGTCGTCGTCATCATCAACATCATCATCATAATCATCATCATAATCATCATCATAGTATTGTCTCTGTAGTCATTATATGTAGCGTCGTCGTAATCATCATCATAATCATAATCATAATCATAATCATAATCATAATCATCATCATCATCATAATCATCATCATCATCATCATCATCATCATCATCACCACCACCACCACCACCACCACCACCACCACCACCACCACCACCACCACCACATCATCATCATCATCATCATCATCATCATCATCATCATCATCATCATTGCTATCATCATCAACATAATCATCATCATCATCATCATCACCATAATAATCATCATCATCATCATGTGAGTGGAAATCACTGACATCCAAATTAGAGCTAAATGCCCACTGGTACCAGATATTGGTGTTTGTTTCCTACTTAAATCTGCGACACATTAGCAATAGACGCTTTTTGCTTCACTTCCTATCTAATAATTGCGTTTTCGTTCGATAACAACAAATTAAGTCGGATTCTGAATGGCAGCAGACGCTCGTAATTATCTGTCATTAGACAGTTCTCTTATTTCGACTTGCAAACATTAGCTTTCTCTGCAATATTTTATGACCGTCTATTTGATCATGGTCGCTACGGGGTTGTTTTACTTCTTCTTCACCTTTGTAAAAAGTATAATAAATTAGCGTCTGACATATATATATGTCCGACATATATTTCTTAAAGATTACGTATGGCATATACTTCGTTCGCTGTTGATCGTCGAGATGACTGTCAGTGCTATATCAATGAACAACGTTTGATGATGACGACGAATTTGTTTGTATGCTTAGAATATCGGTCATATGTAATGTATTGTAATTTCTTCGTACTCCACATACATATACATCCAGTACAATACTAAATATAGGATAATCTATGGGATAATCTATGGGATAATCTATAGGATAATCTATGGGATTCATGTGTAGTTCAGGCTAACACAATAGACGACTTCTCTGTTCTCTCATTGTATTTGCATTTATAATAAGTGTGCATCAATATTATTCGTTCAATGGGAGCAGTAAAACCTATATAAAATGGAATAAGTATTTATTTATTATACATACATATATAAACATATACATACACACATACATATACACGAACACATACATATACATATACACACACAAAAAAATCACACAAAAAATTTAAAAAAAAAAATAAATAAATAAATAAATAAATAATTATATATAAAAAATATATAACATATATTTTATAATAATAAAAATACATACACAAATAGATGCCCCGATTATTCGATTTAGCCCATCATATGCAGAAATTCGGCCACACAAAGCTAACATGTATTTCGTAAAAGAAACACCCACAAACGCACGCACGCACACACACACACAAACACGCACACACATCCTGCACACCAATACCAAACGCTCCTCATATCACTAAATGGGCGTTTACACTGTTTTAGCAGTCCCCGAGAGACGATTCAAACTGGGCGACGATGAGAGTTACTTAACACATAGAGAATACACTAGATAGGAATCAACCCCCATGAGTTACGCATGACTGACGATGTATGTAACACCTCAGTCACGTGACCTTCGGCGTATGGTCTTCCGCTACCTTGCCTCTTATGTCAGCTCAGAAAATGGTCGGGTTTGGTCTTAACAGTGCTTAATAAATGGTCTTCACCGCAGATTCCCGGACATAAAACTATCATCAGGTGGATAGGATACACATACGCTTCGGATACAGTCTACCCGGATTTCGGATACAACTGGGTCCGTCAACTGCGGATAGTTTGCTCGAGCGGGATACTGCCTTATCTTTCTCGGCTAGTGATATCCACATTCCACCAACGACATGGCCGTAAGTAGTATACTCCTCCGACTTCGCATATCACGACTAGTTCATATTCCTATTAATAGTGGGGGGGTGGTTTTATAAAATCCCGGGTGTCTTATCGGTTTTTTGGAAAGAAATTTTTTGTAACGAAAAAAGGTTTTTGAAAGGGGAGTTAAATGACCTTTTTAGTGTTGTGACTCCGCCCGCTGCCTTTCCCCCAAACCACCACCAATACTACTACTACTACAACTACTACTAGTAGTAGTAGAAGTACTTCTGCTATCGCCTCTATGGCCTAGTGATTAAGAGTGTGGGATTCTCTTTCTCATGGTCATGCTGTGCGGGAGGTTCGAATGTCGGCCGCTGCGCTATAGGAGGAGGCGTTTTTCACCCAGCCAGCCAATTGGCAAGTTTGTCTCCACCGAATATGGCATACATTTATTGACTATGAGTTCCCGTGTTGAAGCAGTAAATTAAATACCATACACATCTCCCTCATTTGAGGTAGCTAAGCCACGTACAGTAACTGTCAGTTCGGCCATTATTATTATTATTATTACTGCCGAGTATTATTTCCGCTTCTACTGCTACTGTCAGTACTATTACTACTACTATTACTGCTGCTGCTGCTGTTACTGCTACTACTAATATCACAACCATCGCCTTATATTAATGTTGGTGCTACTGCTACTGCCACTACTACTACTATTACTACTACAAACACCGCAATCACAGCCACCTGCTGCTACTGTTGTCACTACTCTCACTAGTACTATTTCTGAGGCTACTACTACTGCTACTGCTACTACTATTACTACTACAAACACCGCAATCACAGCCACCTGCTGCTACT
>JAODUP010000101.1:595000-679833 GCA_025642065.1 Paralvinella palmiformis | reverse complement strand
TGAAGACATACAGGTATAATAAACATTTAAACAACATTTGTCAGCATTTTAATTCAACTTTTACTTAAATGGAAAGAGGTTTTACACAGTTTACATGTCAAATATTCAGTACATGTAGATACACTACACTTAGAAATGTGCAAAGTTACGTGCATGATATACTTTGATGGAAACGAGTTGATTTTCCACAATGCACGTATCTACTTCAGGTTCACGACTGTTTCGTTTTTAGTCTTCTGCGTCAGCTTTAAACGTAACCTTAGTTAAACGAAAACCTATAACTGCAAAGAAAACACAACAAAAGTTATATTATTTCTAAACAAAAAGAACAGTTTAAGGATATTAGTTATATGAAATACAGTACGAACACAAATAAAGGTTCAATTTTATCATTTACTATATAGCAATTGCATTGTCCATTAGTCACCTTGGGATTGTTACTTCATGAGGTAATGTAAGCTTTTCTCTCAAGTAATTATATGCTTTGGGGCTGTAGAACAATAAAGTTGAGGCAAACTGTTTTTGATCATCTGAATATTCCAAGTGAACAGAGATATCTGTAATTGACACAAAACTGTTGAGATTTAACATTATTTTTAAGGTTAATATTTTTCACCCAGCTCTCCTTTGATCAAATTGAACAGCATCAGGAACTGTTTATTCAATTTCTTGATTTACAAATCCATCGACTTGCATCATTTATATACAAATAAAAACTTAAGATGTACATTAGCTATGTGAAACACAATACAGCATTTGTAAGAAAGAACACGCAGATATGATCACATCTTAGATCTTGTCATCTCTCGTGATGATGACAATTTGATTAAGGTGTGTGTCTGTATCTTCCATGCTGTCTTATCATTTTCTTATTGACATTGATGTATCTTTACAGCAGGGTGGCCAGTTTCTGCCATTACAGAAATAGATTTCTGCCGGCAGGGCAGATATAGGTTTCAGCCATCATTTTGGCAGAAATAGTCCAGTAGACCATATATTTCAGTAACAATTGGCAAATAATAATTGTTTTTCATTTGAGCGTTTTTAACCTTTGGACTTGTGCACAGCAAACTCTGAACCTGACTTGGTGTGGCCAAGACAGCAAAGTTGGTTCTCTGTTACAGGATGCCCAGAGGACACACATACTTGGACTATTGAATTGAACATTGTAGTGCACCTAATCACAAATGATTAGTGATTGACTGATTACAGTGGCTTCCTTCATTTTTTTGCTAAATGTTGCCCTGCTTAATGGCAGTTGAATCGATTAATAAATGTAGCAGAATATATACTGGCTTATGCTACATATGAATATCAACTAAATAAACTTGGTTGTGTTTTTCAAATCAGTTGTTCCTGCCAATTTCTCTGTTCTTGAAACCCTTATAAATTCGCAACTACCAATCCTTAAGAAGCCTCCCACAATCTTACTATAAATTTAGAGCTTCAATAGTCCCCATTTTCAGGGTTATCATTTCTGCCGGCATAAAGTCATTTCTGCTTGCTGTGCAGCAGAAACCTCACACTGCTTTACAGAAACAATCTGTTTCAGCTAAATATATTTCACACAGAAAATATATATCGATTTACATGGAGGCCTTTCTTGCTGATCTCTTCTCTGGTATTGTTTTATGCATACATGTTATTTGGGATATTATTATATTGCATATTATTTGTACAGCGCCTTAGAATGGCGAGTAAAAAGTACTTTATTAAATATACATCATTATTAATACAAACACATTATTATTCTCACATTAAACCTGTTTACAAAATATAAATACATATAATAACTTGCAACGTTGAAGCGGCTGCGTTTCGAGTTTTGAATACGTGAATTTATTGTGATATGTGCATTATAATTTTGTTTGTGCAGAGAATCTGTTATCCTCGTGTCGTATTGTGTGGCATCAATTATGTAAATAACGTTTTATGCAAGTTCGTAGACGTAGTTGGGATCAGACGTCAGAGTCAGAGACGCCGAGTTTGGCTAATTCAATAGAGAATTCCGTGGTTTGGGCTAAAATAGCAATATTACCTAGAACCCCTTTCCGGCGGCCATTACGGTAGGTTATCACTCGTTTTATCGGTTTTTCTAGAGTAAGCAGTGTAGCAGAATCGTATGCATATTTTCAGTTATTTCACTAGCAGCAGAACATAATATCACCCATCGGCATTATGGAAACATGTTATGATTTACTGGATAAAGCAGCAAAAGGTCTGTATATGGAAAACATCGCCTCTGTTGGAAAACAAGATCCCTATCAGATGGAACAGGCAAAATGGAGATCGGACCCAAAGTTATTCCCTGGTCTTACATACGTGGACTTAGTGAACTATTTGATATTTAATCCTAGTCCATTTTATACTCTCAAAAACTTGAAGCTTACGATAGGTTTGTGTTTGGCTGGGTAATCGGCGTTTCTGTCTACATCTATGATGAAGGGGACCTTCCCGTCCATGTTGTCAGAGCTCGTGTTATGCATTCCCAGCAAATGAATGCCACACCTCTCTTTCCATTGATAATTATCCATGAAGCGGGTAATGTAAAATCAGCTCCTTGTAATTGTAAAGCAGGACTTGGTGAATCATGTTCACGTGTTGCCTCAGTGCTATTTTACATTGAGGCTGCTCTGCGTCTGAGAAGTGTCCACTGTCACCCAAACAGCTGCATACTGGATACTTCCCAGTTCAAAGATGAGTGTGGATTATGCCATGCTGTCAGATATGAATTTTACATCTGCTCGTTTGATGAAGAAGCGTTTAGACAACGGAATTGGTTCAACTGCAGTTTCATCTGGTGTCTCGTCTGATTCGTCAACTGTTACTTCATCCATGTCATCATCAGTCGCCTTATCGACTCTCACTTCATCTGTTGCGTCGGCATCCATCACCTTCGTCTGCCGACTTCATCGGCTACCTCAATTGTGACGTCAACTCCCACCACATCCATGACATCAATAAAGTCGAGGATTAACAAGCCTATCTAAAGCTTAATGTGCCTGCATTTTATAAAGCTGTTGCAGTAGACAAGCCAGCAATCCTTTCAGTGGACAGGCGTTACCCTTTGTCTTATGTACCCGAACCTCTGCAACCTAAGTACACCACGGTTATTAATAAGCTGCACCGATCGAAACATCCATGGATCAACACATGCGGAGCTGTTGTTGCATTGCGATACACTGACATCCAAAGTTGCTGTTACTCGGGAAGAAGTTGTGAATGTTGAGTCTGCCACCAGGAAACAGGCAAGTTCCAAGCTATGGCACTAGTTCCGAACTGGAAGGATCACTGCATCCAAAATGAAAGCAGTTTGTGCCACGTCATGTGAAAATCCCTCAATGAGCCTGCTGAGATCCATTTGCTACCCAACTGAAGCGAAATTTTCTACGGCGGCAACCAGATGGGGATGCAACCATGAGAAGATTGCAAGAAAGGATTATAAGAAATATGCTCAGTATCAACAGGCTAATGTTAAGGTGGGCTTTTCTTGTCGGAGGAATATCATCGCTTGGGTGCATCCCCAGATGGCTTTTTTTCATGTGACTGTGGTGGACAGGGATGTATGGAGATCAAGTGTCCATACTGCATGAAAGACGAGAACATTCTGGAGGGAAAGAACTCGTGTTTAGATAAAGTGGATGGTGTCCTTAAGTTAAAGACTAACCATCCGTTTTTCTACCAGGTTCAAGTACAAATGTTGGTTTCAGGTATGGATTATTGTGAATTTATTGTCTGGAGATCTCTTTGGTCAGCGCATCACTCCATGCACGGAAACGTGGCAATCGATAGAGCAGAAGTCAGCTGCTTTCTTCAAGATTGTGGTATTGCCAGAACTTGTTGGCAAGCGCTGCAGTAATCTAACAGTTGTAGATAATGAACCAACACAAAGATCTCGCAGAAACCTAAGAAGTCTTTGCCAACACAATCCACCACCTCTGGATTAACCAATTTGACCTCTTCAACTAAGAAAAAGAAAAGACCCATAAAGAAGACTTCCCACTTAGATGCCAATGACACAGATGAGGACATCGCCAATTATTGCATATGTAATGGTGATGCCAAAGATATGCATATGGTTGCATGTGACTCGGAGGATTGCCCACACAAACCTTTCGAGTAGTTTCACTTTACTTGTATGAAGTTGAAGCAAGAACCTGTTGGGAAATGGTACTGCGGTGACTGTAGATAACGTGAAGTGTTAAAGAATATGAAGTCTGGATGGAGGAGAAAAGAAGAAAAAAATCTGCAGATTCATCATAATTGTTTTGTTTTTTTTTGGTTGGAACAGTACCTGTCAGATGAATTTTTCTTCCTGAAGTTTATTTGTGTATATCTATGTAACTCTATCTCAAGCTGGACTATTTCATTCAGTGTTTTTCGCCATTCTTTTTTACATATTATATGTTGGGGTCAGTGGGAAGACAGCTTCCGCTACACTGACCCTTCAATTTCCATTGACAATATTATGTTCTATTATTGCATTATATTTGTTGTATTCCTGCACATCAGTATTGTAACTAATATGTACCATCCTATTAAATTAAAACATGTCTGTAGTTTATGTGCTAATCGGTTAATGATTAGTAGATAACCCAAGCTGTACTGATGAGCTCTGGGCAGAGCGAAACATGTTACAAAATAAACATATTAAACTTATGATATTTTTGGTGGAGGAATGTATTGTAGCATCTGTCTGGCGAATGTTCACAGAATAAGACAAGTCAAAATTAATAACGATAATAAGGTATTTATTAGCACGACACCACTGTAGTGTGCATGTTATTCACTATTCAATTATTCACTATTCATAACACTCATTCAACACAATTTAAAAGCATAGTATCACATTTGGTTGACCTATATAATGAACAACTAAGATTTGTCCAATTAAATGTGGGTAATAACAGATACACTTATTCTCCAACACTAAATAATTATCTTATCACATTTCCTAAACAATAAAAAGAAACGATCCATAAAGAAGACTGCCCACACAGATGCTGATGAACTTCAACAATAAAAACTGCCGATTCAACATTACATGCAACTATAACCTCCAAATAAAGAAACAATTTGTTTGTTAAGCATTCATTCTGCTCCTTCAATTCGTGGTTTTTATTGTTGCATTATCCATATTGACCTCTGGGAGCTTAGTCTGTAGTCCGGAAATCTTTATCTCCAGTTCGGATAACTGTGGGCCTGTCTACATCTTCCTCAAACAATAAGCTTGGGTCTAGAAGACTCATTGCAGCTTCCCGTTTCTTGGCATTTTATTTTTGACAATGTAGCTGACTGTGTCGGTCTGTGCTGGGGTCAGCTAGAACATTCCTGTTGTAGCCCATACCTACTGATGGAATCCAGTCTGGTTTGGTATCTGCATACAAACTGGATGGCTTTAGTACAAATAACTTCAACAAAATAATATGTATTATTTATATATATAATAACCATAAATATCTGTGATATTATGACTTATGTCAGTAATATCAATTATTAATAAATAAATTCCTTAGCAATAAGCTACGATGTCAGTCAAACGATACCACTGATGGGCACATGTTTGTCAGTGCGCAGCAGACAAACACCACTTTGTCCAAGAGTAGGCACTCGTCATCTGCTTTCATGATGAGATGGTCAATAGGGCAGGTAGCTCCGAGTATGGAATATTTTTGTCTGACACTGCCGATCACTCTTTACACATGTATCCATACATTTGCAATATTCCGTGTTGCTTCTACTTCAATGGCACTCAGTTGACTTTTTCCTCTGGTAAAAGCGGGATATTGCACTTATGCACCTGCAATAGCTACTAAATCCTGAATTTCGAATCTTCGATCAGCCAAGACTAAATCCCCATGTATTAGCTTGCTAATAAATTTCGAGTTTGCAGTCAGGTGTTTGTTACTCACCCGTCCTCCCCAGCCATTCGATATAAAACGGACAGTACCTTGTGGTGTTATGCCAATCAAGTACCTGACAGCGTTATGGTGCTTGTAATTTGACCATGTTTATCAATAAATATTTTAAAGCAATCGATTATTACTGTAACTCTGCAGCCAAAGTACTTCCTAAAGACCATTGGTATGGTTGCATACAACTCCTCACGTTCTGGCCAATGCAGTAAGAGTTGGAGGATTTCATACATAATTTGTATTACTTCTAAAAACACTTTTGAAATAGATCAACGACCTACACCAACTCGATAGCTGAGGTCCACAATCACGAGATTCAGGCGTAGATGCATCAGTGTTACAATCAACTTTTGAAATTTGTTCAATGACGAATTCTTTTTCTCATTATTTCTGATGCCACCTAATTAAATAATGCCATCAATGTCACCAAACTTGGCAAGCCAGTGTAATAACGCATTTTATCATCATCACCATTAAAATCATCTCGAGTGTTTGCTTTCATTTTCTTCACCATGTTTGTCAAGCATTCATTCTGATCCTTCAATTTGGAGTTTTCAACTTTTAATCTTGCAATATACATATCTGCCTCTGCAAGTTTAGACCCTAGTTCGGAAATCTCTTTCTCCAGTTCAGTTAATTGTGGGGTACCAGCAGCGTCAACATCTACATCTTCTAGTTTTACATCTTCTACATCTTCCTCAAGCAATGAACTCAGATCTAGATCTTGACATTTTCTTTTCGGTGATGTAGGAGACTGTTTCTGTCTATGCTGGGGTCAGCTAGAACATTCCTGTTGTAGCCCATACCTACTGATGGAATCCAGTCTGGTTTGGTATCTGCATACAAACTGGATGGCTTTAGTACAAATAACTTCAACAAAATAATATGTATTATTTATATATATAATAACCATAAATATCTGTGATATTATGACTTATTTCAGTAATATCAATTATTAATAAATAAATTCCTTAGCAATAAGCTACGATGTCAGTCAAACAATACCACTGATGGACACATGTTTGTCAGTGCGCAGCAGACAAACACCACTTTGTCCAAGAGTAGGCACTCGTCATCTGCTTTCATGATGAGATGGTCAATAGGGCAGGTAGCTCCGAGTATGGAATATTTTTGTCTGACACTGCCGATCACTCTTTACACATGTATCCATACATTTGCAATATTCCGTGTTGCTTCTACTTCAATGGCACTCAGTTGACTTTTTCCTCTGGTAAAAGCGGGATATTGCAAACACACAGTTTTGGACATGGAAAAATTAAAACCATTGACATATGCCCATCATTGAATTTTATTTAAACATATTGGAGCTGTCTGTTAATTGTGTGTATATGCTTGGCATTGTATATGACAAAGTCATCAACATATAATCAACAGTCGTTGACGGATGACAAAGGTTTTACTATGCCATTTATTTTTATACTAAATAGTGTGACAAATAAAATGCTGCCTTAAGGCATACTTTCTTCGTTATCATAAAAATAAGATCTTGTATTTCCTATTTTGATGGTAAATTGTCGAAAGCTTAGGAAGTTTGATATGAACAGTGGCATCCGGCCTCTCAACCCTGCGTCATGGAGGTCTCTAATGATGCCATGGTAGTGTCGTATCATTTTTCTAAATAAAAACAAATTGCCATCATGTGTTCTCACTTAACGAATGCTTCTCGAATAACAGCAGATTCCAATCTAATAATTTGATAAATAGTTGATCGATTTTTCCTGAAATTATTATTATTCTATTATTCTGTGAATATATAATTAGTCTCTAGATACCAGATCAATCTATCATTTACCATGCGTTCCATGGATTTACAAATACAACTGGTAAGGGCAATAGGACGATAATTTGATGGGTTTGTATGATCCTTTCCAGGTTTTGGAATGGGTATGACGATTGCATCTCTCCAATTAGGTGGAAATTAGCCCGTCTCCCACGTGTGATGGTAGATGTTCAATAAGGTTTGCAATTATGTTTTTGTCAGATGTTTTAGTATTTGATAATGGATATCGTCTGGTCATGGTGCTGTATCATGTGCTTCACAATGGTTATTTTATTACCATTTGTCCCTAATCGTTTTATTCCTTGCCATTGCCCTTTACCAGTTATCCTTCTTACCATGTCCCATGTTTTTTATTGGAATTCTGCTGTTCAATTTGGAAACATAACTTTGCCAACTCGTTTTCATGTTTTGTTTAAATACTCGTCTGCCCTGGCGTATTCTTTTCGAAATTCGTCCAGATGATACCACCCCTAAAGCACTATGTTTGTGATAATGCGAGCTTTTGTTTGGGGGGGGGTCCGATGTCCATATTTATTTTTTATTTTTTGGGGGGCACAAATGCTCCCCACCTACCACCTGTGCATCTGGGCTACAATTGTGTTACACCCCGAGAAGACAGCATTACAATGGAGAAACGAGTGGAAGAGTATCGTCCACTCGGTTATCCAAAGCAACACCATCCTCAAAGGTTGACCCATCGACCAGTGCCTTCTGGTAAGTGAGGGTTTAAGTACCAAAGGTCCGAAAACCACCACTTCCAGGGCTAAACGTGACTAATTGATTGGTCAGATCGGGCCTTTCTGACCTTCCGTCTTAGCAGGAAATTAAGGCCAAGGTAGTGTGTTGTAGTGTTTCCACCGCTGAACTACGAGGAACTCCTCTTCCCCTCCTACGGGTCACAACCAACGGCAAACAGATTGCCCCTTTTAGTCGCCTTTTACCACATGCATCCGATACATCGGAACTATTCTAAACTCCGGTTCTGCTGGTTGCGAGACTTCCACTCAGAACACACTGGAACCAGCACTGGTTGTAAACCTCTCCACGTCCACCAATTATGAATGAAATACTGTGCTTTGTGCAGAATAAGATAAAACAGCTGCTTTATGATTCTCTAGTACAACTCTGTACAGAGTTTTATAATGTTGACATTATTGTTGATGCCACACAGTTGCTATATAAAAGAGTATCACCTAAAAGATGATATATTACTCGTAAGGGTCCTAGTAAATCCAAAATCAGTATTGGTGATATTGTTAAAATATTCTTGGAGATGGAAGTGGTAAATGCACCAACATTTCTTGCATATAAATGTATGAATCTACCACCACTAAAGATGGACAGTATGGACTGTCTCAAAGTAATTCAAGAACTCAAGGCTATGGGAGCGCATATTAAATATGTTTCCAGCACTGAACTTGATTTAGTAAATTTTGTGAAATCTGGAAAGGTAATAACAAGACTGAGTGAAACATAATATGTTAGCTCTCAGACTCATACAGCCGACCTTGAATTTCCTGATTTCAATAGTGATCTGCTGTATGGCAACCTTGGTCATAACAGTGACATTATCACTGACTGTGCTAGAGATAATGCTGAATCCAACACCTCATCTGTTAGCACAATGTCTGAAGAAGAATTGCTAGACCTCACATCGAATCAAGGAGGACCCATGCTCAGTGTAGCTCAGGAGCGAAGTTCAGTTCCAAACACCCAGCAAGTGAGGTCTAGGGTATTCACACGTACAAAAAAACACCAACTTCAGGAGGTGACCAAACATAAACCATATTCTTACAGCCAAGCATTGTAATCGCAGAGGGAACACAATTAGGAGTATTTCATTGGATCTGTAGTTGGACGGAAAGGCCTTCAGCATGGACATAAAGGCAGTTTTAATGCTAACATTTCTCGTCGAAGTTCAATATATGTAAAACATGGAAAATTTACTAATGTTGTCTTTAGCAGTGTTAACCATTATTGTCTGAAGGTTGTAGTACACAGGGCTCAAATGAATAAACCTGCATCAACAAGCATAGTATGTAGTGGAGTGTTTATTACACACCTACTGCCGAGATTTACATCATCGCAGCTGGCATCACATATTCAAGATACTTGTGGAGTGCAAACCAAACCTGAAAAACTGCTAACGAAATACAACCCTTACAGTTCATTTTATGTCACATGTGCACACAATCTAAGAAACACTCTAATGGAGTCAACATCTTGGCCCACTGGTGTTATGGTCAAGTTTTATGATTAAACACTTTATGTGTTGCCACGTTTATTTTATTATGTTTATAGCTACATTATATTATTTTAATTCAATCATAGCACACTGAAAATACATTCTTTTAACTGTGAAAATGTCATGACATCAGCATCAGAAATCTAAATGTTATGAGCATCGAGTGATATTAGGTTCTTGCAGGAAAATGGTTAATGCATTATGATACTCAATTTTTACCCACTATTAGTGATGAATTTTATGCCAAAGGTATTTCTTCAATGGACTCCAGTATACAGTGCCTCGCTGGTCGTTCACTAGCTATATTATGGAGAAATTCTCAAGGTGAGAAATTCAATATTGTGGATCCTATAGAATATATTGATGTCGTAAACAATTTTATATCTTCTGATCATTTACCACTATTATTACTTTTGAACTGTAAGTGTTTTCATGTTATCAGATGCCAGGGAGGCCTTTTTACCCTGGCAGTCTAACTCTAAACACTTAGATTGGGACCCGTATGTGGCATCCTGATTTTATAGCGTGCTAGACTTATGCTCAAGCTGATGCTTTAACAAATAAGCTTCTGCTGAATGATAATGTCCGTTTTTGGAAGGAAGTTGTAAAGGTGAACCGTACTGGGAGTAATGTACTGGCATCAACAATAAATGCTGTTACAGGTGAAAATAATATACCTAAGGTGTGGTATAACCACTATTACAAGTTCTTTAACTCAAAGGGAAATACTTCGAATCAACCCCTATGTTGAATCCATCAGGAATTATATTGTCCAGTCACAATAAATATTCTCTTGGTTCTCTGCATTTGATAAAAATGGGTAAAAGGGCAGGTGCTGACTCGATGCAAGGTGAACGCCTTAAGTATGCACGCCCTAAGGTTACTGGTTTGTTACCATTGTTGTTTCATGCCATGTTTCTACACAACTATTTACCTTGTAAATTTATGGAGACTATTATTGTTACAATTATGAAGAATAAAGGGGTTCTTAATCCACACAAAGACAATTACAGGCCTATTGCCATTACTAGCATTTGATCGTAGTAATAAATTACTATCTCTTTAAGAAACTTATTAAACATAATATTGATGTTACTTTGATCCGTCTTCTCGTATTCTAGTATTGTCAACAAACATTTTGTGTACGTTGGAGTAACTGATTCTCCCAATTCTTTACTGTGTTTAATGGTGTAAGACAGGGTAGAATTATGTCACCTGTATTGGTTAATATATACATGGACAAACTCAGTTGCAACTTGAACCAGAGTTATAGTATGAATGGCACGATCATAAATAATTTAATGTATGCGGAGAATACCTGTATCATAGCTCCCTCACCTTCAGGTGTTTGTGTTTCAAACCAAATTCACTGAATGGTTTATTTGTACCTATTCTCTTCTTATTAGTACCCCATAGCTACCCGGCCTATTACTACCAATAATGCAAATCAGATGACAGTGACCGCTGTCTCATCAACTCCATCACTTCAAGTGGTGAGGCCAAGAAAAGGGTAGTCACTCACACTGAGGGAAGCCCAGCTTGACAATTCGAGTCAAAACAGGGTGGGGAGAGGTTTTTGGAGACGACAATCCACAACAAAACAAGAAATGAAATGACCTTTATGTATACAAATGCAGATACATTAACCAACAAGATGAATGAAATGTTGTTGCTGACTGGCCAGTATACTTTGGACGTGATCGTGGTGACTGAGGTAAAGCCGAAACACTCTACAGAACCCACTAGTGAGCCCATGATCTCGCTGAAAGGTTAACTGTCCTACACCAACTTGGATGCAGGATCACATACAGGAATCGCTATCTATGTCTCGAACAGCATTGATCAACTAGTGACTGAAATCAGCTTGAACACAACATATGAGGAAACAATTTGGCTAAACATCAAACTAAAAGGTAAAGACAAGCTGCTGCTAGGTTGTGTGTATCGGAGCCCATCCAGTACAGGGCAGAATAACATTAAGCTATTTAATCTAATGCAACAAATACTAGAGTATGATTCCACCCACATAGTCATAGAAGGGGATTTCAACTATCCAGACATAGAATGGACAATATGGAGTACGACTAAGTCTGAAGAGCACCACAGTCAGAAATTCATTGATGCTTGTAGAGATGCCTATCTTCATCAGCACACAACACAGCCAACTCGCCATCGTCATGGTCAAAATGAAGGCCTCTTGGACTTACTTTTACAAATGAGGAACACATTGTCCTGTCAATTGACTACTTACCAGGATTGGGCATAAGTGACCATGCAGTCATGATATTTAATGTGCATGTTTACACTCCCACTACAGGACAGGCACAGCCAAAGTATAGATACCACAAGAGTAACTACGCTAGCATGAATGACCAACTAAACGATGTGGACTGGTCTCTGATGTTCAACTTTTCAGTGCAAGAAGCATGGACATTTTTCTACACCACCCATGAGAAGGCTATGAAACAGTTCATCCCCAAATCTGTGCCAACAAAGGATCGCCGGAAATGTTGTAGATGAATCGTACAGCTCTATCACTACATAAAAAGAAACGTCAGGCATGGATAAAATATAAACAGATAAAGTCATATGCAGACCACGTAAGAGCTACACAACTGAAGAATGAGTTGTCACGACTAACACACTCGATGTTTAGGGAATTTGAAAGGGACCTAGCTCGCAATGTTAAAACCAACCCAAAGGTATTCTGGTGATACTGCAATAGCAAACTGAAGAATAAGCCCAGACTTGGAGACCTGAAGAACCGTGAAGGAGCAGTAGTCCAAGGAGATAAGGAGAAGACGGGTCTGCTCAATAAGTAATTTGCTAGTGTTTACACACAGGAAATTATTGAGAATCTGCCATCACTCGATACCAAATATGATGGTCCTCCACTCAGCAAGATGAACATCACAGCTGATACAGTAAGAACAAAATTACTTATGCTGAATATGAACAAAGCAAAGGGACCAGATGAACTTCACCCACGTGTTCTGAGGAAAAGAGCTGCTTTAATCTCAAAACCACTATTTGTGATCTTCCAGAGGTCACTAGACAGCAGCTGTTTGCCCATGAGCTGGAAGACCAGCAACATGACGCCAAGAAGGGCAGCAGAACAGCAGTAGGCAACTACAGACTAGTCAGTCTAACGTCAGTAGTAGTTAAAGTAAGGGAATCAATTATTCGTGACCATTTGGTAGATCACATGATGAAAAACTAATAATTTTGTGAAGCCCAACATGGATTTATTCCAGGAAGATCTTGTATGATTCAGCTACTATTTGTCGTAGAACTGTGGACAGAGATGTTGGATTCTGGTGACCCAGTTGATGCCATCTATCTCGATTTCAGCAAAGCATTTGACACTGTACAGCACCAAAGATTGTTGAAAAAACTGAAGGCATATGGTATAGTTGGAGACACATGACTGGATAAAAAATATTTTGACTGGGCGTACCCATCGAGTCGTCGTCAACAATAGTCTGTCGTCAAGGCTGGAAGTGCTCAGTGGCATCCCACAGGGCAGTGTCCTGGGACCAATATTGTTTGTACTGTTCATAAAGTTTTCCCTGAGTTGGTCCGAAGCACAGTACATATCTTTGCTGATGACACTAAAATATATCGACGTGTCCTCACTGAACAAGACTGTATAGAGCTGCAAGCAGATCTTACAAGACTGGTAGATTGGCCAAGTAAGTGGCAGATGAAGTTTAATGCAGATAAATGCAAAGTCCTGCATATAGGTCATAGTAACAAGAAGGCTGGTTACAAGATAAGGAGTGTCGAGTTGCAGTCAACTCCAGTAGAAAAGGATGTAGGAGTGTTTGTTGATGATGCTCTCAAGTTCTGGGATCATGTATATTACGCTGTAAACAAGGCCAGTAGACTACCGGGGCTCATCAGAACGACCTTCTCTTGTATTGACGAAGATACTCTACCGCGACTATTCACGACTCTTGTCAGACCCCACCTGGAGTATGGGAATATCATATGGCACCCCAGATATCGGATTGATAAAATACAAATCGAGCAACTAAGTTAATACCTCACCTGAGACATCTATCATATGAGGAAAGGCTACAAGCCTTTAAATTACCATCACCGGATTTTAGACGTCGCCGTAGAGATATGATCAAGTGTTCAAGATCATAAATTGGTTGGATCGGCTTGATCCTGAAATATTTTTTCTGAGAGCGGAAGAAAGGTGTACCAGAGGGCACAAAGACAAGTTACTCATGCGTCACAATAGGCTTGAAATTCGCAAGAACGTGTTCAGACAAAGAATAGTCCAAGACTGGTATTCACTCTCCGAAGGAACAGTAGCGGCTACTACCATCAATATTTTTAAATCTAGGCTTGATAATCAGTGGCAGGCACTAAAATATGGTGCACCATAGGCGTGAGGAGCGGAATACCCGACAGGCTCAGCCTTATATGCCGTAGTTTGATATTCCGATATTAATGATGTAGGAAGGATGGATGTTGTTTAACGACACATTGGCACAATTTAGGCCGTTCAGTGTCCTAGAACGTTTAGAAATAAAATTGTATTAGAGATTGTGTATAAAAGGTTAAAGTTTGTTAAAGCTTGGGAAAAGATAAAATCATATTCTTAATCTCAGAAAATGGTGTTAAATTTGATAAAATATGGTGACTAATGGAGTAGAGATAATTAAATAGGTTTCCGCTAAAAGAGAAGACCTGCTTCTCTAGAGGAAATAATAAATTAATTTATTATACTGACTAGATGTTCCCAATTTGAGTCAATTATATTAAGAAGAACAGCTTCTCTTAGGAATTATAAAATTGTATCCGGGGCAATATTCTACAGCAGCTCTTTCCGAGTTTCTGCTTGATAATAATGTACTTTTATGTGGTGATATTCCCAGCAATGAAGGAGGATGTGATCAACATTCAGGCGTCATTTGTGGTCAACGCATAAACATGTTGTGTTGGCCTTTAATAATACATAAAGAAACTAATTGGTATTTTAAGGGGGTAGAGTATATCTGCAACTTATGTTAATAATAATATTGATCCGTTTTGGGTGCTGGTTCGCAAACCTTTATAGTTTTAAAACATGGTTAGGTGCTACTATATTATAACAATTTGCTAGTACAATGTATTGTTTCTAGTTTGTGTAAAAATGTGTATATATTTGTAATATACTTTTTATACCTTACTGATTTTATTTCGTTATATGGTCCGTTAACAAAGCGAGGCAATTGTTTGGCGCTAATTAAGTTAATTCTTTTGTTAGACTCGGCGTCAGTTAAGTTATAATGCCACCGTGCGTGTGGACGGACGTGTTTCTGGTTATGGGATTGTGGATATCTTTAGACATCGGTCTTCTTTTGATTTTTATTGTTGTGGCTTGTTGTATGACACGCTAATGCAGATGGTTGAAAATAAACCTGTACTATACACGACGATTGCGTTGGAAGTTACATTTGTTCTACTATAATTCTACCTTTTATGCAAGATGGACGAAAATACATCATTTCTAATTTTTTTAATATTTGTTATGTGTATTATATACTGAACTGTATCATATGTAATAATAATTATCACTATGTATATGGAATGTTATATTCTGAAATAAATTGATTGAATTGAATATCAACACCATGCCATACAAGGTTATTGTCTGACGTGAAACATTCTTATTTTTTAATTTACAGTATACTTGTTCAAAGCTATTGAGAAGACATCCAGGTATTGAACAAAACCACACCTCCAGTGAATGAATGAATATGATTTTAAGGCCATTTTCATGATTTTGTGTGAAAAAATAAATAGTGCTTTACAGTAAGTCATAAGCATATTATTTTAACAGCACATTCTTCCTGTCATCACTGTGCAAGGAGATGCCCCAATAAAAACAACGAAGACCAGCTTCCGCCAATGGTATCCGGACATTTAGCCAACGGACATTTAGCCAATGGACACTTAGCCAACGAACATTTAGCCAACGGACATTTAGCCAATATTTGCAGGGGGGACATTTAGCCAACATTCAAAATTTTTAACTTACATCTACATGTATATTGTTATATTTTGAGTTTGGGTATGCTCTGTCAACAGTATGTTCTGTTTATGGATGTTGCAAATATAGGCCTATCTTTAGATAAGATGTTAGCAACATAATAATTATTGCTGCTTTTGTACAATTTGTATATTTATATTAATGTATACTGTTTTCTCCGGTATTACACATAAATATAAATAATGATATGCAATATGTCAGGGTTTGGGAGGTTTTTTACACAGACTTTATTAATACCATTAACTACTTAACTATATCTGGCATGTGGGTAATTACTACTTGTATATACGGCAGATAATCTACTAGTCTCAGAATAATCCTCTATCCAATGTTGACACATACATGTATTGTAATGTTGTTAAGATGTGACTGCATAACCCAGGTGATATATCATGGTTTTAAAATGTGACTTCATTTTGTCTCAGTATAGAAAGCCAGTATGAATTTAATTTGAAGCAGTGTTACACTTTCTCATGATCATAGTGTTATATCACATTGATACATACCTGCATGTTAGCTTAAATTATTGAACTAATATTGTGATTATTATTTGATATCCAGCCTTTAGTACTGTATAAAGGTGGAAGGCCAGATAATTCCACTTGGGAATATTTTTTACATGTTGCCGTTGGAAATAAGAAATACGCAAAGTGCAAAAAGTGTGATTATCAGCAAGCTAATAATAGTCCACTACACAAAATGTTCAATGGATTCAGTTTCATCAGTATCAAGTGAGCGAATATTTTCAAACTTTGTAAATATTCACACTAAAGTTAACAATATTCTATGCAACAGTAAAACTTTTAAGATGGTATTTTGTTATAGGATTCTCAGAGGCAGTGTTGAATTAGACTATTTAACTGTTCAGATAAGCAATATTCACTTTGCGTGCAGAAGAACAATAAATGTAATTATTTTGTTATATTCCTACTATTCATGTAGACATTCATGTGTCAAATATGAGGGTGTAGGACAGTTGCTCACCCAGACAGTTCCTCACCAAACAAAATGAAAAAGTGGACACTTACTCACCAGTGAATTGTTAATGAGGAAAAAATAAAAAAATGATTTTCAGTTCATAAATATATTTATTAGTATCATATTACCTATATAATTATTGGGATGAATATTACCAATTATTAGGGAATTAAAGTTCAGAGCAACTGTCCAATACTCCAAGTATTGAGTAGTGTGCTAATAAAAATGCATGTATGTGAAAGACACTAGTTGACCAGACCATCCCCAATGACACTTAACTTCTTTCACCTGTAACCAGTAGCTTGGTTTTGGTTTTGTTGTTCGGGGAGAATCCCCCAGGCTGTCGCTTAATTAGCACAGCCTCTATGTTGGAGTGGTTGAGAAACCTCCTCCCCCACCACTCACAGGGGAGCAGTACGGAAAGATGGAGCCGAAATACCCTGAGGGTGGTCACTGCCAGAGTGTTTTACGTCCTCAGGGGGTTTTTAACGTCCCCCTTTATTTTAAATAATTCAGTGGAGACGGCAGCGCCATTTAACGTGGTCAGCCACCCACGATGTAGTGAGCCGAGAAATTAATCCCTGGAAAAGTTTCGACCTCTAACGGGGTTCGAACCTGCGACCGATGGCACCAAGTGCCCGGTGCTTAACCGCTAGGCCACCGGAGCTCACTACCAGTAGCTTCTATATAGTAGGATAAAAGGGCCCCAGGGCAACTAGATCTGGCTTCCTTTATAGTATATTCGCTAGGTGTCACACCAGATTGTATGCTTTTTATAATACTCCGTTGTTTTTCCACATTTAATAATTATTCTACTTTCACTTATTTACTTATCCCAATATTTCACTGATTCATGCTTATTTTATATATTTTGCGTACTATAATGTATTATTTATAAAGCATACCTTTGCTTCAAGCGTTTCCGTAATTGTGAGCGATAATAAGGTAGATTGATTTCGCAGTCATAATAGTTTCTAGTTAACAGCTAAAATAATACTTAGTCGTCCTTACTTATACCAAACGGTTTCCTGCTTTTTCCCTGCTCTACGCAAAATATAAAATTAAAGTTTGTTTACATCTTCAAGATCTTGGTAGTCACGTAGTGTCGCTAGGACTCGCGTCGATCTCGACCCTCGTCGAACTCTGCCCATGGCCATGTCGGCCGACGTCGATCTCGGCCGACCTATGTTTTGAGATGTATAATTAACTGGCTGGCCTAATACAATATATGCGTTTGTGTACAAAAATAAAATGTTACTTGAATATCTACGTGCTTTTACGCTTTCTAATTATCATCATTCATTGTCTATGTGAGTTTGTCGGCTCTAGTTGTTCTAGCATTGTTTCATTGAGTAGAATTTGGTTGTTGGGCATGTTTGAGTTGTGCATATAAACAACGTTGTCGCAGGAAGTTGTAGTCGTTTCAGTCAGTACAATAAAATATTGGAATATATAATTTTTATGTTGTACAGTTGGGCCGTAGTCGATCTGAAGAAGATCTTCGGCTTCTGGGCAGAATACGAGAATGGCGACTGCTCTGCCCACCAGCTCCTACGAGCATATACCAGTCTATATATACCACAAGTGTATATATATACGTAGGCCTACACTATATATATATAAATTATACATATATAATTATATGTATAATTATATTAAAAAAATATATATAGTAATCGACATGGGCCGAGATCGGCAACATACAAACACACATCTACAAATAACACTTTAGTGCAATATGGGCCGAAATCAACATATATTTATGATACCCACATCGATATCGGCCAAGTCGATCTCGGCCCATTGGCATTATGGTGCGAGCAACTATTTTAATGCTAATCGCTTAGAATGCCTGGGCCAAGATCGATGTGGGCCGAGGTCAACAGGACGAGATAAACTAGGGCTGAGATCGACGGACCCCGTCGCCAGTAACTTGAGTCAAGATCTATATTCAATTTCTGTCTCTTCAAGTAGCTCATAACTACGAAAGCAATAGCTAGAACTGTTCTAGCTGTTTGTTGTTCGAGTTGTTTTTTATGATTGTTTTACTAGTTGTTGTTTTTTTGTTTCCAACAGGGTTCTAGTTGTTTTCACACTGAACCATGGCATATTGCCCCTCTTACCTTCACAGGAGATTTACTTTTCAATAGTTGTTCATTTTTATCACTAGTATCCACATTGGATGCAACTTTTCCCTAACCTAACCTAACCATACACAATTTTTGTATCACTACACACAGAAATGTTCTGTTACCCTATGTTGATGTCAAACTTGTCATAAATAAAAACTATATCTTAGCCTATTATAGGTCTGATCCCAGCAGAGCGATAATTTGATCACTTCTTCACAGCAGGGTTGTCAATTAACCAGAAAATAAGAGTATTCCCAAGGATGGTGGGAAATAGTGGTAATTACCGGGAAATTCAATACGGTCATGAAAAAACACTATATTATCATGATCTGTTAAACAAGCCAATGATCTCCCAAATTGTTAATTGAGCCACCAATTGAATGTGACATTGGGTGGGGGATGATCTCCAATTCCCAAACAATAGATTCACCATTGAAATCACATACTGGCATATGAAGTCACATAATATCAGTGGTTAGTAGGGTGTGGTATTCAATAGCTTATAAAGTGGATAGCAATTTTCATTATACAGTTATTACATAACTTGATTCACAACCAATACAAGCATCATAAAGCCTAAAGACCCTATCTGCAATATGTACACTTTGTGTAAAGTAGGTGGCAAGACTGTTGCGAAGTGTAGGGACTGTGAGACATCAGTAAGTGCCAAGAATATCCAATTTCTTAGATATTACTGAGACTTGGCTTAGTCCTCATGACACAACCTCTTGTATTTCTGATATCTGCCCCTTTACTATTCCTTTTACCACCAACCACATCATTCCGGACATGGAGATGGTGTTGGCTTTGTGGTATCCAATAAATTTAAAGTCCCATTCTGTAGAGATCTATTCTAGTTTCAAGGCTGTCTGCATTGAAATTTTGAACTGTTCATTTACTGGTTACTTCCTATGTCTCTATCGCCCTCCTGGAATAACTTCATCCTTCTTTGTTGACTTTCATGATTTACTAGAAAACTTTGTCACTGTTCATCCTGAATTATTCATCCTTGGTGATTTCAATCTTCATTTGGATACACAGTCTACTGCTACATCCACATTTAATGACATCTTAGCAAGTTTTGGCCAAAAACAACACATTTTTTCTCTACATGCATTCATGGTCACTAGCTTGATCTCCTCCTAACCCAGTCATATCCAGATTATATCCCCAAGTAACTGCCACAGATGATTTATTGGATCATTTCAGTGTCATAGCAGAAATAAAATTTAAGCACAATCCAGTTGACTATAAGTGTAATATTCTTTGTCATCATTAAATGCCACAATGTCAATGTCATAAGTATACCGATATAGTAAAATCTGAACTTATCACCAACCCTAAAGCTGACTTATCACAATTATGTGAACAAACCACACCACACTTAAAACCTGACATGACAATCACGAACCTGTCAGATCAAAATCCATAAAAATTAAACCACAGATCAAGACCACCTCAATTCTAATCTTGGCGTGGTCAATTATAATCTTCGCCTGGGCATATCTTCAACTTCACTTCATTACCTTTGGAGGTTGCTCCTCCCATTTAGCCTACTGTGTGCAAAGAAAGTGGCCATAAAATATCAATCTCGCTAGCAACAACTTGAAGGATCCACGATGAATGGTAAGACCTCCAGCATCCATTCCATGCCAAATTTCCTGTCTGATGCATTTCAAATGAGGCATGAAAACTGATGTGAATACATACATCTTTTGTTCATTGATGATTGAAGAAAAGCACCATATTCACCTGTCACTGACATTCCACTCACAGTTGTCTATGAAAATATTCCTCCTTTATTTATGAAACTGGATGCTTGTAGAAGGTGAACAAATATACACTAATATCATTGTTGATGTACAGCAGATGCTCAAACACATTCACTGATAAGCCTGTAGGGATGCCTCTCAACTCAATGGTAACATCAAACACCATGTACCCTGTCACTGTTCTGGTATTAGTCAATGTCTGTTATCTTCCATCGGTAACATGATTTCTGAGATGATGTTTAGCTTCTGTGTACCACTGAAAGTAAGGCAAATTAAAGAATTGACTTGGGGAGAAGGGGAAAAGCCTATACATACCCAACAATTTAAAGTATATTGATTTCACTCTAGTATTTTCAAAACGGAGAGTGAAATACACAACAGATCCAAATTTAATCTGGGTCACTGCTATAAACAAAAACAAATCTATCATAAGCATACAAATATTTTGTCAATACCCATCGAAATATGAAGTTAATCTTACAGATGGGCAATAAGTAAAAATATTTCGTAATTCTGTAATGTTTTAAATATTTTAATTGATTCATTTTATATAAATCAAATCTAAGCTAACTAATTATCAGATATATATCTTGCTTGTTAATCTCAATTATCACCTGAATCATCTCTTACAGTGATGGACTACAACAACATTCAATCACAAAACATAAAAATTTTAAGATTGTATAACATGTTATTTCTGAGACAACAACAAAAATCTCAATATCACATACCCCTCCCCACCATGTAGTCATAGTTAATTAGATCAGTGAGAGTCTGAGGAGTGGGAAGAGCAATGTCCAAAACAAGATGACAAAACATCTCCCCTCATCTCCCAACCAAACTGTAATATTTTAGAAATTTGGGACCATTAAAAAAACCCCACATTTTCTTTTCAAATGCATCATGGAAACAGCTTATCTCTGTAGAGAAAACCCAGTCATATCCAGATAACCCCTGGAGTAACTGCCAGAGATGATTTATTGGATCCTCCCAAAGGGGTCCATGGGTGACTTTTAAAATTTAAAAAATCCAGTTGACATAAAGTGTAAACTTTGTCATCCTCACATCCTACCAATGCAATCCCCCAAAAAGGTACAATATAGTAAAATCTGAACTTTTTCATTCAATCTCCTATCTGCTGATTATCACAATTTATTTGTCCCAAAGGACCACCAACTTAAAACCTGAAGATGACAATACAAACCCTTTTGTCAGATCCCCAAGCCCTATTGGTAGCGTTGGGCCACAGATCAAGACCACCTCAATTCTAATCTTGGCATGGGCATATATTCGACTTCACTTCATTACATTTGGAGGTCGCTCGGCCCATTTAGCCTACCATGTGGAAAAAAAGTGGCCATTAAACATCAATTATCAATCTCGCTAGCAACAACTTGAAGGATCCACGATGAATGGTAAGACCTCCAGCATCCATTCCATGCCAAATTTCCTGTCTGATGCATTTCAAATGAGGCATGAAAACTGATGTGAATACATACATCTTTTGTTCATTGATGATTGAAGAAAAGCACCATTTTCACCTGTCACTGACATTCCACTCACAGTTGTCAATAAAAATATTCTCCTTTATTTATGAAACTGGATGCTTGTAGAAGGTGAACAAATATACACTAATATCATTGTTGATGTACAGCAGATGCTCAAACACATTCACTGATAAGCCTGTAGGGATGCCTCTCAACTCAATGGTAACATCAAACACCATGTACCCTGTCACTGTTCTGGTATTAGTCAATGTCTGTTATCTTCCATCGGTAACATGATTTCTGAGATGATGTTTAGCTTCTGTGTACCACTGAAAGTAAGGCAAATTAAAGAATTGACTTGGGGAGAAGGGGAAAAGCCTATACATACCCAACAATTTAAAGTATATTGATTTCACTCTAGTATTTTCAAAACGGAGAGTGAAATACACAACAGATCCAAATTTAATCTGGGTCACTGCTATAAACAAAAACAAATCTATCATAAGCATACAAATATTTTGTCAATGTGCCATCGAAATATGAAGTTAATCTTATAGATGGGCAATAAGTAAAACATCATTGTCTGTAATTCTAAGCTAACTGTTTCTAATTATATTTTAATTGATTCTATTTCTATGATAACAGTCTAAATCTAAGCTAACTAATTATCAGATATATATCTTGCTTGTTAATCTCAATTATCACCTGAATCATCTCTTACAGTGATGGACTACAACAACATTCAATCACAAAACATAAACAATTTTAAGATTGTATAACATGTTATTTCTGAGACAACAACAAAAATCTCAATATCACATAACCCCTCCCCCACCATGTAGTCATAGTTAATTAGATCAGTGAGAGTCTGAGGAGTGGGAAGAGCAATGTCCAAAACAAGATGACAAAACATCTCCCCTCATCTCCCAACCAAACTGTGGAATATCTACCATTTGGGGATCCATGTAGATCAGACAACCCTCCACTATATCATTCAAAGTGTGTTCTACGAACATGGAAAACATGCTTATTTCTGTAGAAGGTAATACCTTGACATGTGCAGACCTCTCTAGCAACCCCTGGAGTAAATTCCAGAAGATGCCCCACTCATCCTGGACCCTCCCAATGGCCATGGGTGACTGTTAAGAACTTGTGATCCATTTCCACTGAGTGTAAACTTGTGTCATCCTCACATCTATCTAGATCAGCAGATGTCCAGTAAAGGTGAAATCCTTTAGCACAAACACTGGTAACTTCATTGGTGTATTCATTCCCAGACTCTGTCTACCTCACTGTTGTCACTGAATACTTGAAGAAGAAGATTCCAGCCTGATGCTTGTAAAAAGTGAACAAATATACACCGGCCCTAATTTTCTTTTGTAACAAGTCTCTGTTTCCACTTCAGATAATACCATTGTTGACATAGAGCAGATCCTTGAACAAATTCGCGGATAAGTTTTAAGGGATGCCTCTGAACTCAATGGTAATGTCAAACAACATGTACACTGTTACTTTTCTGGTATTAGTCAATGTCTATTATCTTCCATCAGTAACATGATTTTTGAGATTATGTTTAGCTTCTGTGTACCACTGAAAGTAAGGCAAATTAAAGAATTGACTTGAGGAGAAGAGGAAAAGCCTATACATACCCAACAATTTAAAGTATATTGATTTCACTCTAGTATTTTCAAAACGGAGAGTGAAATACACAACAGATCCAAATTTAATCTGGGTCACTGCTATAAACAAAAACAAATCTATCATAAGCATACAAATATTTTGTCAATACGCCATCGAAATATGAAGTTAATCTTATAGATGGGCAATAAGTAAAACATTATTGTCTGTAATTCTAAGCTAACTGTTTCTAATTATATTTTAATTGATTCTACTTCTATGATAACAGTCTAAATCTAAGCTAACTAATTATCAGATATATATCTTGCTTGTTAATCTCAATTATCACTATGAACATGGAAAACATGTTTACATCTGTAGAAGGTAATATTGTGACATATATAGACCCCTCCACCAACTCCTCAAGTAAATTCCAGAAGATGCCCCACTCATCCTGAACCCTCCCAATGGCCAAAGGGTGACTCTGAAGAACTTGTGATCTATTTCCACTGAATGTAAACTTGTGGCATCCTCCTTTCTATCCACATCAGCAGATGTCCATTAAAGGTGCAATTCTTTAGCACAAACTCTGGTAACTTCATTGATGTATTCATTCCCAGACTCTGTCTACCTCACTGATGTCACTAAATACTTGAAGAAGAAGATTCCAGCCTGATGCTTGTAGAAAGTGAACAAATATACACCAGCCACTAATTTTCTTTTGTAACAAGTCTCTGTTTCCACTTCAGATAATATCATTGTTGACATAGAGCAGATCCTTGAACAAATTCGCTCATAAGTTTTAAGGAATTTCGAAATTCTATAATAACACCATATTCTGTCAACAGAATAGCCCAGCGTTGGACCTTCGTGTTGTTCATTTGATTAGTGAACAGGCTAATGTTTAGTGGTTTGTGGTCCGTATGGACAGTGAATTTGGATCCGTATAAGTATGAGCAGTTTCTGAATTACATACATCACAGCATATGCCGCCTTCTCGATAACAGCCCATCGACACTGGATCGATGAGACGGCATGGGACACATACTGAATGGGACACAACGCCTTTTTTATCTTCCTGGACCAGAATTCCCCCAACAGTATAGTCACATGCATCAGTGTAGAGCTTGTATGGCCTATCGGTGCAGGGTGCTGCCATTACATGAGATGTTAGCAATGATTTCAGATTATTAAAGGCATTTTGATGTTCATCGTTCCAAGTAAACTACAAATTTGCGGGTCAATTCCGCTAAAGGTTCGGCGACCTTGGCATAATTCAGTATGCCCTATCTATTATATCCTCAGGGTCTGTTTGTATCCTCCCGCCATTCAGAATATACCCCAGCAATCTTATTTCCAATAGTCCAAAGCCAATAGTACTTCCCCCAACTTGATACAAAGTATCCTGGATAAAAGGATGTATCCTTTTTGGTAACAACATCTAATTTCCAGTAGTCTACGCAGAACCCCATTCAACCGTCCTTTGGGGTACTAGTGTAACCGGGATAGCCCGGGGGTCTGTTCGGTCAGATTATATCATCTGCCATCATTTCCTGGGTGACGTCATCTATCAGTTTCCGTTTCCTGAGTGGAGTACGATACGCTTTCTAACAAATTGGACTACCACTGGTTTTAATACTTAACTCAGTCAACCCACATTGCCCTGTCGGTTCGCCTGTAGCTGAAAGTAGGTCCGCACTATCCTTTACTAACTGGTCAAATACCACATCCCCAGTAACTGGTACGATCAGGCCAATGCTGCTGAATCCTAATTGTTTGTGTTTTCACAATGGCCACTAGAAAACCATGAAAGTTCATTTTTGTATAGGCTTATGTTGCCACGTCCTCTCCGCAGGAATGGGTCTCCAAGGAACATGTCATGTGGCAAACGTTTGGCGACATTTATAGCAATATGTTCCGGAACAATATTCACTCTAATCTCAGTCTTACCACAAATATCCATTTTTCTACTTGTACTATGAATGCAAAGATCTAGGCCAATGATCAATGACGTAGATCCAGGCCTACAGAAAACGCGGGAATCTCGCATATCTCATGAGAAGTTTTCTGATCGAACAGCAAATTGAATCAAGCCGATAGTCTTAATTTCAACAATTATTGGAATATGTCGACCAAGATCGACATCATAGACACATCAAGTGTTGTGGACGTAGGAGCTGCATTAGGCGCAGTTGGAATATCGGCGGAAGTCCAACAAATATTCATGGGTAAGCTTTTGTTTGAAAAGTTGAATGTTGAAAATGAAAGCAGTTTGAACCGTAGCTTATCAGCTTATACCGCCCGGGGAGAGCACCGCTACCTGTCTTGAATTGGCCAGGTTTCACACCGAATTTTTTGTAGATCATAACGAAATAAAAAGCTAAGTTATCTTAATACTAGTCTACTGACATTCATTTGATTGATAGACATTATATGGCCAGTTCTCCCCCGGACACCAGAGAGTGGTATTCATACTATTTGATCCCATAGCTGACTGGGTGAGATAGAGCACGGGGGGGGGGCTTCTTTATATGTGGCCCTGTGTTGATTTTAAGCAACAATTAAATTTATTGACCCCCCTTTCTAGATGTTTGTCCCTCTCTCTGTGTGTGTATATGTGTTGTTTGTCTCTCTATCTCTCTCTCTGTGTGTGCATGTGTGTTGAGTTTCTCTGTGTGTGTTTGTGTGTATGTGTGTTGAGTTTGTCTCTCCCTCTCTCTCTGTGTGTGTATGTATGTAGAGTGTGTGTGTGTAGTTTGTGTTGGTCTGTTATGAACCACCAGGATATGTACATTGCATCATGATATATTGTTGTATATTATAGTCTGACTCGGAGGATGACACAGATCCAGAGGAAAGCAAATTACAGCTGCTGATAGTACTGGAGAAACAAATCACGCCAAGCAGGAAGAAGACCTTGCCTCCTGCTGTCATGATTGTTGATGTAAGTTGAACATTTATAAAAGCTCAAAGAAAAGATCATGACAGGAAACACTGGGTATACACTTCTTTTTTAAGCAGAAAAACAATAAAGCTACAAATAACATCTAAGCATAATTCTGTAAAATTGTAAATTAGCCAAGCTCAATATATGCATTTATTAACATCCAAGTTATATTGTTTGATTTGAAAATAGGTTCTCACCAGACTGTTATTTTGCCAGGTTTTTATTGGGCATCTCAATATAACAAATTGTTTACATTGTTGATTTTCTCCAGTATAACTAGTAGTCATTGGAACATTATAAATATTTTCTTTTGTGGCACAGCTTGCCATAAGTGCAGCTTTAACTTCTTAAATTCCTTAGCTAACATATGGCATAATCTGTTAATTTTAAATAAAATAATTGTTTGTTATTAAACAGGCTGGTGAAATGGTCTTGACAACTAACGGACATCCACAACCACGCCTGGTGTTCAGTCAACACTAAGATGGCCAACAAGGCATAATTATTGCAGACAGGATCAACATACCACTACAGAATTCTTCAGTTATGTATGGCATGCGAACACTTCTCGCATGCCATTATTTATGGAATCTCCCATACCCAACTAAGTATCAGCTGCTGACATTTCTGCAGTTGTATTTTCTGAAGGACACAGCTAGAGGAACTCTTTTAACAAAATTTTAAAAACAATTCACAAATATTAAATAAATTGTCCATGATTAATTTTCTTTTAAGCATTGCATTGATTAGTGTGTAGTTTACATGTTATTTACAGGTATGTTCATTGTTGTGGGGTAGATACAGGAAACTATTTTAAATAATTTAGATAGAAATTTCAAGGTGACCATTATTGGTTTTTTTTGCATGTTTCATGACCTACAACAAAAAACCTTTTTGAAAATTGAATTATTTGAAAATTGATTTTCAAGACAAAGAACTATTTTTAAAATGATGACTTGTCAGAATTTGTCTACTATTTTGTTTTGGAAGCTGTCCACTTGTTATTATTGTAATCTACATAATTTGTTTTATTTACTTGTTAAATAATTTCATAGTAGTTCCTTCAATTTGTTAGTCTAGTATATTCATTACACATCATAATACAGCTCTTTATTTTGTGAATAAACATGCCTTTATATATTTATCAATTTTCTTTGGATATAAGCCTTATGTAATGTTATCTAATTGTATCCCCCCAACTACTAGTCACTATGTTTTGAAAAATAATGATGTGCAATCATCAATATATTAATAAATTGCTCAATATAATTTATGTTTGTGTTTATATGTGATTGTGTCTGTATGATACTTGTGGAAAGATAGCCTCGGTTCCAGTCTATATATACCATTCTACTGATAATGGGATAACTCATTCCATTACACCAAGATGTACTGATTGATATTAATTGTATATCAAGTACAGTGTAGGGTCTAGTACTGAAAGCTAAAGATACATAATCTAGGCAGCTTTTAAGCATATAATGGTAGCAAACACTTAAATATTTTGCTACACATATAAATTGTTAAGCCACCTAGCTAAGTACATGATGTTGTGAACACCTAAACATCTAAGCATATATCTAAGCACATGAGTGAATACCTAAGCAATTTGCTAAGCATCTAAATTGGCTAAACAGCTAAGCATATATGGTTACTAGTTTCCCTTGTTGTTATTTCTGGATGCTTGGCATTGCCGGGTGAAATGTCCATACTTATTACATGAAAAGCACCGGGGACGACCCTGTGCATCCAAGGTTCGCACACGTGATGGCTCGCTGTTGGCCGCGCTTTCTGTCCCTTTCTTATAATGTGGTTTCTCAGTGCGACTGGCGGCTTCTAACTTGGCAACCTTGGTGCATAACTTGTGAATGGTGATGCATAGGATGCCAAGGGAACGGTTTCCTGACGTTCCAACGGCGGAAGTTTCGGTTGTGTCATAGGCATCAGAGCACCATCGGCTTCTCGCGGCGGCCTAATCGGGCATACGTGTCATGGCGTTCGCTAATCTGAGCTACGGCGTTGATAGCGGCATTGAACTTGGCTGGATGGATATCTTCCACCAATTTCCAGGCCATCATGTTGGATGATAAGCCTTTCGCGAAAGCTCATATCAGGCTCATTTCCTGGTCAGCATTGTGGTGTGGTTTTGGGTATGTCATATCGGCGACCTTCCAAAATCGACGAGCGTATGACACTTTGGGTTCATTGGCGGATTGGCATAGTTCTTGACTTAATCCATCAGGGGTGCGGCTTCATCCACATTTAGAAACTGTGTGGAGACTTGGTCCCGGATGTCTGGGCAATGGACCGCTGCCCTTGTAACATTGTGCATTTGTCCAGACAAAGCTGTTGGTTTGTTCGCCGATCTGTTTCCTGCTTGTTTAACACTTGTACTAGGCCCTGTAGTAATTGTTGAACCTGTTGCGCATCCATTTTCACTTTAAATAACCTATGATTATTATTTCAGTTAACTAGGCTTCCATTCGTCTCAAACTAATTGGTGTGATTATCCAACACACTTACTGGGACTGAATTATCGATCCTGCAGGGACGCCATTGAAAAGTACCGAGATCCTCAGCCTTAGATAAGCAGTCTCCCTCTTTCAAATCTCCGACTTATGTAGTCTCGAATCTACTTTATTCCTATAAATTCTACTAACTCTACATACTCTACTCGAAACTGTACATAACTATACACTCTTCGAACCTAATAAATATACACAAAAAAAACTCACAAACTCTATTAATATCATGATATATGTATAGGAATAGTCCCCTCAGAAAAGTCAGTGTTACTGTCTGGTAGACCACCACATGGTCACCTGGTCCAATCACCACTGACTTGGCGATCATAAAAAAAACAGAATTAAGACGACAACTAAATTAATTAATAAACTTACTGAAGACAATCAAACTAAAACAATAATAACATAACAAAAGCCTGCCCTTGAAGATAAAACAAAAAAGAAATTAATTAATTCAAACCGCCCCCAGAAGGACTCGGAAGACCCTGTTGCAGAACACAACAGGTTTGATATCTTAAAAAATATCTTAGATGGTGGAGAGATGGAACTGGAGTTTATGGATACTATGGACCAGAAATATGTGGCAAAACAAACAAAACCACGATGACTGACACCATAATAAATTGGAATTGTAGAGGTTCTGTTAGGAATATAGAAGAAATTTACTTATTTATACAAGCATATAATCCGATAGCAATATGTTAACAAGAAACATATACTGACCAAACAAAAACAATAGACTTTCGTAAATATTCATCATATCATCACTATTCCCAACCCATCAAAGGTAACCCATTGGTGGTGTATCCATTTTAGCCAAGAAAAAGTATCCCAGACCGAGAAATTAATTTAAATACACCTTTGCAGACAAAGGCTGTATCAATCTCCGCCCACAAAACAATATGTGCTCAATTTATTTACCTCCAACATCCATACTAAATCCAAAAGAAATAAATCAACTTGTTGACCAGCTTCCTTCACTATATATTTTAGTTAGAGACATTAATGCTCACAGTAATTTATGGGGATGTAAATATCACAATAATAAGGGTAGAAAAATAGAACATTTCATTGCACAATATCAGTTATACTTTTTAGATGGCGGACAAGCCACATCTATCCTGCAACTGGGAATTTTTCTGCAATAGATATCTCATTATGTTCACCATCATTATTCCTAGATATAAATTGGTAAGATCATGAAGATCTCTGTGGAAGTGATCACTTCCCAACATTTCTTCACTTAAAACATAAATGTCAAAATGATAATTTACAAAGATGGCGATTGGGGAAAGCTGATAGGTCTGAATTTGAACAAATGGGCAAATTAAACTTAAAACCAGAAAACTTTGAAAGTCTACGAAACCCCATGGAAAAATACACTTCTACACTCTACAAAATATCAGAACAAACTATTCTGAAAACCTCTACAAATCCAAAACGACTCAACAAACCCTGGTGGAATGATGAATGCCAAGATGCTTTTCGAACCAAAAGAAAAGCACTGGCAAGATTTCAAAAGCAACCAATTCGGTGTCATCTAGACGAATTTAAAAAAGAATATGCCAGGGCCAGACGAGTATTTAAAGAAAACATGAAGACGAGTTGGCAAATTTATGTTTCTAAATTAAATAGCAGAACTCCTATAAAAAAACATGGGATATAATAAGAAGGATAACTGGTAAAGGACAATGGCAAGGAATAAAACAATTAGAAAGAAATTGTTATAAAATAACCAATATCAACAAAATTGTCAATACCTTGGCAAAAACAATATCTAATCAATTAGCATCTAGTAATTTTACCAAAATATTTTAAGAACAGAAGCAAGAATTGAGATAAATGCATGGTAAATGATAGGTTGGTATGGTTCCTAGAGACTAATGGTATAGTAACAGAATACCAAATTGGTTTCAGGTAACTTGATCAAATTATTAGATTGGAATCTGCTGTTCGAGAACCATTTATTAAACAGGAACACATGGTGGCAATATTCTTTGACTTGGAAAAAACATACGATACAACTTGGAAGTATGGCATCATGACGCAGGGCTGAGAGGCTAGATGCCACTATTCATATCCAACTTCCTAAAATTCCGACCATTTGCCATCAAAATAGGAAATCTAATAGCTAATTTTTATGATCAAGAAGAAGGTGTGCCTGAAGGCAGCATTTTATCAGTTACACTATTTAGTATAAAAATAAATGGTATAGTAAAAACTTTGTCACCGGATATTGACTGTTCACTTTTTGTTGATGACTTTGTCATCTACTACAAATCCAAGCATATACACACACATACACAGACAACTCCAACTATGTTTATATAAAATACAAAGATGGGCAGATGCCAAAACTGTGTGTTTGCAATTTTGCAACCTCCGGACACCCCATCCAGAACTAAACCTTACAATAAATGTAACCCAAATACCAGTTCTAAATGAATACAAAGTTTTGGATGTGATATTTGATAAGAAATTGACATTTATAACGCATATAAAATATTTAAAACTAAAATGCCAAAACGCACTCAACCTACTGAAGGTAGTATCGCACATGGACTGGGGAGCTGATCACAATGTCTTGTTAAGGCTTTACAGGGCCCTAATTCGATCCAAATTAGATTATGGATGTATTGTATATGGATCGGCACGACCATCATACATCAAATCATTAGACACAATACAAAATCAAGGATTGAGATTATGCTTGGGAGTTTTCCGTACATCTCCAATGGAAAGCCTTTATGTGGAAGCCAATGAACCATCATTGTACAATAGACGCGAAAAATTATCACTTCAATATGCACTTAAACTAAAATCAACATCCTGAAAACCCAACATATCATGACACATTTCATCCAAATTGACAACTGCCTTTGAACCAAATGCAATACCTACCTTTGGTATACGCATCCAACATTTACTGAACAATATAAATTTAAACATCAATCAAATAGCAACTAATATTATTCCTGGAAGACCAAAATGGGATATGAAGATTCCCATTATCCGATACGATCTCCATTCATCCAGAAAAACAGACACAAGCCCAGATATGTTCATTATCAATTTTCCAGAAATTAAATATCCCACTTTCAAGTTTATTTACACTGATGGTTCAAAGAAAGACAATCGAGTTGATTCCGCTGCTATAATAGGTAGAAGCTGTTTGACAGAACGCCTACCTGATGAAGTTTCCATTTACTCCGCTGATCTTCGAGCCATTTAACTGGCCTTCATATATATAGATAGATCAATCCATAATAAATTTGTCATTTGCACCGATTCATTATCCAGCCTCCAAGCAATTGGAGTTCTACAACTCGACAATAGTATTATTTTAGAAATTGCTAACAAATACACAAACATTAATAATGGAGAAAACACCATTATATTTTGTTGGGTACCAAGTCACATAGGCATAAAAGTAAATGGAAAGGTTGATTCTGCTGCTAAACGAGCCCTTCAGCTTAATACTACAAGAAACAAATTATCCCACTTAGACTTTAGGCATACCTTAAAATCTCACTACATAACAAAATGGCAGCAACATTGGGAGGATCAACTTTTCAATACATTACATTCTGTCAGAGCTCTCCTTGGAGAATGGCTCACCGGAAACCTAAAGAGATGAGAAGAATTAGTTTTATCTCTTGCACACACATGGCATACCTATCTTACACACAAGTATTTGTTAGCTGGGGAGGATCCCCCGTTCTGTATTACGTGTCACCAACCTCTCACATTGGAACACATATTCCTCCACTGTGTTGAGTTTAATAATATCCGAAAGAATTTCTTCAATGTTTCAACTTTAAATAAACTTTTTAGAGATATTAATCCCAAAGTGGTGCTTCAATTTTTACGTGAAGCTGGACTTCATAAACTATTTTAACGTAGGATTTACATGTGTTTAATCGATTTTTGCTGGAAGCTGGACTTTGTTAACTTGTTAAAAAATCTACCCTAGAAATACATTTTAATGATATTGATCCGGAGGTAACACTTTATAACCTAATTTTTACCATATAATGTGTATAGGATTAATTGTATACTGGGGGAAGCTGGTCTTCCCTGTTTGTATTGATAGAATGCAGGAAGAATATATTCTTAGTCTTAGAATAATAAGCTTGTGATTTTAACGTAAACCATTAACTAGCCGATGTGCCGTAAAACCACATTCATTCATTCGTTCTATACACCACCAGGGCTTGAGAATGGTCACAGGGGCATTCAGGACCTCGCCGGTGGAGAGTCTGTATGTTGAATCTAGTGAGGAATATCATTACAGACGGCCGAAAACTATCACAACTTTTGGAATTAGAATTCGGTCTTTGAGAACCATATCAAATAGAAAATATGCGCCTACCTCATATCCCGATTTGGGATGTGATGGAACCAACAATTTTGTATGGTCTGAGAGCGGGGAAGAAATCCGATGTTTGTCCCTCGGAATTTCAAAGCCGCTGTCACATCATACAAAATAAATATGATAACCATCAGTTCATCTATACTGATGGTTCAAAAGAAGGCGATAGAATGTCTGCCTGACGTGGCCTCCATATACACAGCAGAACTTCGAGCTATTTACCTTACACGCCACCATGGTATTAGCTCCACTGAGGACATATTTAGTATATGCATAGATTCTTTGTCCTGCCTACAGGCCATACAAAATTTAGACATAAAAAATCCACTTGTCTTCAGTATTCTAGAACTACATTCCACCTTGAAAACTCTACGAAAGAAAGTAGTATTCTGCTGGGTACCGAGCAATGTCGGTATTCGTGGCAATGAACTCGCTTATAAGGCTGCCAAAACTGCTCTAAAAGGTCGGAAGATCAACATTCCATTACCATTCACTGACTTCCGACCTATCATAAAGCAATATCTAAGAAAGCAATGGTAAGATTTCTGGTCACTGCAAACTGAAAATAATTTGCATGGTATGGTCCTGTCGGGAAAGGCGTCGTAAGGAAATTGTGCTCTGCCGCTTACGGATTTGGCACTTTTTCCTCACCCATAGATACCTCTTGGCTGGAGAAGATCCACCAGAGTGTATCTCCTGACAAGAACGCCCGACAGTAGATCACATCCTCCTTCATTGCTCGGAATACCACCACATCAGAGTACACTACTACCATGCAGAGACTCGGAAAGAGCTGCTGGAGAATATTGCGCCGGACACAATTTTAAACTTTATAAGAGAAGCTGGTCTTTTCATCTTAATTTAATTTATTTAAAGTGGCAACATCTATTCAGCATCATTCATAATCAAGAATGTGATTTTAACTTTTTTACAACCTTATACATCTGTACACCAACGTATTGTTTACATATTTATCCTTTACATTTAACAATTTACATTTTAGCTTATAAAAAGCTTTTATCGATGCCATTAATCCGGCTTATTAACTTTTAATATATAATCTTTAATACGGTTTTATTTCCAAACGTTCTAGGACACTGAATGGCCTAAATTGTTCCGATGTATCGTTAAACAACATTCATTCATCCATCCTATATATATATATATATATATATATATAGAGAGAGAGAGAGAGAGAGAGAGAGAGAGAGAGAGAGAGAGAGAGAGAGAGAGAGAGAGAGAGAGAGAGAGAGAGAGAGAAACCTATATATTGCTAATATTTCTGTATAACTCAGTATTGCAGATCCAAATCATCTGCTTTCTTTACATGGAGAAAATTCCTTGTCTCCAATAAGTACATTTTAACTATATACACATGATCTCTAATTTAGCAGCTCAGGATGCTGTAAATTACATATACAAATTCGAGAAGTGATCACTCAATCAAGGATTATCATTGGACTACAATGATCATATGTTAATACCATTAATACTGCACATTAGAGGTGACTTCTCATTTCTTCTCTCAATCTCTCTCTCTCTCTCTCTCTCTCTCTTATATATATATATATATATATATATATATATATATATATATATATATATATATATTATCATTATATACATTAACTCCAGCAATAAGGAAAATACAGGTCAAGAGGTGGCAGCATAAGTTATAGTATGGCTCCGATATAACGTAGATGGTTCAGTCCACAAGTTGTTGACAATTTTATAGGTGGACAGCATATTGAGACTGGTCAAATGCGATCATCACCATGATCACTAGCGGGGGTATTGGTAGTCCATGTATTCACCTCGATTTACACCGTCCTTGAAGATTACATAAAACTGTTTACATCACAAATGCTCCCAGTGATTGTTTCCTCATTTGTTGACTTACACATATAAATCTTATCCCAGTGTTTGTGTGGAAAATAAAATCTTTCCGCAATATTGTGCAAACCGAAATGACAATATATAATTGGTGATATTCGTCCAGCAGGAATAGTGCATGTTTTCCGGTTGAATATAGCAAATATATGGAACAATAAATGAACTTTCATAGGCACAAGTGCATGAATACATATCAGTGAAAATGTATTTCTTTGTGTATCTGCTTTTTTTAATGAGAATATTAGAACAGAGGTCTTTCATAAACAAAATATGATTCCTAATAACAGTAAATAAATAACAATAATAACAAACTTCTTTAGCACCAATATCCTCGAACATAATCAAGCCCAGTGTGTCACCTAGTACATGGGTTGAGTAATCTCATATTCAAACTACAATGCAAAGATGAACTTGTGATAGAAATCTCATTACCATAACAGTGTCGTTTGGTAGCATATTTTAAACTCTTTGGTATGCTTTTCACATTCCCTTTAATTCCATAAGTAAATTCGAGTATAATTGGTACAGCTACCAAAATTTCAATGTTGCCATTCTCACTGATATCTCAGTTCAGAATGGTATCTTAAAAATCTAGATTTAAACAAAATGGTAATGGTGCCCACGCAGATGGTGAAAATAATTAAATTTTAAAACAATTTATAATATATTTTACGGCCATCTTCACAATTAATGTGATTGTAATCAGGACACAAAGATCTACAGTTATAGTTACGGGGTCAACCTTGTATTTCACAAACAAACAACATCACTTTGAAAATCAACAACTACGGGGAGTTGAATTGGGAAACCAGAACCTAAAATATTTGCTGAAGCCACTCCTAACTAGTCGCAAAATTGTATTTAGAGCATAATCACCAAAATTATGTGATGTTTTACATTTTTTAGTATTATTATGCCTTACTTTCTATGAATTATGAATAGGTTGAAGGCTATCAAGTGAACCCAGCAGAAAATAGAACAACTCTCATTTGTACATACTATATAAAACCACCTCAAGATTAGCATGTGACAACAGATCTCAGTAGAACAGCAGTGTAGTGTAATGCCATATTTTAGACTCTTTGATGTGCTCTTTACATTCCATTTAATTCCATAAGCAAAATACAAGTATAACTGGCACATAGTCACTGAATTATGTCTGATAAAATTCAATGTTGCCAGTTATTGAATTAATATGTCACCATTCTCACTGATATTATCTTAGTCATCGGCGTTTAAATAAGTGGGTAATGTATGGATGTTCCATGCATAGCGTTTCAAACTTGATATTCTGAAATCACGGAATGAACAACAAAGAATACTTTCATATGTGTGTGTGTGTGTGTGTGTGTGTGTGTGTGTGTGTGTGTGGTGTGTGTGTGTGTGTGTGTGTGTGTGTGTGTGTGTGTGTGTAATAATTAGTAATTTACACAAATGTATATGAAACCAGTCATGAGTCAAACCATATAAATATTTAAATTAGGATCTAACTAGGGTAATCATTTCTAATCTTCTAAAAAGGAGGTAAAGGTGTTCCCAAGTGGAGGACATGATCATAGGTTACCAACTTACCACACACAATAGCGCGCACATACACATAGTGACATGGTGCATTTAGTAACACTTTATTATTACAAAATTAATATCAATTTTTATTTTAATCGATGTGCTAAAATGTCTGTCCTTTACTTACCATCTCCAACAGGGTTGGGTTTCTTCCCAGAAGAAAGGTATTTCTTCCCATCGGAAGGGAAGAAAAAGGTTTTACTGGAAAGAAAACCTTTCTTCTGGGAAGAAATTCGGCCGAAACTCCCAAGGATCACAGAGTCTGTGACAACAATCAACTGATCTGGTGAGAGTTTAGCACCCCCGTAACTGGAATGTAGAGAATAAGCCACAAGGTGCTCCGTGGTGGTGTTTTTGTTGAAACATTACTTAACAACTTATATCTACTAATGTTTCGTAGGAAGTAAGGAATACCAAAATTTAGGCTCCTTTTAAAGGGTGTTTGTGCAATTAATCGATGAACAAGTGGATGCCAATGATGCAAGCAAATTAATAAATTAGTTATCTCGTGATCAGCATTTCCATGATGCACATGTGAATCGTTACTTGTTGTCCGTTTTGTCTTTTAATAATCTTTCGTTTATAAAATCAAGATTAAATTCTGAAAACTCCATTTTCCCTCCTAAAAAATCGACTTAGCCGCGAATCTTTAGGGTACAATTATTTTCAATATGTTGCCCAAAACAAATAAATTTTAGTTTCTTCCATTTGTCCCCAGATATGAGGACTATATCCGATTATAATTTGAAAAAGTGGATATGTCACTATGTGTATGAATAACATGTAAAATATATTAATATTTGTTAAATTTGAAAATGGCCAATCTAAATGGAATCCCAAAGTGGAAGGGAAGAAAGTATTTTTCCATAACGGAAAAAGACGGTTTTTACCGTCCATGGAAGAACCATACCAACCCTGATCTCCAGGAGTTTTCTGTTAGCTAACAGTTTTCTATACATGGTTGGACATTCTTCTGAGAAATTAGGGACTTAATTGTTACAATCTGTGAAAATCAAAATAAGCCCGAGAAACATGCAATAATTGAATATATCTACCACGTGAAATAGATTCTATTTTTTGAAGACAGAAGAATGAATCCTGTCCATAAGTGACAAACGTACTTAGCAATAATTTTAACTATACTTTTTCGCCTGCCGAAGAAATAATACTGGCCTATGAAAATAGATGAGTTAATTAAATTAAATACATCGTGAATGACATATCGCCACATTGTTTTCTTGTCAACACGCTTCTTTGCTCTCTTTTAATAGCATGACTGATCACGTGTTCATTCCCGCCAACCCAAAGTAATTCTGAAATCTGGCGATCAAACTATAAATGAAATGAAACAAAGGTACCGGCTGTACGTTTATTGATTATACAACAATTCCTTTTTTAAATAAATATATCTTAAATCTATCCACATTAGTGCCCGTTTCATATAAAACTGAACGTTTTGTGATTATATTGTGATACGCCAGTTTATTTGTCTTTCACTACGGTGTGTCACTTTAACCAGAATACTATGGGCTTTGAGGACCAGCATTGAACTGAAAGAAAACTTGTTCTTTCATGTCAATGCTGGTCCTCAATATAGACCAACGAACCGCAGGTGATGGAACACCTGGAACAAATTCACGGACGGTTATATGAATTTTTTCTTCCAGGACTTGTTCACGCCTTCTTTTTTACTTTAAATTTATATGTCAATAAAAAGCTTATAATTGACATCCTTCGTCACCAAAATATTGTGTCAAACACATTCATTCATTTATTACACAATTAATAGGAAAATAGAAAATAAATAATCTAACCAAAACTCCACTAGCTCGCATATTAATAATAAATTAGAATAATATTATTTAAAAAATTAGAAAACCTCATAGTCCAAACCAGTGTCATATTCACAGCTACTTAAGACTCTTGTCATATTTATTTCGAACATGCCAACAGACAAAAAACAAACAAACACCTAAATTCGCTTTTATTTATATATTCATTAAAATAGTGAATTGGTGATAGAATTTTCAACATTATAGCAACTGAAAAGTGGTCTGATAAATATGATCTAGCCACGTATGTTGAAGCAGTGGGTGCCTCATATTGTGTCTGATGACATACCTAGGACATCCATTCCAGTGGCTTCAAACTCCATACCTTCACCTGACAAACGTCACAAAACTGTGTGTGTATGTGTGTGTGTGTGTGTGTGTGCTATCCTAAAACGTTTACTTTCAGGGTAATCTGTGGCAGGAACGGAAATGTAATTACTATTTCCTCAATTATACGTCATGGCGTACCAATAGGCAGTTCTATAATGATTCAACATTGAAAATGCGCACCAGCACTTGGTCCAGTATCGCAGAAGTATTTTCTAGTCATGATTCTGATACAAATGAGGCTCACCACGATTGTGTTGCGCGAGGGGAAGTCTTGAGTCGAGTACAAAGTAAACACGCCATAAACGTTATAGATCAACTCAACAGACAACGTGCTGAGAAAATCCAGAAAAACAGAAACATCATCACTGAAATCATTGAAATTTTCATTTTGATAGTTAAGTAAAATATGGTATTACAAGGCCACTTTCAGGAGAATGGCAACTTCATTATATGGTTTAATATGCTACCAGACATAATGGGACATAGCGTGAACACGTTGCCACCAATCAAAATAATCCAACATATATGTCCCAAACAATCCAGAATGAACTACCTGACATTGCGGTAAACCAAATTCTGAAGTCAATAGTTACGGATTATAAAAATGCAGATTGCTTTACATTCATTGCAGATGAGTCAACTGATGTTACAATCAAGAAAAGGATTGTAATATGCGTCCGATTTGTGCACAAGAAACCAGACGATGACAACCTAATGAAGCACTCAGTCCGTGAAGAATTCCTGTCTTTTGTTCATGCGGACACTGACACTAAAGTTGATGAACTGGCAACTAAATTCCTTGAATCAGTATATTCGGCGGGCATAATCCAGCAACAAATGGGTGGACAGGGCATCGAATCGATGAAGCATCAGTAATGAGTGGGCATGTTGATGGGGTTCAAACCTGGATACATGCAATCACCACCAAACCACAATATGTGCACTATCATCTCCATGTCCTCAACATTTGTATCCTTCATTTGTCAAAGGTAAGAATTGTCCCTAACGTTATGGACACCATGACCGAGATATATGTGGCCTTCTAAACCTCTCCAAAGAGACTTCTGGAGTTTCATGAGCAACTAGAGCACAATTATCCTTACTAAGTGATTGTCGATGTACTACACGTAGTTAGCAAGGATGGAAACAATATAGTGACCTTTTGAAGAAAACTGGAGGGACATGTTTTCACAAAAAAATATCGTTTTACCCTCTTTTGATAATCAGGAAAAAAGCTGAATTATAAGTCAATATCGAAACACTTGTATGTGTCTTCTGTTCATCATATGTCAATAGCACCCCCATACAAGAGGTATTTGTACTTCTTTGACTTGAATTGTCGTATTATGCCATATATTCATAAAACATGGATGAAATCATAAATTTATTTTCAGTATATGATGATGATGATTAATGTTTTACGGCCACCTTTGTACTCATGTTAGACTAAATGGACCGAGCGACTTCCAAAGTTAATGAAGCGAAGTCAAACATGAAACATCCTTCATGTATTTCCACGCCGAGATTCGAACTTATGTGGTTATGCTCTGTTATTTTCTGTATGGTCCTTATATGATTGATGGCAAAAATTAATTATCCTGCTCCTCCTAACAACTCATAAGTGATTCTTTATGTCCCAAATTCATATAAAAAGAAGGATTTGCTATTTAATATTCAGGAAGTTAATATTTGAACTGGACTTCTGTGGGGGGGGGTCTAACGGCCATGAACATGGGTTACCTGAGTCGACAGAAATGGTATTACAACAAAAGGAAAAAGTCAAGCGTCGGGTATACATACTGATTTAAATAACATTTATATTTCAGATATAAGGACTACCAATAAACAAATTATGAGCAGACAATAAAAATTCGGATTATCTGGATATACAGCCATGAGAGTTGCCTTTGAAAACCCCCCGAAAAGCAGGAAAGGAAATCGCAGAGCAAAGTGAGCCACATGCAGTTGGAGGTGTAGGTTAGGATTTTGTCCATTTTTAGGACAGTCTGAGACTACTTCAGTGAGACTAAAATGTCTTTTTGCTAGAAAATGTTTTCAAGCCACCAATTTGACTCACCCCACATTTCCAAAAATGCTATTTTTGCTCTGGAAAAATCGTATATTTGGTAAAAAACGGAAAACTCTCATCCCTGGGATATAGTAGACTTTGTTCCATATCTGTGTTGTGACACCGATGAACATATTTTGGCGTCCAATAGAGACAGGGCCAGTAGATAAACCCCAAACTTAAAATAGTTAACTCCGACATAAATAGTGACCTCTAAGAACTTTTTCCGTAGGATCAATTCAGCTACAAGTATACATAATGTGTTTCTTCCACCAAATTATCGCAGAGTATTTTGTATTAACTATTAGTAATCAGGATAACATTGAAATCGATTATGTATAATGTAATATGTGTCTCACAGGTTAATGCCATTCACATGAGGATTACAGATTCTAGTATACGGCTGTTCAATGAAGTTATCTGATTATTTGGGAAATCCCCAATCAGGATTCTTACAATTATCAGTTTGTGGTTAGTTAACGTGGATGAGGAGATGGATGATGTACAGAAGCTTACAATTATGTATGATGTGGATATCTTGAAAGCAAACACTGGCCGATCACAAACACCGTTCTGAGAGCAATCACCCCAGTTCGCCGCATTCCAAAATGGATCTACCCGCACCAGAATAATATATAATGCAAATGATATATTTTTATTTTGAGGAACAGAAGTCCTCTGGTCCTTAACATTAACACACCGAAAACAGTCTTGTGGTGTAGGATGAGTAATGAAGATCATTGTATAACATTCAACTATTACTAATGATATTATAAAATTAGTGTAGCACATGAAGGCTAATTACAACACGCTTCGTAAAAAAAGAGCAAAATAAAATAAACAAAATCCACACATTACCAAATTACATGTCTCGGTGAATATTTATCTGTAAATTGAGTTTTACTGATAATTTGTGTTTTTCCCTGCGATGACTACGATTTAGTTTCAAAGAACGCGCCAGTTTTTAAAACCCAATTTATCATTTTGGAACCTGGCGAGAAGTTTGGGTATAATTTCGGAGGTCAACCCACTTGTGGCATATGTCCCAGGGGAAAATTGTTGGCGAAACCTCCCAAAATCACGGGTAAGACTAGTATTCAGAACCTGATTTAGCGATTTTAGAAGTTACGCCAAAGAATTCAGTTTGACAAGATATTCGCTTTTAAAGGGTTTAAATTATTGAACCACACATTACACACACAAACAATGAACCATTTCTGTTATTATTTCGGTTGAGAAAAACCACAACGATAGGGAATATCGTTCCAATTAGGATGCTTCATGAAAATAAAATTGCAGTTCAGGTAAAAGTTGGGTATAATTTGGCGGATGTTAATGTATTCATATATATATGATATCTATATATAGTAGTTTACTGATTCCCATTACTTTATCGTATACTCATTAGCCGTTCCACACTTTATTATGCCTTTTGGGTCTGCTCAGTGAAAATAAATAAGTCTAAGTTGGGTATAATAAAATTCAAGGGGGATGATTAATGTATTATATATATATATATATATATATATAGTTTTATGATCTATACTGGAACATAGGACATTTTTGAAACATATATATATATATATATATATATGGGGGGTGACTTTTGTTTGGATTTGTTTAAATCCCCAAAATGTTTTTTTTTAAATTTAAATCATAATATTTTTGTTTAGTTCTTAAAATGCGATAGAATCTTCCATTCATTCAAATAACACCTAATAAAATATTCAGATTCCTTTAATATAGTTATCCTTGCTATTCATTTTCAAACAAAACTTGTTTAATTACTTGTGACAAACGCCTTTAAATTTTGATGTACCTTTAATTACTATAGATTATTATATGGAAAAATGTCAGTTACCCCTAGAAATATCTATAGACGTTTTATATCTTGGAATGGATTTGTTGTTGCTGTTGAGTTATTTACTTTTAGTGCTGGTCACATCTGATATATTTACCGAGGGACGACTCCTCAAGGAAACAAATCCCGCAAAAATACCTATGAGTCGTATTCGAACCCACAACCTCAGTCGAACCGTCATAGCGCAATAAGTTAGAGCGTAGGACTTGTAGCCGAAGAGTCGCCGGTTCCAGATATCGGAGCTGCAATGCTGTCATGTGGCGACTAGTTCACTCATCCATAAAAATGAGAACCTGATAGTACTTGATGGGTGTATGTTCGAGTAGCCCTTTGCGCTTATAATGGCTGTATGCGTTGTAGCTCTCTTGAGATGATTATGGTTTATGTTTTACGGCCACGTTTGTGCACATGGTAGGCTAAATGGGCCGAGCGACATCCTATGGTTATGAAGCGAAGTCAAAGATGAAACAACCATCAGATATGCCCACCTCGAACTTCGAACACGGATGGTAGTGATATGTGGTCCAACACACTACCGCTAGGCCACGGAGGCAACTTGCTCTCTTGGGAGTTAAGATCGGTGTTGGATTGGAACAGGTCTGAGTCAGAGATAATAATATTGTAAAGCGCCTTAGAGCAGCTTTCTAGTTGAATAGAGCGCTATATAAATGTCACATATTATTATATTATTATAACCTGGAGATATGTCTGGCGCAGTACACTAACCACTTAACTCTCCGAGAGCACTGATTTGACTTTGGGGTCTATCAGTATTTAGGAGATATGCGTGCGTATCCTCAACTTAAGTGTGAAATGGTGACTCTGTGGGTACAAGCTGTATTACCAATGGGACGTATCTACCTACATATGTTAAACGGTTTCCAAGTACGCGCTAAATGCAAGATGGCAGACGTCCGATAAAGATTTTGTGATGGAGATCCGATTGTTATTATTCAGACATAATCTGACCTAATGGAACGCAGCATTGATGACTCCCAAGAAGAGAGTTGACTAAGTGTGTCAAAAGCAACGCTAAGGTATATTAACGTTCAGCTAGCAGCACCTCTACTTTTCGAGTAGTGCTAAGCAAGTTATTTTGGACCGGATCAATGTGGACTCAGTACGATAGAAAATAGATATGGTAACATAGTCAAATCAGAAATAGTTTCTTTAACACTGATCGTACTATGGTCTCCTTCAAACAAATTAGATTATCTAGATACCAGTAATCATTGCGATGACTGAAACAAACCATCCAAGTTATCCTTTGATAAAGCAAAACGTCGTTGCAGGTGAGATGGATATTTCAATAATAAATAGATAGGTAGAGATTTTTTATTCTCTTAAATACCAGTGCGAAGTTAACGACTTAGTTATGAATGTCTAAACATTATGACGAATATGAGAGGTCTAAACGTTATGATCTGTAATATCGACGTTTCCACATCACATACACATACCCACACACACGCCTATAGATGCACACCCAAATGTAAACGCCTATTCCTGACGATTTAATATGAACCGTCTGAGAGGGGAGGCTTATTCCAATAAACCACTCTATCGGCGGGGGAGTATTTTTCTCGTTCTTTAATTAATGTTGACATATATGTTTAGTTATCTATTACTTTATTTACTTACAAGGTTAATTTAGCAATGTAAAATAATACCTTTAAACATATTATTTACACGAGAGTAACCAACCTTGACTACCAGTATGTTGTGAGAAATCCGCCCTACTATAACTATAGATTATAGATTATGTTGTTAAAACTTCCAAAAAGTTATTAATGAATTAAATCCATAAATAAAAAAAACAGAAAACGAACCCTCCCCTCTCCTAAATTCGATCTCGTATATGATAAATTATACTATTTCCTCTTATAATGAATATCTTTATAAGAGATACGGCTAAAAGCATTCTTCTCCCCGGGTGAAAAATCATCCGAGCCATAATCCCTCAACATTAAAAGCATCCATGTTTATAGCAGGTCAAAAGGCCCTGTGGGAATGTTCCTAGATTTACATTTTTATAATAATTATATACACACAACACATTCATGCTACATTCCTATTTTTATACATGTACTTCCAATATCGATGATCGTTCACCTACAAAACCGAGATAAAACTTAGGCAAAAATTACTTTTATCTAATACAATGACCGCTATCAGTTAGAAATTGTTTTAGAGTTTTTTCTTTGTCGTGATAAGAGCCTGAAGGCTTTTTTCTAGAATAGTCTGTATAAGCTCGCCTAGACTTACCATAACATCAGTCTCAAGAAGGACCAAGCATACTACAAAAAGGTGCATCTTCTTCACTAGACTAATAAAACAGACATGGCATGTTGACATCGGTTCTAGGTGTTATGAATATGACTTAATCTTGTCCATTTAGGGTGTGGCTACTACTAGTCAACTGAATAATCATAATGTATTGCAATTATCCTATTTATAACAAAACATTTTATATGGTAGAATGTAAACCTTTACGTGAGCGTTTTAACCTATTTCTGAATAAGGGATCAGAGCTTCTCATTTCGGGGCCTTTGAACTTCGGGACTTTTAAACTAGAGAGGTTTTCCAGAATTAATTGAACGGTCAGCAAATTTTTGATAGCAGGAAGACATCCTTGTCAATCGAACATGTAAATAATTAAAGTTATCAAAATACGATTAATCAAAGAGCTGACTAATATTAATATATCCGGACAAAGTTTTATAAGTAAAGTTATCCTTCTAGAAATTATGACCATGTACACACTTTCTATTTACAGACAGATCAGGAGACGGAGTGGAAGTTTGTACGATCGAAACTCTATATGGAGTACATCAAAGCCGACTGTACACTTCCCGTACCGCTAAACATAATCCCAACACCCCGAACGATCGCTAGTATGTTTACACTTTTACCATGCTGTATTCGTGGCGTTCGGGAGCTGAGACCCGATGAGGAAGATGTCGTGTTTACGAGCATGAATGGTGGTGGACGACTTCTGGATAATAAGGTAGCACTGGTTAATGGGGACAGGAGACAAGAACACTTCGGTCGGTGCCATGTTGTTGGCGTATGAATACAACGTTTATTGCTCTATAATAGCTCTACAGTTGCTAATGGCTAAGTTTGATCTATAGTATCTTGGGGCGGTCACGTCTTAGGTCTGTAATTATTTAGTTTTCCGAGCCAATCTCATAAAACATTTCTTGTCTCATCACGACCCAATTATTTTCTCATCACGGGATGAATTACCTGACAGTGGGAGTATAAAATTTAATTTGCGCTCATCTAAAAATAGACAAGTTTGTTCCGGAGAGAAGTCTCAATCACAGTTACCTGAACAAACACTTGCCTAAAATAAAAACCCAATAGTGTAACATAATATTGTTATATACATACACGAATATATGCATATATTCATAACTATACTCCCAGATACTCTCTGTCATTCTTTCCCACTCTCTCTCTCTCTCTATATATATATATATATATATATATATAAAGTCTCATTCTTGACAATCTATCATTTTAAAATTCAGTTACTTAACTATATCAGTAACAATATATTTATTATACGTTGTTATTTAAATACCTCAGGACGATTGTATCCAAACAAAGGAGTGTCCTAACTCGTCCAAATCGACTACTAAATCTAAACAAGAGGAAACTAACAGAAGGAAGTCTTCGTCATTTGGAAGAAGATTAATTCACAACTTAAGTTCGAGGAAGTTCCCGATATTGGCCTGTAATGATGATTCCGATGATTACAGGGTGTGTAAAAAGATACGCTATAATTGGTATTTGCGTGTGTGTGTGTGTGCGCGCGCGTGTGTGTGCGCATATACATCACAATTCCCTTACAACGCTAAAATAACCCAAACTCTAGAATATCAACAAATACCCAGTTAGCTATTACACTCTATCGTTAACTTGTTCTTTATGGTTGTTGTTTTCAGACACTAAATATCCTAACAGTCATCAGTATAATTGTCTCATGTTTGGCTGTAAATGTTTAAATTCAATTTAATGGATAGCCCCGTAGTTAATTATAATAGAGTCTTGGTAAGGTATTGCCACTGAGATGAGTTTCTGTCTCATCAGTTTCAATGACCATTTTATTGTGTGGATCTCAAAATGATTAAAATCATAAACAAGATCTTTAATAGTCAAGCTCTTAAATAAAGCCTACTCGACACAACGATAACGCTACTATGTGTCGGAGCATTCCTCCCCCCCAAGTAACAGAATGGTTTCCCAAAGCATACCGCTGACCTCTGCATAAAATATCTTTGAGGGGCACCTGTAAAGAAGTTTCACCAGGAGCATTTGCAATATGAAAACTAAAAATGACTTTATCAAAAGGTTTTCTTTGAAGACAACTCAAATATAAACTTCACACAGCTTGAATACACAACAACAGTAATAACCATTATTTGGTTGTCATGTAAAACATCACTTTTAAAAGATTTACTCATTTTCTTGACTTTTTGGGAAACCCCCCAAAAAACTATTAAACAAACATAAGAAAACAGTACACTTAGATAAATAACAAATTGCCTTATGCCGTATTATTTTTATTACTGACGTTATATATATATATATATATATATATATATTACAGTCAATCTGTTTAAGCAGGTAATATTTATATTACCTAAAATATTCAGGTAATACGTGTATTGCTAACTGAGATTTAATACACATGACCTAAACATTTCAGGTAATATACATGTTACCTGATTATACACATAAACTGTAACATAATTATATATATATATATATAACAATTAAAAGAAATACCGGTTAATCAATAAACATAATTAGAAAACGTGTACATATACAGAACACATGTTCAGTCGTTTTCAACGTGTATGCAAGTCAATATTAAAATAATTCCTGAGTTAGTACCAACAAAAACTACAACACAAAAAAATCCAAAATCAGATATTTGCGAAACGATGAACAAATATTAATCGCATAAATTTCACTTAACAACACACAATTAGTCTCTTGATCAAACACTCCGTAGACAATCAACACTTGAATCAAAAAATAACCATTAACTCTCTTACTCGACCTCCATCTTTAAATGGGTTATACCTGAATATTTTTAATTAAAATTTATCTAGCAACAACTTACTCATATACATCTTATCTTCCAATAGTGCTATAAAATAATTAATATTATACTAATAGATATTACAAATGAGCCAGTAGGTGTCAGCACTTTATATGACGCTGATGTAACCATTTCAGATCTAGCACACCAGATTAGAGATTGTCGCTCCGTTTCGTATATTATGGCGCCAAGTGGCCATTCTGAAAAAGACAGAATTGCTTCAATATTACCCCTCAGTTGCCTCAACATTCATGGTTTTCAGTGCGTATCGTATTTGGGGAAACACACACACAGAAGCGCGCGCGCTCGCGCACACACACAAATATATATATATATATATATATATATATATAAACATTTTCGTTACTTTATCCGTAACCGCTAGACCTCCGTACCTGCTGGTTGACCGTTAATGTGGAATTTAGCTGCCACCTGGCGAGTGTCATTGGCAAATCCATATCCCTCGGTGAATAATATCGGAATATAAATACCCATAAGACACTCTACGGAGAGGAAGTCTGGCTCACGACCGGTCTCATTAATTATTGTTTGTATATCCTGGAATAGAGATGTCAGTAATTTGTAATGATATAAGTGACACACATCATCAGCTTATGATATAATATATGTTATAGTATATGTTACTGGTCCAGCGGTTATATATCCAAACTAAAACATATATCGCGAAATGCTGTACCATAATGGCGCTAAGGACATACCCGCATCTAAATTGGTGCGTGTGTGTGTGTGTGTGTATGTGTGTGTGCGTGTGTGTGTGTGTGTGTGTGCGTGTGTGTGTTATAGAGAGATTTCTGGTAGAATGGTTAGCTGGCTTACAATGTATGGTTAGCCTCATCTACGTAAGACACTACGTAATATTGTATTTAAATATATTTGTCTTTTAACATAAACATAGTTTTTACTCGTCTATGTCCACCTTTCTTTGTTTGGTTGTTTCTCATTGTTATTACACATACGACATCGTCATATTGACAGTCTTCATAAAACGATCATTTCGTATACAATGAGTCAATTATCAATGTGCATAGCTTACTGTAAACTATCCAGCTCTAGTTATCTGTGTGTGCATGCTTCTATATGTGTGGGAGGTTGTCTCATTATAGGTTTTACATCCTAGATATTCAGTAGACCCGTTTAATAGACTATTGTCGACAGTCGACTGTAGTCAACTGCGGTTTGCAGGTCAGCGACACAGTATATATACAATGAATTAGTAAGGAACAAGAAACGGCGTACTCATTCGTAAATGCATTATACTAAATATAACAATACATTCTTATTTATTTTCTGCTATTAGATAGGATGATTTGTCAGAGAAAGATAATTTTCATCACTCCAAACTGCCCGAGTTGCGAGACTGGCTTTCTCACTGCAAATCAAAGGTTATGACAGTAAATTCGACATATCTGATAATGAATACAATGAAATCAAACAGCAGGAAAATCATTGTTTCAGATATGTAAGTTTTAACATAAAGTCTGTTGTTCTCTCATAAAATATTAACACTGTTTAGAACGGTTTTAGCCTTACAAACATGATTAATGAATATTTATATTCTCAACAACTATTCGAGTAACTAATATCAAGCTAGTCAGCATGGCTTTACGGCGTTAAGTGTTGCATATCACAATTAAGATATTGTGTATAGTGAAATTCCTTTGAAAATCTGTTGAAAGAGAAATACATCCGTACTGGATGGTAAAATATAGCATGTTAATAAAACAAAACTCATCAATTCAGGGGAAGAACTACACAATTTCTCAACAGAACAACTACCAATGTTTTTGCATACAAATGTGAAGAATTATAGGGAACTCAGTAGAATGCAAACAGCAAACGGACGTTCGTTAGATGGCGCAGTGGTCGAGCAAACCATCTCGTAGCTCTCCCACAGATATTATACTATACTCAACCAATACAAATATTCTCTCTCGTTCGTGTGCGTGTGTGTGTTTGTGTGTGTGTTCCTAGACTGCAAAAACTCTCTTTTTGGATAAAATTAAAATCTGATTTAAAGATCCCCAATGGATTAGTGATGTGAGCTTAATGGTGGTTACTTGAAACAAGTGTCTCTCACACACACGCACAAACGCACACACAAACACATCAGTGACTCAGCGGATCTCTTCATTGGTGTGTAATTTTACCTAAACATGATCCCTCGCCCCGACTAAATGAGAAAAGAACGTACATGTACCCGCGTGCAATTTTCTCAAGCTTAATATACTCCAGGAAATTTCTAATTGGTATGACGTCATATTTCACTGCCGGATTCTCGACTTCACTCCTCAATTCCGTACCCTTTTCTCACACAACGTACAAGCACACTGGGATTAGGAAAGTCTCATTCCACCAAACAAATGTCGTTTAGTGTTCACCTAAGCCTGATCACGAGTTCCTGACAGACCAACCAATTAGTGATGATGTGCCTACCTTCTGACAATAATTGATGGCTGCTTCGTAAGCTTCTGCGGGGGTGAAGACGCCCGTGTCATCGAGAACTCCCAATGTCTTCAGTGGATAGGTAAAAGCAGACAGAGCGAAAAACGTCTTTGTCTTTGATATGGTCGGCTGGTACACCTGGCCAATGGCACATGGCTTCGGATAACAGTGATAGGGTTCCACCTTAAAGACGAGCTGGTCTACTAGTGTCTTACATTTGACTGGATCACCGCTACCGTGGAATGTTAGTTTTAGGTTTGATATGGTCACTACTGACCTGTCTCCTGGAACAACAAACCCGAATCAGAATAATTAGGGTGGATAATATTAAGTAATGGTTGTTTGGTGATCTCTCTCTCTCTCCACACACACACACACACACACACACACACGCATACATATATATATATATATATATATATATATATCACATTAATAGTTTAGCTGCATATACACCAAGTTTCGATCCACTGGCAGTTATAATAAGAAGCCGTAGGAACATTCGATTCTTTTTATTTTCGTTCGGCAATAGTATATCTGTAAGCATTATATGTGTGTTTTTATATATCGCGCATAAATGTAAACTTATAGGCAGCCATTTTGCCTTAATAACGTCTCTCTCTCTCTCTCTCGCTGAATAAATAATCACCCACACGACAGCCAGTTCAAAGTGATTGGTATATGAAACCCATATTTGTGGAAACCCACTCAAACGTATTTTCACTGACGTAATTAATCCAACAACGTAAGCTAAATATATATATATATATATATATTAAGATTGGCCGTACATGAAGGCGCAAACATAATTCATCAAGTGCAAGCAGAAGCGAGTATGCTTAATGAAACATCAAAGAAACAATTGCCATACTGTATTACACTAGATTATTTTGATGCACACACAAGGCTAATTATGTATTAAGATAGACCAAAATGGGAGATTGCTCTAGAGAAAATAGTTTGTGTAAGTAAATAGATCCATTGTGTGTACTTAATAGTATTTTTGTTCAGATTATTTTGTGCTTACATATTACAGTATTTTTTTCACAAAGTGTTTTGTTTTAGTCCCGGCGCTGTCTACATCTCAGACATAAGACCGACGCGTAGCGCGAGGGAAACATCTGACAAGTAATATTGTGATTTGTTTTAGTCCCAGCGCTGTCTACATCTCAGACATAAGACCGACGCGTAGCCCGAGGGAAACATCTGACAAGTAATATTGTGATTTGTTTTAGTCCCGGCGCTGTATACATTTCAGACATAAGACCGACGCGTAGCCCGAGGGAAACATCTGACAAGTAATATTGTAATTTGTTTTAGTCCCGGCGCTGTATACATCTCAGACATAAGACCGACGCGTAGCCCGAGGGAAACATCTGACAAGTAATATTGTGATTTGGTTTAGTCCCGGCGCTGTATACATCTCAGACATAAGACCGACGCGTAGCCCGAGGGAAACATCTGACAAGTAATATTGTGATTTGTTTTAGTCCCGGCGCTGTATACATCTCAGACATAAGACCGACGCGTAGCCCGAGGGAAACATCTGACAAGTAATATTGTGATTTGTTTTAGTCCCGGCGCTGTATACATCTCAGACATAAGACCGACGCGTAGCCCGAGGGAAACATCTGACAAGTAATATTGTGATTTGGTTTAGTCCCGGCGCTGTATACATCTCAGACATAAGACCGACGCGTAGCCCGAGGGAAACATCTGACAAGTAATATTGTGATTTGAACCACGACAAAGTGGTTTGTAATGCAGTACTCTATCCACTATTGTGCAGACCACATTTTGCAGTAAATAAGCTTTGTACGTTGAAATGTATATTTCTTCATGATTATTATATGTTAATTATTTAAGGGAAACAAAATATCCCTACAATATAAATCAACAAGAATCATGTTAACCAATTACAAATATCCTTTCAATGACGCTTTTCATTCCTTTAGAATATGAGAGGGGGGGGTGATAGATACGTAAATAAAGGCAAACATTGATAAATACAACCGAAGCTAAATCCTGAAGCACATTAGTATACTCAATTATACGACCACAGCCCCCGTCCCGAACCATCGCCAAATAACGCACCTCGTAACATACAAGGGTTCGTCAATTCAGTCAGCTCTCTGTTCTTCCTGTGTAGATATTCCTTGACCCAGAGATCGGCGAAGTTCTGCCCGTAATACAGATAACTGTGTACGTAGAGAGGATAGACACGGCCAGCCAGACGTACTGGGAACTTATCGGCTAATATCGAGCCATCCGGTATAAAGGCGATCTGTGTAGAGGCACCTCCTAACTCTAAGATACCGGCACTCTTTCCTACAACTGGAGAGAGAGAAAACACACAACTAATACAGTGAATCATCAGTGAAAGAACGCTGTTTTTATCGAACCCCTAAACATTACAAATGAATAATGGTATCTTATCATGGTTGTTTACAATTCAAGTAATTCACGGTTTCTACAATCACGAAGGTCTTACAACTTCGACGAATAACTAACTATATACCAATATTCACCATCTTTAAGTTACACAGTTTATGATAAAGTACGTACATAGATATATGAAACACATAACACTTTTAGAGTATCACACGCGCGCGCGCGCGCGCGTACACAGTGTTTTTGCCTTAATATTACTATCCTACTCAACACCCACATCGTCCTTAACGCAGTATCAAATTTTAAAGGATGAAGACTTCAAAACTAATTTTAACTGACCAGGATTATCGAAGTAGCGATTGAGATAATTAGCGGCTATCCAGGCAAATACACCCTCCTCTTCTCCGGATAGTATCCTAGCCTGGAGCTGGTTGAAGTAGAATGGACAGTAGTCGTTATGGGACAGTAACTTCCGGATCTGGTCCATGATAGTATTGGCTTTAGGCTCCATTAGTAGCCTCATACCTGTAATATGATGAGATATGGTCAGATATGACTAGAAGTTCTCATATCTTTACAAGTGTCAGTAAGCTACACATACATGCAGGCATATACGGAAAGAGAGAGGGGGGGGGGACATTATAATATTTGATGATGTTATTCTATATCACGATTGACTCCACTGTTTGTATGAAGACTAATAATCTTTTTTCGAAGCTGTACGTATATATATATATATATATATATATATATATATATATATATATATATATATAAGATGTTAAATTCAGTTTTTGTGATACAAGTTTTGTAGAGATTTGTCATCACTATAAAGCCTGTATATCAAACTTTCCAGGTATATATTACAAAAAGCATCTTGTAACCGAACAATGTGGACGTTTGCCCTTGATAGCCTCATTTATATTTTTCCTGATATATGCAGCGAAATTTTGCTTGATGTTTATGAACAAAAGATATGTATCTATATGCCCATATAAATATGAGATCAGGACAAAGAAATCCTCATAAATACTACTTCCTACCGCAATTGTGAAAATATCCGAGGACAAAACGTCACAATTCCCTAAACCTAACGTTTACTCTAACCTGTAGCTCTAACCACACGCTATATATATATATATATATATATATATATATATATAAAGAGAGAGAGAGAGAGAGAGCAGTGAGTGCTAGATTTGCTTGAAAACGTACAGCCATCATTTGGGCATATTCTTTCGCAGAAAACACGATTTATGCCATAGAGGTCTGTATTTATGACCCTTTAAAACTTTAAGCCTGCGCTCCACAGACCCGATATAAAATTAAGTATTTATAACTGTTGTTGTTGCTGTTGTCGGCAAGATATAAGCGGAAAAACCAAGTTTAAACAAACTAAAAAAATGTACTGCTTACAATAATATATTTCTCTGCGTGCGAGTTTATATTTAGCCTTCTGAAATGTACTCACACGATAACCCAAAGAAAGTGTCAACTAATTATCTATACGCCTAGCTCTTAATATAAATTTGCTACAGCACACACATACAGAGAGAGAGAGAGAGAGTATTTACAAAGCAGTGATGTTTACATAACTGATCACATTATCTATAACATCACGTCAACGTGCCTGTCATCGACACTATCATTATCGTCATCGCCACAGATACACAGATCGTCACTTATTTTACAATAACCTCCCTATCACGGCTCTCAGTTTGTGTTGACATCGTGTCATTATCGACAACACTTCCCCAAACGATTGCGGTTACTAATATAAACAAAGTGTCATGAATTACTACGAATTCACAGTGCAATCTCGGCATTAGCGTTTTTCTACTACAGCTACTACTAGTAGTAGTAGTGCCATTACTACCACCATTATTACCACTACCACCTCCACCACAAATACCTCCAGACACTTCCCCCACATGGCCTTATCCCGGTATCTAAGTAATTGCAAATAAAACAAAACTATTTGCTAATTCTAGAACAATTTTAGCAACAGTTTTTGCTGGAACGCAAATATTATGCCACTACCAGATAACGTTTAGAATAACATCGTTTCAAATTTGTAACGCTAATCTGGCTTTATTTTCATTCAGTTTGCCCCCAAATCAGATTGTGTTTTTCGCTAAGTTATGTCAAGTTGAGGAGAGCCTATTATTTGAATACAAATGATGACTCACTCATACATTATACATTACAATAATACATTCAACGAAACGTGGGGTATTTGTTACTTGATATATTAAAGCTGCACACACACACACACATATATATATATATATATATATATATATATATATATAAGCTTAATAAATGACCTCGGATTTCAAGTAAATTTCATTGAATGAACATATTAGACCATATAAAAGTTAATATGTGTGTACGAGAGAATGTATGTATTTTGATGTAGGATTATGTTGTTTATATATGAATGGTGTTAACCATCTGGAAACACTTCATTCTATTGGAGCATTTTCACTTCATGTATACTCATGTACACTCACGTACACTCATCAGCGTGTCAGATTTTTGTGTACATGTTTAGGCTCTTCGGGCCATCGTTAAAGCTTCGAAGGAGAGAATTGATAACATGGCAGCAGCTTATCTTTACGAAAATGTGTTATTAGAACTGATTTATCATGAACTTTATCAGCTGTTATTTAGAGTTTTGTCGGTAAGAATAGAAACGGTAAAGCCGAGATTGTATTACCCCTGGTGGTGATTTCTGTTAGCAATTTGTTATTTATATCTTTTGAGTGGAACAAACTAAATATGAAAACGATGAAAAAGTAGACAGTATTAGAGCAGACAGTGGCTCCAGTAAACTCTGTATTAAGAGACCACATTGTGTCAACTTCGTACGATAAGTAAAAACAGATGGAAGAATCTCAGCGTGGATATATCTGAACGGTGTTTCATCTTTGACTTCGCTTCATTACCTTTGGAGGTCGCTCGGCCCATTTAGCCTACTATGTGCACAAAGGTGGCGTAAAACAACAATCATCTTTAAGGAGGTTCTTAAGTTTATTATGGCTACCTAAAATTGAAGGAACGTGGTCTGGTATATATATATATATATATATATATATATATATACGACAGGTGATCGTAGGAACAGATTAACCTATGCTACGCACAAGTAAGTCTGCTGGACAATACTGCAAAACGTACACATAACTAGGTAATAAAAATTAATAACTTTATAGTAATATACCGGTATGTGGAATTAATTTGAAATTGTAAATTAATCATCCGAATCAAGTCCAGATCGTCGCCTGATGTGGGACATGTTGACGTTGTTTGGTCTGTATTCGTAACACATTTCGGCGACATTTTACTGTGATTCTCGACTACCTTTTGCTGCACGAAACGTGCGGAGAACGTCTCCGCCACAAGATATTCCCGTTTTCCGGCTGGCTTCCAGCGAAGAAACGAGTTAATGCATTTGGCGCTGTTCACGTGGCACCGAAACGTCGACAGCAGTTACATGTATACAGATTCGAACCTTATCTGACATGTAAGTAAATCAACCTTGTGGCACCCGGCCACGGCCATACCGCGTACAACACAATTGGCACACGTTTGGCGGCCGCGCTATATACTAGACAGACAATTCACTTAATACGCCGGAGTATGAAGTTAAACAAATACTATGGAAATAGTACTGTTATTACTGGGCAGGTCAAAAGGAGGCTGGCCGAAAAAGAAGATTGCCGATCATTAAAGCTGCCAGTTCGTATTTCGTTTTGATTTTGCTCCTGGGGCAATTAATCATTCGTATTCCGCGCCATGTTGGAATACAAATAAAACGACTTTGCTGTATGCTATGTACACTCACCACCATCCCCACATATAAACAGTAAACAAACAAAAGACAAAGCAACAGCCAAACAAGATAACAAACAAGCAAAAACGTGATCTTGTATGAAAATTGGAGGGATTTTTTTTAACTTCCGCTGACTTAAGAAAACCTCTTTTCGTGTCTAATTTAACGGAAAATGGTCGTTGTGTCATGAGAATAATATTAATATAATATATATATATATATATATATATATATAGAGAGAGAGAGAGAGAGAGAGAGAGAGAGACGTATATAATACACACACACACAGAGAGAGAGAGAGAGAGAGAGCTGTATATTGGGTGGCGGGCCTATGCATTAATGAAAGCATTCCTGGAAGTGAGACACTTATTACGCCATTTTTTGGCTGCCCTCCTTCAAAAAGAGAACCGCAACATGTCACTGTTAGACATATAAACCTACCGGAAATTATATCAGCCATATTCTAATAATTTACATCTCGCCACATAATGAACGGACATCGAAACCTCAGCTAATTAACTGGATTACATTATACCCGTCCGAAACGCCCACTCACATAACGCAATAATGTCATGTGACAATTGATAGATCGCCCATTGGCCAGCTAGGTAAACAAACACGTGGCCGTTGTCATGGAAAATTGTTTCACCAAATCAGTTAATGGACCGACAGGATTGTACCATCCGGATAATCTTAGTTTTATCATAAAAGTAACACTCTTGAATGTAACCAACGTTGATGAATACATGTCATTGAAAAGGTTATGTAACAATTAACAGGTATTGTAACCTCCACAGAAATGCCGAAATAGATGATGACTTCATGCTTATCTTTCAACTAAATTAGTAACCATACTAGCTATAGTTCCCGATTCAATGGACTAATATAATGCATGTATAAGTTGCAATATCATGCATACATTTCACGCATCAGAGAATGCGAGTTGTGTATTGCCGCTACAGCGAACCCTATCCTACGACTACACGGTCATCAGAGAAAGAACTCTAATTTTCATCAAAAAGCACCCATTACAAAGACAGGAACCTGTCTCAAGAGACCAGCTCCAAATCACACCGAGGCCTTATTCAAAACGGGAAAGAGTATATCTTGTGATGTGTATTATCATTGACAAACAATCGATGTGTGTTGGCGAGTACGCGCAGTTGAAGAATAACAAACGCGTACACGGACACTCATCGGCACCTGTCCCGGGGCTGTAAAACAAGCACGTGCTAAGCACCAACCTCTATCGGAAGCTGCTGGAAAACCGAGCGATTATTTACCAAAGAAGCTTGTTTCTGTGATGTTTGGCAGCTTGCCCTTCCTACCTTAGACAAATATATACCTGTTCGTTATATTTACTTGGCGCTTTCTCAGTAACCATTTAACAGCTTACCTGCAGTAGCCAGTAAGTAAATGGGCGATAATTGGTGTTTGTCTTCCGGAATCTGTCGTTTGGCGGCTTCTATAAGCTCCGCCAGGTAGGGCTTTATTCCGGAGAGCTTATCGTTCCGAAACGTTGAGATCCCGGGTTCTTTCTTCTCGCTGAAGAACTCCTCGAATTGCGGAAGGTGGGATCCAGACCGTTGCGAAGTCCACCGAAATAGTCGCACCCGGCTTCCGGAACTACCGGCGTCCACGATGATCGCATACGATTGCTGCTCGGTTTGAGCCTTGGCAACCGCCCACGCGCACGTCACAATCCAGAAAACGAGGCTCCTTCTGGACCAGAATGAGAACTGCATCATATCCGGTGTGTCTGTTTATCTGTTTGTTCTTCGGTATAGTGGCTCCCCCTATTTTGCGGAAGCGTAATCGAGACGTCCTTTTAAAGTTAGTGTTTCTTTTCAACACTAAGTGGCGCTGTTCAACACGTGCGATTTCTTTCCAGACGTGTGCCTTCCTGCCGGAATAGCAGAATAAACGTGTCATCTGTCGTCACATTTTCCGAATCCTGTTCTCCGATCTCCGGAACATATCCTCTTGGCATAATTTCGATTTCCGCGTCCAGGATCGGACGACACTGTCAGCCCTGCAGAAGACAGCTGACTGTTAGTTAAGCTCAACAGAGCCTTCAGGATATTTACATGGAGCAGCAGATGAGGTTTTTTATTCGCTCACTTTCAGGATCAGCGTTAAGCCGGTTGAGGGGCGTCCGTATCCAGGATTTGGTCGCCTTCTAGTTGCTTTACAGTCGGCAGGTTGCCCGAACACATATGTGCGGATCTCGGTCGGCGGCGGTGGGTGGGCTAACTGGATCCGGGTTCTGATGAGCTGGCATTCTCGTGACCTCTAACACGTGCGGACATGTCGTAACCTAATCCAGAAAGCGAGTTACCGTAGATAATCTGGCGTGAGTAACCAGCGTACTGATTACTACGGGATGAACAAACACACACGTACACACAGACACGAGCCTTATTGCTAATATCCGTATAACCATTAACCAAAATGGCTGATAATGATATTATACGCTTACTTCAGTGAGCAGACGATCTGTCTACGTTGTAGCTAATTACCGTTACAACTCCTTCAACAATGTAGTCGATATGGTTATTATATCCAAACTTATCCACTTCACACCTCACCATCAATGGTGGTCACCTCATACACATTCGACGACGCCAAATGATGTATATCTTTTCAGAAGAAATTTGGCACGCATTTTTCGATCTGGAAAAAAAGGCAGCAAAGTTTGTGTTTTAGTTGGATATCAATGTTAAATGACGTCATACTGGACGCAGACGATATCTGTGTTACTTAAATGAGAGATAACATATTATATCGATATGTCTTATCGTATTACAAACACAGTCTCATATCTGACTCAGTATTATCGAGGGTAAGACACACATACACACACACACACACACACACACACTATTTCTCTCTAGTGATCATGTGTTAAGGAATTTGGAGAGAATATGGAAGAGAATGTTTAACACCAGTCTACCAGACACTTAATACGGGTAAGTATGACTCCTATAACAATACATATAATAATAATAATTATTATTATTATAAATATTGATCTTATTATAATAGTTTATCTCCTCTCACCAAACAAGTCCCGTCTCCCATCTAATGAATTCTCCCCCTTCTCTAGCTCTTCTCAGTTTGTTTATTGTTCGCATCACAAACATCTGATAGCAAAGTAGCAAAGTAGCAAAATAGAATTGTTTATTGCAAACAATAGGGTATTGTTTTAGCTAACTTCTGTCTGGTAACAGGAACGCCGTGAATGGTGTGCACCAAGTGGTAACACACACACACACATATATATATATATATATATATATATGTATATATGTGTGTCTGTTATGCATCTCTCTACAAATTATAAATAAGATCCAGTTAATTTTTTAATGATGATCAAAGAACCCTTTTATACAAATCACCACTAGATTATATTTTAGAAATTATAGATCCAGTAGTTCTATATATTATAAAATTGATCATCTCCTGATAAATTACTCATTCAAGGCCTAGATCTACTCCAGTTCCGCCATTGCTATTGCTATTACCACGGTGGTAAAATATCGGAGAAAAAAACCCCTGAATTTAACACATAAAAAAACCTGAAACTCGCGGCTACAACATGGAATCGATTCTCTATCGTTCGTCCATAAAATATATTTTTGGGGGCTAGCTGCGTCTGAAACGAGATCTCGTTTATGTTTTGTTAGCAAAGTAGTACTGTTGAAGGAGGGGGGAGGTATTATTTGTCGGTGACAAATTAATATTTGGTTTTATAGGAATTTGGGGGGGGGGGGGCGAAAACCTTTCTCTCGTGTACCAGTCGGTGTTAGGTCGTGATGTCAAGATGTTGTTAGGTGTTTTACGTTGTTAGAATGGCGTTGGTGAGAATGCACACACACACACATACCGTTACTTAGCCCGGGGGACATCTAATTAGATATGACTTTGTTAAGATCTATGCATTGTCTGGTCTAACAAAATTAATGTATGTATTCATGTCCTTCTCATTCACTGATATATATCAGCCGGAACCGACGTTAATCGTTAGTGAAGGATATTTTCATTACTTGGATTTATGGACGAAAAATCTGCCAATGCTACATCGTATAATGGCTTAGCATGGTCGGAACCGGGAACTGGTGGTTTCAAATTGGGAGCATCCTGCCAATACAACGCAGTAACTTCTGGGTAGCCTATTATCGCTCCATTATGTGCGCCGTTTGAAATAAACCTTTAATAGTAAATACCATAAATTATAATAATTATAACTTGTACACCTTAATTGGGTGGAACTTAGACTTCTAATACATGGTAACCCAGTCGCTAGAGTGCGCTATCGTCTAATAAAGTTCGAGATATATACGTTTCGATTGGCTATAACGAAGTATTGGTTCGACAGAAAAGACTTCCAGGTTATAAAGGTCAGGTTTGGGGGAAGAGGGAAATTTACGTTCTTAGTGCAGTAAAGTAACCACGTTTAAATCCCACGAAGGTTCTGTTGTTTAAGGACATAAGCTATTAACTGGTTAACGTCATTGTATACAGAACAGCTTTGATATATGGTGAAGTTGGTATAGATCGAAGATAATTGATATTTCGAACAGAGTGAATATTTTGCTTATTCTGGACGTAGGCGCTGCATAAAACATAAGGCGGAAGGACTATCCCCTTAAGGAATGAGAATATTAGGGCGAAGTCTTTTGCTAAAGGATGAAACATTCTATGAACACGACGAACTTTGATATTAAAGCAGTAGGCTATGATCGCAGTGTGATGTGCAAAATTGATACAGATTAGGAAATATGATTAATAATATACAGGATATGTTATGGGAAATAGAGGAATGAACTGACCTAACGATATATAGTCATGTGGGATCGATAGAAGAATGAAGGATGAATGGGTGAGTGGATGAGTGGGAAGGTGGTTGGATGCAGCTTTCATACATCATCCGTGCACCTCCCGCTTGAGACAGAGGGAGAGAAAGAGAGAGAGTACGTGTGTGTCTGCGTGTTTGCGTCCGTATAGGGGGGGGGGGGCGAGAGAGACAGGGGGAGAGAGCATATGTGTGCGCGCACATATGTGTCATGGCATTCCACTACTATATCAAAATTCATAAATCACTCTAAAACCAACAGTCACAAACATAACTACATAACATACCAGAACGGTCGCCAAATATCACATCATCCACTTCAGGTAACCGGCGACACATCTGTAACAATGGTACCACCTTACCTGTATAACCAGTCGACTACAGTATAACAAAACCAGGTACCCAACAGTCTGGTGGCAGATCCTAACTACCTCAGCATAACTCCTACAGGTAATAGCATCCCTCTTGGGAATCGCAACAGTGGCAATCAAGCTGCAACGTTTTAACCTTAGGCTGTCACCTTCACCAAACACCTGTAGACGTCAAGGTGGCTCTCTGTCGAGCGCTAATACGCAGTTATATAACATAAATAGACACATCTCTAGACGCCGATAAAACGCTATCTCTGGCCGGATATGAGTCTTCATACCATGACGAGATGACACAGATATAAGAGACGTAGGACGCTCTGGGTCTCTCTGATAACCGAGCTCCGATGTGAACTTCGAGTGGTCTGTTTGCGCTGAGAATATATTTGCTCAAAGCTGCCCAGTTTTAGGACTTATTTGGGAGTTGATTGCTAGAGATCATTATCGTCTAAATGCCAACACAGATCGCTAATTCGCGGAGATCAAAGGCGGAACCTGCCATTTTCTACATTATCGTCCTGACCCTATGACGTGTCCAACGTCGCCCAGTTCGAGTAAAGTTGACGTTCATACGACGTCATGAAATCATATCCGCCCCAGCACCCCCCCCCCATGAATGGTACTCGACTGTTGGTTGATTACGTAGAATATCACCTGTCTCATCCTGGATAACACTCCAGATGCTTCTAATGTGACAATAGGTGTTATTAGATATCGGTGTTTCTGTATGATATTAATAATGACAGGTACCTTGAACTTGAAGAAAGTTTGCAATTTGTAAAATATGTCCAAGCATAATTTTATTTTATTCTCTTTGGTTACATGAAACATTGTTTGTTGTTTGTTTTCTTGTTTGTTTGTCTGTTGTTGTTGTTGTTGTTTGTTATCTATGCTTTTATAACACACCTTTGAATTTTTAGAATAGACAAGTATATGAATTATCGCATTCTATGCTAATGTTCATCTAAATTTTATGGGACCTATTATACGTTTTCAAAAATAGCAGCAGCGATGACGACAATAATAATACTAACAACAACAACAACAATAATAATAATAATAATAATCCGTCTGTTGATGATGTTGTCGCAATTGATGAAGATGGTTAAATATTGATCAACTTCTTATAAAGTATGATATTAGATTGTTTTTCTGACACCAAACCCTCTCTATAACAGTTATACGGACACTGAATAGCCTAAATTGTGCCGATGTGTCGTTAAACAACATTCATCCTATAACAGTTATACAGATTATTTCTTGTAACAGAAGTGGCTCCATCTGTCGACTGACACGCCGCATCTTTGACGCGTTCTGTTGCTAAGGCAGCTAGCTAGCTATCCACCCCGAGTAAACATAACCACGTGATTCGGTTAGAATTGATGAGTATGTGGCAATTGGAGTCGTTGTGGACAGCTAATGGCCGAAATAGAATAAGGGTACTCAATCGGTAAAATAATTAGCCTGTCATATGTAAAACGTAAATAGCATTGTTTCTTCTGGCCTAGAAATAACAAGATGGCCGGGAGAGATCTCAGTCACGTGGGTCTTTTTGTAACTGTAAAAATAGAGCTCTCTGGCTGACGTCATCGTTGTTGGTAGGGGAGGAGTTGGGACAGTAGGGGGTTGATTCTGGATAGTTTCCGGACACAGCTTGATGACAACTGGAGATGACAGGTGGAGCTGGTTATACAGACATCATGCTGGTCGCTGAGGTAGATAAGTATATCTATTAGCATGCCGAAAATACTTTTAACCTGACGTATAGTGGTGTGGCTTGTGGTAAGCTGGTGCGCACATGCCCGTGCGCAGGCACACACAAGCGCACACAGATACACACAGTTATCTTCCTGTGTGTGGGTGCGGGTGTGTTATCTGATTGCCGTATAAAAATGTTAATACCGCAATTGGAGCTCGATCATTACGTGATGAGGTCATATTTTAATTCGATTTACACCTCAATTTATACTCATATCGATCACTCGACCTGTTACCGGTCGAGGTCAGTGTTTTAATCAGTCATCCAATATTAATGGTAGCCCTGAAGAATAGTACATAACCTTTTTTGATTGTTTATATCATTATTCTTATTGTAAATATACCAATTATGATCGTCATCGCTCGACATTCACTCTGACAATCAGCCGATAAATCATATGGGATAAAACTTATGATGACGTCATCGCAATCAGAGACCCGTTTAGGAGTTTTCTCGATCATCTCCGTTCAAATAAAAATGGATTTTTTGTTGTTTGACGAATGGCGGTTATGACAGAAAACATACTTCATACTTAATGTTCATGTATCTATTGTAACAGGTTTAATCATTGAAGTGGGTGTTTCTATTATCACCAAACTGGATGGGGGGGGGGATTTCTGGTGACCGTAGACAGATAACGACGACAAACGGACAAAGAGCTATCGATAGCAAAATAATATTCGTCTTAATTTGTTTTATTTAAATCGCCTTTTCGCCCTTTTCGCCAATTTCCGATACGGATATATTATGCGAATAACATTCTACACAAACACACACACACACACACACACAACTCATTCCCCCTCCATACACACACAGGGGGTGCCTCCGTGGTCTAGCGGTAGCGCGTTGGATCACAGATCACTACCACCCGTGTTCGAATCTCGGCATAGGCATAGTTGAAGGCTGTTTCATCATTGACTTCGCTTCAATACCTTCGGAGGTCGCTCGGCCCATTTAGCCTACCATGTGCACAAAAGTGGCCGTAAAATACCAATCATCATCATCATCATCCATACACACACACACACACACACACAAATTACTGGATACATTATAACCTTGAAATTGATTGATTAACTGTCCAATTAAATTATTTATTATATCAGATTTAAGCGCCATGCCGTTCCACAAACTGTATTAGGTATCAGGATTGTCGTGATAGTAACCGAGTAAAGCTTTTGACAATAGAAACCAAAAGTTAGTCGTTATGATGTACCATAATTACTGACTGTGATATGATATGACTATGACATGGTTATCTGATGTTAATAGTAGGACTATCAAATGAAGAACGAATGCTAACTATTTATAAACCATTGTCTTGTTCGCTAATTAAATGAGAAAGCATGTCTGCTATACGTTGTTGTTATTGTTGTTGTTTTGTTGTTGTTTTTCCCATTTAATTAGCCCATATCTTACAATGCCGCCATGTTTGTACACAGCATTTACCGAAACGAATTATCAGCCGAGTTATCCATTTACAGCAAAACCTGCCTTGCGAGACCAAACATTTACGCCTTATCAGGTGGTCTTTAAATACAGCTGATCTATTAATTTAAGACGGATGGTGAAGTACGAGGTGGGTGCTTATGAGAAAATTGCACGCGAATACTCGCAGTGATCCTTCAAAATGAGTATTCGCTTACGATGGGTTGTCGTATGGACAGGTTTCAGTGTAAATGGAAAATAAATAAAAACTAAGCTGGATGATCTTCTACCTTCGTGATGTGACACGAGTATAGGGGCTCCTCAACTTGAGCGCTGTTTGTTGGAATATTTGTAAGCTAACAAGAAGGGTCAGATAATATTGACCGTTTACCAATAACTGGGACACGGTGGGTGGTCCAGACCGTGGTCCAGGCCGTTGTTAAATTACTACTCTTGCGGGTTCTTGGTTTGTATCCATCAACTGACTACTGCTGGTTCGGCTGTAATTATATAGGTTATTCTAGAATATACGTGTATATTTAGCATCTACTCTGTATGCTCCGTGAGGAGTTGGTTATGTCGACGAATTGTACAGTGAACCTTATTGTGAATACTGTAAAAACTAATAACATACGGCTATAAGGAGAGCCGATTGAGGAGAATTAACCGTTAGGCGCTACGTAAATATTAGATATCTGAACACGTGCGTATCAGTCAGTCAGTAAACGTAAGTCAGTCAGTCAGCCAATCAGTCTGTCGGTAAATGTTTCAGTATGTTAGTCGGTCAGTTGGTAAAACAGTCATGACTTGGATAAATCGAACTGGGCCGGGGGGGGGATATATGGCGTATTTTATACTGTGAGTAGATTGTTTGAATAATGGATTGACACCGTAACATCACAGTACAAGAGACTATTTATATTAATAAACCATTTTATCACGGCTTCTTTTTGCATTGATTAATATGCATGACTTTGTGTGATACTGTGTTTTAACATTATATATATATATATATATATATATATATATATATATACGTGTGCACGCGCGCGTGAAATTTAAGCAATACTAATCGAAAATATTACGTTATTTTCATTTAAAAATCGATAAATCGAACATTTATATAAAATAATATCAAATGAAACAGATGCCTGTAACCATATTATCGGATGTCATTGTAATATTGTAAAAACATCGTCATTTTCGGATGGCGGGAGAATATTGATTCTGGATAGTTTCGGAACACTGCTTGATGACAATTGACCGATCCATTTACCCCTGGCTCCACCATGCGGCTGAATTTCACACTACGGTCTCGGGTCAGAAGTCTAAGAATCACTGTGTTGCATGGCGTGTAGTTGTCGATAAAAGTCTTACTGAAAATATTCATATAGAATATTTACCAGCTCTATTTGGATTTTATTGATAATTTAAGGGTATGTGATCTCCAGGTCACAATTTTGCATTTAATAGGAATGCCATAGACTTCATCCAATAGATAGATATATGCTACTAAACTAACTAACGTTCAGCGCGATTTGCATGGCTGGCATGGTCCGGCCTATCTAGTTCAAACGTTTTGTATAGCCTTTGCCACCTGACATGACGATATGAATGGATAAAATCAATGATCACATAGATTATAATTCAATGGGTGATTCCTATTGCTGTAACATTGGTATTTATGCATGATATGTTATATTGAAAGTGAACTGTTTTATTTTCAGAATCAGCTGTTCGTGCAATGTTTACTACATGTAAATGTAATAACTTTTTTATTTCATCATATACAGGTGATACATATATGATTAGTTCCCAGGTACAAGTAAAAATAATGTTTCCAAAACTGACAAATTGCCCTGCATTAAATATTTTAAAATATTCATTAAAATTAATTTCCATTCAGCTAAAAGTTTAATTTTAAAATCATTTATTTAATCCATTGAAACCTATGCTAAAAAAAGATCCCTTACGAGTCAAGATGAATAACGAACGCTTAGCTGGGTCATTCATCTGGAAAGATCGATCTGCTCAATCATTGGGTTATATCCTGATAAATATTGTGTTAAGTCCTTTGGAAAAACGCAGTCGTTCAGCTGAAATACTAGTCTCAGTCTCCGTATAATATGAAATAATTTGCTGAAAAGATTTCCAGTATTTTCCGTTAGTGAAAAGTTGCCATCCCCTATTAACAGTTGGTTTTGTTGTTCGGGGAGAATCCCCAGGCTGTCTCTTAATCAGCACAGCCTCTATGTTGGAGTGGTTGAGAAATCTCCTCCCCCACCACTCACAGGGGAGCAGTACAGAAAGATGGAGCCGAAATACCATGAGGGTGGTCACTGCCAGAGTGTTTTACGTCCTCAGGGGGTTTTAACGTCCCCCTTTATTTTAAATAATTCAGTGGAGACGGCAGAGCCATTTAACGTGGTCAGCCACCCACGATGTAGTGAGCCGAGAAATTAATCCCTGGAAAAGTTTCGACCTCTTACGGGGTTCGAACCTGCGACAGTTGGAACCAAGTGCCGAGTGCTTAACCGCTAGGCCACGGGAGCTCACTGCTATTAACAGTTTGCTTGCTTGCTTGTAGTTCGGGGAGTATCCCCAGGCTGTCGCTTGTTTGGCACAGCCTCTATGGTGGGGTCCTTCTCCGTAGAGTTTCTGTATCTGAAAATGACTTTGTAAAGTTCCGGTCCCGGACGTACCGGTGCCGAACCTTTACAAAACATTTACTGTGTGTTTGTTTTTTGCCAGATGTATGGATCTTTTTTAAATAAGGGTATTATAATGTGTGGCGTGGCTGCTATTAACAGTGGGCGCCATACCTGTTTATAACCCGAGACCCCAGTTGGTAACCGATGCAACTTATTTCGCCTGGTTCGGTCTACTGGAGATAACTGGCGGAACTTGTTATTAAGACGTCACACTGACAGTTAACTATGAGAATATTGGTATTCGGGGACTAGAAGGTCATCATCATAACTTCTCTTCTTGAAAAATTAATATGTCATTATTATCTCTTGAGAAGCCGCGGGATGCATTATCTGTGTGGCGGGAGTATTTCAGGCTTAAAATGTTTATTGCCAGACTAATCATATCTGGATTAAACATAAAAGTATATACAGTCAGTGTATAGCACCAATTCATACACCCACATCCTCAACTGTAGTCAAATGTTTTACTACAATCTATATTATTTGTTGTTGGAGCTTATTTTACTATCCATTAAGGTTTACGAAAATGCATTATCTTAACTTAGAATATTGCAAATCTTATTTGTGAGCAACTCACTGTCATCTTTTCTGTAATGGTTTCCTCGTCTGTCTACTACACGAAGACAAGTCAAATAGTATGAGTGCCACTAAATAATATTCTTACGGATTACTGTTTCTGATAATATACCTATGAAACATCCTCTAAAATGTCACGATTTATTACACTTGTTGCAGGAACATTATGATGCCATAACGTTTACAATATTTTCTACTGCTTGATTCCCATATTGTATATTCTTACATATAATCTTTGTATCTGTTGCTGTACAAAAACAAAATCCATTCTGATTTTCGGTATATTTGATCTGAATCTCGCGCGATGCGCCATTTTGTGCATGACATTACTGATGCCTAGAAAATCGTTGCGTGATTTGTTTTTCAGTCATAAACCGGGAAGTTGACGTTTTTATCTGGGACTCAAAATTGCACAAGATATTTTTTTTGAAAATCAGTGGATAGTTATTCTGAAGAACGAGCATGAAGGTGTAAATATGGCGAATATAGCGCTCTGAGCTCGGATCCTGTTATAAACAAACGGATTTTTCGAGACTTGTATATTGACTACTTGATAGTATTATCGGAAAATGGATCATTAGAATTTACATGTAATCGAATTATAGAAAAGTACGATAGTCGCCCATTGAACCAACATTAAGACTTCATTTATCTTCTCTCGATGGCGGATCGAGTAACTGACCTATCAATTAAGAAATAACTCTAGCTTGAACTCGATTATCTCAATGAATAGGTATTATTGTCTTGTATTAAAACAGTTATTAATACACAGCCATGACAGTTACAATAAAATTGTTACAGATTATATAGAGTTCTATCCAAATATTATATTATTATAATAGAAGAGTTTGGTACAGGAGTTCCAAACAGACAGGTCTGGGAGACTGTTGCTAAGATGCAGCTGATCGGTAGTTATCAAGAATCACAACGATTTATAAGAGAAAAGAAGGGTCATTAACCAGGTCAGTGGGTTAACTACATCTTGACTTTTCAGTGGTTTGAGAGTTTTGGCAAACTCGGATCGTATATTCGGAAGCAAATTCGGAGGGACGTGCTGTACTTACACCATTAATGCAGGGGACGTTATGACAAGTGCACGTTAACCAGACATTAATAACCGTTGTCATATCCCCACCTCTCTATCCAAATTATTAACAGTATAGGTTTTGTTATTGTTATTATTGTTATTATTTATTTATAAAACAAATTTTGATGCCTTAATATCTTTCCTATTCAGTAATTTTACGAGATGGATTTCTGGCAACTAAACGACACTGTTATTGAAAGGACATTATTACTTCCGGAAGGAGTCTCGAACGACATGCGCTCTGAAAACTTTATAGATCCAAATAAATAAAAGGAGCTGAATGAAATAGGATGTTAAATAGATTGCACCTGCCGTGTTAAAATATCTATTGATTCCGGGGTAAACATTGTATTTAGAACGCTAGACTTGTTTAGGAGGTTGTGGTCGATAATGTTTAGTCATAAATATAACTCCGTTCTTTGAATGGGATCATTCCAAACTACCGTTTATGTATTCTATATAATATTTGTTATGCTCAACATAGTAGTTAATGTAATTAGTGGATCGTCTGCTATTGTGTGGAATGAATTGATGTTTCAGAAATGTTGTCTATCTTGGTTTTAAGGTGCGCTATGCTACCTCTACGTCAATGGAGATAAGTAACATATTTTTGCCGGAAGATTAACAGTGTTTTTGTTGTATCATTGTTGAGGTTTGGTCATGGATCTAATATTGCCCATGGTGAGAGAGCCAAATCTGTGTTGATTTCCCGTCTGCCATTTAAACAAACCCCGGCTCGCACTGGTGTTTCTTTTCTTGTATATCTTTATATTATATGTGTTAAATTTCTTTACTTTAATGCTTTATTCTTACTGATCTTTCGTCGCTTCCTATTATCACCCAAGGAGACAGTTAATCCAGATATCTCAAACGACTCTTGAATGTGCCAAGAGAAGGCGCGTTAATTGGTGATTTTAACCCGAAGATTATTCCACTGTGAGATCGCTTGGTGAGAGATGAGCGTTGTCCTGATGAGTGAAAGGCGAAAGAGACTCACATATTCTCAACAGTAATATTGGTCTAATAAACGAATGTAAAAGTAAAACACCATTTTCAATAGTGAAATATGTAAAAATAGGGTATATTAATGCTATACGTTTAAAATGTATTGTCAAAAATGACCACATCTCATTGCTCTTTCTTTCACAATACAGACTGTAAATAAAAATCACAGATAAATTAATTTAAGAAAACATTGTTATGAGGAAAATACAAAATTGCTTATTTAGCCACAGTTTTGGTCACACCTGGGACATATATGGTGGAAGGGCGACTACCGAGATAAACATAGCCCACAAACATAGGTTTGAGCCAGATACGAGCACAACCTGAAGGTTTGCAGTGCAATGCTATAACAATTTATTATTAAAATATATTTAAAAAAAAAAATATATATATATATATATATATATATATATATATATATTTTTTTATATATATATATATATATATATATATTTATATATATATATAAAAAAAAAAAAAAAAAAATAATTAATTTATCCTTTATGGTACTAAGTCCACTTGTGTGTCGATGCGTCATTATAGTAGCGTAAATTCTTAATTGGATGGGATATAATTGAAATAATCTAATTAATGCAACAATATTTAATGGCCCAGTTATATACATAGTCATTGTAAATATTGGCCGAGTTAATTGATAGTTGATCTGTAAGTAAATGTGTTGAGATGGGTGATGTTATGAAACATTTATGCTTTGATGGTCTTGTTGTAATAGACAGATGGCAGACTGGTAATATTTTACAGCAGAACCTTATTGGTACTGTACCGTCAGCTCTGCTTTTATAAATTATGACTATATTATATCCACAAAAGATGCAATTTGTTAAATTTGTTCCCATGTTTGTATAATATTCCATATTTGTATAGTCATAGAATGCATTCATCCAAAATAACTTACGCTACTATATCAAACAGTTATATGTTTGATATAACACGTTCGTATGTAGCTGATAAAGATACAAAATATATTGTTCAGTTAATTTATTTGTATCCCCATATATTCTAAAAAATATAGATATTATAATAATAATAATTTCCTGCCTTGATTCTCTCTTCTAATTTGAATATGTACTTTGGGAGGACACAGTGTATTATATGAGAGTAAACGCATTAATATAATGGGTATAAATACACATTTAATGATGTGTATGAAGAAGGAAATATAACGTAATTAAAACAAGATAACGTGAGTTTTGACGGTTCTTTATTTACATACCATAGTCGGTAGCATTGATAACTACGACGATTACCGTGATGAGTATAGATAAGATAATTTAATATAAAAAAGACTGGATAGAAAATATGACTCGCCGCTTCTGAAAGTGAACAAATAGATTTACAACCTAACCAACAAATATTTATGCAATAAAAATCATCTCAAAGAATCATCAGAGTTTGCAAATAATGGTGATCGTGTCACTGAGTCATCCCCAGTTTGGATCAATAAATGATCTTGTAAATTGATCGAATTATATAAGTACTACTGGTCATTATTGACCAATCTGTTACATTTAATAGTACAGTTGGCCATAATGAATTGTTCTCCCAGTCGGAAGATTTATTTATCAGATAAAGTACCTAAATGGTTTCCAACAAAACAATCAGTATTACCCACCCTTTCTAATAGATCATTGCAGCATTTTACATAAATTATTAAAATAAAGTTAAATAATTCACTGACATGATCAAACTAATTCCTTTGCCCTCCACTTCTTATTATATACCTGAAATGCTAACATATTAACTGAATTATGTGTCACCTGTAAGCCCGACGGTGTTATAAAGATAGTTAAAGGTGAAGTTTATCCTGAATGTTGCGTTATATTTCTAGGAATTAAAGCATTCAGAGGTTATTATTTTTGTTCGTCGAAACCCGTAGCTTGAGGTACATACAGACAGCATCTTATTGCTCGACCTATGGAGAGCATCCTCTGGGAGTTACGGTACCGAGTTTATATCGTCCCTTGATGGAGCTTATTTTTGGTTTGTTTCTGTGGTATTAATAAACAAAATTGAAGCTAATGTTATCTAACGAACCCATACAGTTCAATTGGTAGGCTGTCAAATACTGATCCACTGGAGAGATAAAGATATCATCTATTTGAAGAGGAGAGCGTTTCTGACCTTGATCTGGACAGATCATATCTAGAGCCGGTGAGGGAGCCTCCATGGTCTAGCGGTAGCGTATTGGACCACAGGTCATTACCCCCGTTTTCGAATGTCGCCGTGGACATATCTGAAAGTTGTTTCATCTTTGACTTCGTTTCATTACATTTGGAGGTCGCTTATCGTAGATGCATAACATGGCAATTGTTCCTTTTTAGAAGGAAAACACACCTAAACGCAATTTAACATCGCGTGGCGTGTTTCATGAATATGTTAATGGGATAATTTTTACATCAGTGTACACTCAATTCCAATAATATATTAAGAGGTGTTCAGCAATATCAAACAGCTTAATAGTTTAATATTAGATAAACACCTGGTTGGTTTATCAGGTATAATCAATCCGTAACTGTTGCCGATAAGTTATTTCAGTGTCGTCGTCTGACTATGTATAACAAACTCAATCGTATTTGAGTTGCAATAAAAATTGCATAAACCATTGTTTTGTATGTTTTATATATATATATATATATATATATATATATATATATATATATATATATATATATATATATATATATATATATATATATATATATATATACAAATGAATTCTTAGAGTCGTATTGTATGTCTGTTTGTATATATGGCCTTAATATAAACATGTGTAGATTTAGTGTCGTTTCTTATATGTAAGTATAACACGTACACACACACACACACACACACACACACACACACACACACACACACACACACACACACACACACACACACACACACACTCACTCACTCTATCTCTCACTCCCTCATTTATACAAACGTTAGAAGCTCATTTGTGACAACAATCCGTTAACTAGGTGTGATGTGCATAAATATATATCCGAAGTCGACATAAAAGAAGCTCAATTGTCTTCTGGAGAATCACAAATAGTGACGTAACACCAAAACAAAACAACCTCATCCACATAATAACATCACGACTAAAACAAAAGACAGAAAAGACAATTGGCTTACGGGACCTACAACCTACTTAACCTACTTCCTTTTAGCTGAGTCTAAAGATGGATAGATTTTGACATCCCATATACAACATCTATAAGTGCATCGATGGTTGTATGTCTGAAGATGGGGTGGTAAGTAGGCTGTGGTTGTAAACATTAGATGTTTGTTGTCTCGTGTTTTAAGTCTTCCTGTAACACAATTGTGGGCAATATTTATCGTCGTTGTCGTGTTGTTGTTTTTGTTATTGTCATTGTGTTCATGTTGTTCTCATTTACATAATTGTTCTTTAGTTGGTTGTTTTATCACAGTCAGTATAATACAAAATACAGTGTCCGATATATTTAGTTCGTGTGCCTTACTTTCTAGTTTACTAAAGTAAACATTGGATATCGGAGTCCGGTCAAACGTCCTCTAGGTCAAATAAGTATAATATGATATTTTCGTAGAAATATTTTAGTACTATTTTTAATAGTGGCATATAAAAAGTACACATAGGGTTAGGGTTTAGGGTATTAAACTAGAGGCTTTTGTCCTGGGGGATTTTATACCTAGAGGGCTTTTAACCTACACCCTTGGATATCATTGAACTTTTATGCTCATAAATGATCATGCTAAATGGTTGTCTAAAGTCCACTGTGTATCTGTGTACGTGTTTGTCTTTGGGTCGATTTGCATATACGTTTTAATGTATGTGTATATGTATGTATATACCGGTTTGTTTACTTATATGTATCCATACATGTATTCATGGGTGTATGTATATATGTATGCATGTATGGTGATTATCATAATACACGTACAGTTAACGTGCATCGAATAGATAATGTCAGTTACAAATACATCTCCCATTACTAGTCTAAATGGAATATTATATTACATTATTCCGTGTATGACATCATTATTATCATCGTCACGATTCTTAAAAAATATCTTAATCTCGTTTCTTATTATAGGTATTTACAACATTAAAAATCAAAATGGTGGAAGTTCTCATAGTACACTCATTATCAATTAACTCTCAGGCTAACAAGACAGAGCTAATAATTTTAGAAATATCACAGAAATATGAGTCTATGAGTGTCAATATTCATTTATGTCAATTTTAAATAAATATTGTAGGGAATATTTTTAGAGCAATACATTCAAGGGTGTTTAATTATAAGTTGGATGTGTGGTAAACAGCAGCAGTCATATCTGTAAAGCTCTGTGTGTGCTTGTGTGTGTGTGTGTGTGTGTGTGTGTGTGTGTGTGTGTGTGTGTGTGTGTGTGTGTGTGTGTGTGTGTGTGTTATACCATTATTATGTATTTTGAACGGTAAACAACAAAAGGCCAATAAAAGAATACTACTAATAATAATAATAATAATAATAATACACTTCTATAACGCCAATATACGCGAAATGAATCGAGGTCAGTGTCACACCTAGTACAGGGCTTGGGCAATCTCATAGTCGATGTACGATGCAAAATTTATCAACAAATGATCGGATGCAGTGAAACCTTAAGAGAGATAAGCAATTCTGAAAAGGTGAGTTTTCAAATGGTAACAGAAAGAAATTCAGCTATTTGGTGACTTAACATGTTATGGGACAGGATTCCAAAGAGAATGGGCAGCAACTGAAAAAACATCAGTGCAAGCATGAGTTTTAAATCTGGGAACAGACAAAGACAGCAAGTAAAACCAGGTGGGCTTTGGTGCTAGAGAAAGCATGGAAAATAGATACGAAGGTTCTCCGGTAGAACGACCTTGATAGTCGATGGTACAGAGTTTGAAAATGATGCGTGACTGAACAGGGATCCAATGAAGAGGTTTCAGGAGTGGCACAGAATGAGAAAACTGAGCAGACCGTGTGACAACGCTAGCTAAGCAGTTCTGAATACACTGAAGTTTTAGAATATCCTTAGATGCGATATTATAAAGAATAGAGTTGCAGTAATATGTATATGCTGTAGCAATGGTTTTGGCGACTGAAAGAGAAATATAGCGGCGAATGTCACGAGCATGATAGAAGCAGGAGAGACATGTCAGAGAAACATGTTTTCTGAAATTAACATTGCTATGAAAAGTAACACCAACATTACGTACAGGGTGTGATGGTGTGATGCTATGAATAAGGATGGGCGTAGGGCAGAAACGAGTAAGTTTGCTGCGTGGTCTGGATGTTCCAGTAACAATGAAATCTGTTTTGGTGCATTGAGTTTAAGTATATTGCTTGTCATCCATCCAACGATATCACTGAGACAATCACCTAGCTGTATAAGAGAAAGATCTGTGTCTGCTGTAAATAAAGATATGTATACTTGGGTGTCGTCTGCATATAAATTGTGGTCTAATTTATGGCTGTGAATAAGAGAGCTTAGTGGTGTATTATACAAAGTAAACAGCAGCCGTCCAAGAACAGAGCCTTGTCGAATGCCGCAAAACGCGGGAGCTGCCTCTGAAAATTAGTTTCTTATTTTTATTGATTGAGACCTATTTGTTAAGAATGAGCAGTTCCAAGTGAGTGCTGTGTTAGTGAACATTTTAGAAGAAAGGCAACTGAATTCAAACCTATAATATAATTTTTGCATATTCTGATCTGTCACACTGGACACTGGTCCATCATAAACTGTGATGACATTTAATTAGTTAACATATACTAATATTAGTGCTGCTTAAATAAATCGATGATCAATTCAGCATGTACTATTAATAAATATATTGGAACTGATCAACCGTAAAACTGACAAATATATACAAATCATAAACGTAATTAATATATGATATGAACATCCACTGACAGTGATTGACAGAAGCTGTTATTTATCAATTAGGAAGTTATGTAAACATGTTTGTATAAAAATACAACTAATTATGATATGACCAGATAGAAAAGGGATACCGTACGTGAACAATTAAAACTGGCAATTTCTGTCTCCCAACTATCTTCTCTCGGAGGGATGTTACTCTAGCTGGTTAATTGTGACATAATATAAATTGAAAAACCAATACCTGTATTTATATTCCATGTCTTTAATAATAATTACAATAAATTGAATAATAACAACAACAAACATGTAACATTTGTAGAGTACTGTCTTCGCGCCGGTTCCAAGTCTGAATCGTTATTTTATGGTGATTTGTTTATTTGGGGGAACTAACTTAGAATAAATGACATCACACGCCCCCGCAAAATATTAGAATCTTCTCTCGATATCAATATATTGGCATTCATAGTTTTCAACTGACACGTCATATGTTGATCGATGTCTGACGGTGACAAGTCAACTGGCCAAATAAGATGATCTAAGAACGGTCAGAGATTTGTCATGTAAGGCAAGTCACTGTTTATGAATAAGCAATTAACTATTTCGGATGAGATATTCTAACATTTTATAATGTTTTATGACCTCATGTTTCAGTCGCTGTTCTTTATGCGCGGTTTGGAGTAAAAAGTCATCATCTGTCCAACGGAGGCTGTTGTCATAGACTCATCACTCAAGTCACGACAACGCTGTTTACCAGCGGTTAGTACAGGTGACATGTTATTATGGTGTTATGATGAAGAGGGGAAGATTGGATGGACAGAATACTAATACGGTAATATAGAAGCTAGATAATTGGCTGGCTAGTCATCTGGCTGATTGATTTCTGGGTTACCTCGTTGAATTTACGGCTGACTGATTAGCGGTGTTTGTGATTGGCTGCTTGGCTTATTGATTGGCTGGTTGGCTGGCTTGCTGGCTGGCTGGCTGGCTGATTAGTTGCCAGGTTTGAAGTTTACTAAGTGTCTCAGATACGTGAGGATAGATGGATGGCTTACTGGATGGATAGATATGGATGCATGCGTGCATAGATCAATTGCATGGCTGCTAGATGGATGAGTCAATAAATTATTGGATGGATCAATATGTACTCGTTGGCTTTCTGGATCACTTATTGATGGGCTATATTGATTGATTGGTTGCTGATCTCAAACAGCACATCTACACGATGAGATAAATAAATAAATACTTATATAATAAAATGTTATCTATATTTAACTAAATATAATAATATCTGTCTTTAGAGAAGTCCCCTGCCTGAGATAAAATTATGAAGGTCTCAAACGTAGGTAGTCGTTTAAACTAGGTTTTAGTGCTTGTGATCTGATGAATATAATGCAATAAAATTGTTAACGTTCTTCCAAAAAGCACAAAGACAGGGAGATAGAGAGAGTGTGAATGAGAGAGAGATATAGAGAAATTTGAAACAGCGACCACAACAAAAATGTCATATGTCAATCGCAGAGCTATAATATAACCCATATATCAACAAAGGTGACTTTATTATATATATTATATATATATTATATATATATATATATATATATATATATATATATCAGTAATTTATGTTAGAATAGAATAGGTATATTTATGATATCAATTATTATTTGTGTGCATATATATATATATATATATATATATATATATTGGTGTGTGGTGAGTGAGTGAGTGAGTGAGTGAGTGGGTGGGTGGGTGGGAAAAAGTGTGAGTGGGGGGGGTGAGTTTGGGGGGGGGGTGGTGGTGAGTGAGGGTGAGTGAGTGAGTGAGTGAGTGAGTGAGTGAGTGAGTGAGTGAGTGAGTGAGTGAGTGAGTGAGTGAGTGAGTGAGTGAGTGAGTGAGTGGGTGAGTGAGTGAGTGAGTGAGTGAGTGAGTGAGTGAGTGAGTGAGTGAGTGAGTGAGTGATGGGACGCGCCGCTGTTTGTGGAACTGTGAGACATGGATAAAAATGTAGATGACCGGGAAAATACTGCTAATATACGTATTAAATTATTACTTATAAAAGGGCCTAGGATATTAAATAGTGAACAATGTGTTTATTCTGATTTCCATAATAAATTATTTAATTTACTGATTTTTCTTATTTTTATTTTGCCCAATATGTATCATTCGATATACGCTACACAATATATAAGAATATTAACATTTAAAAAAGAGAAAAACAAAATTCGAATCTGTCTTAAAGTACCACAGTAAATAAATATCATATTTTATTGTAAAATATAGTCTAAAGTACTTCCGACCATCTAGATTAAATATTGGGCTTACTAGTAGCAATAAGAGCTTAATATATTACAAATGATAAGGGAATAATTTATATAACCGAATTTGTAAAATAAGAAACATTTATGTGTGATCCTGCCAATTGAATCAACGTTAGTGATAACTTATAAACATGACATACTAGAAACGGGTCTTCTCTTAACATAAAACGTTTACGATAATAATTATTGTTATTACAAGTGACAAATGGCTTATTATATTTACAACTTGATCGTTTGTTTCTGGTTCAACCAGAACCTACAACATATCTTATAAAGGGGAAATATTAAAAGGTTGTTTTAGTTTAGCGAAATTAATTGTTTTAAATGCAATAATAAATACATTTAGATCAGTATACAGTGCTTTAATGCTTTTCAAAACATCATCATCCAATATATCACTGACAGTAGCATCAAGGCAGTTACAAATATGCGGAGCGGTTAACACAGATAAGTACACGCCATCGCACGGACATGCTCGCGCGAATATGCGCGCACGCACATATATACGAATACCAATCAATCAATTATTCACACGTGGACGGTTTTATTTTGGGTCTCTGGATTACCATATCCGTTTGCCTCAAATCAACCAATCACAGGTCTCACGTGTCAGCCAGCTAATGACTCTAGCGTGTATGATATTATGTTGGCATACTCATCAGTCATCAGTCACATTTGTCAGCTTCATCACAACAGGTTTATAACAGGTTGTCTACACTAACTATGATATATATATATATATATATATATATATATATATATATATATATATATATATATATAGTTGATTCGACATCAAATATGAATAAATGGTAACAATCATGGTGTGATGCTTATTGCTAAACCCTCATAAACACACATCAACCAAATACTGGTTAAATATACATCACGAAATGAGGTAAATATTCACTGGACTATTTTACTTGCTGATGTTCACTGCACTAACGTACGGAATCAACTATGGAAACTCGCTTGATGCGAAGGCTAATGTAAGTGGTTTTCTTGAATTAATAGAAATATTATTGACTGTAATTAAATTTATATAAAACGGATATATAGGTGTTAAGAAAACAATATTAAGTTTCGTTTTGTGTCATTAATCAGAACAGAAACCAGAACAGAAAAATTATTATTTACTCTGGTCGCAAACTAGTTGGGGAGGGGGGTTTCTACGTGGGATACCTTCAATGTAAACATCGTGCTTCTGACATTTCTCTTATAATTACTATACTGGTTGAAATGTATTAAATAGTATCACTCTAAAGTTACATCAATTTGACACAAAGCTAACATTTCCCCAACCCCAAATGCTGGCGCATATATATATATATATATATATATATATATATATAAAGGGATTACTCTACCTAAAACTATCAATAGAAATATGATATAAAGGGAGGACTTTGTCCACTAGATAGTATGTTATAGGGGAAAAGGTCACCAATAAGTAATGATATCAGGTAATGTCATACAAGAAATGATAAATATTTGATGTCGTGAAAAGAATTGACGAACGCGAATGGTAGGACCGGTTATGGAATATGGTAGCACACTAATAATGATCACTGATCTTTGGATGAATTACTAGAAGTCATTTGAACTTTGATGCTGTGGAACTTCGATGAGAATTGATGTATGAGTACATTAGATTACGAAGCAGAAAATTGGTTATGGAGACATCTATACATGATTCACCTCAATGTTTACATGAGTCACCCGACGGAGGTAGACCAGAAATAGGGCAGAATGATGAGTGTATCAAAAATGTGGCCTATGTAGATACTTTGTTATCGCTGTAACATTAAAGGTCAATAGAATTTACAGTCTGCAATCAGGATAATAATTAATACATATGGCCTTCGTTACGTAAACTGGGCTGGACACATTACACGTTTCATTGTGGAACTGTGTGCGGCTTAGTAATATCCCTGATGAATTGTCCAGAGGTTAATTTGGGACTCTACTACCACCCACCCCCACCCCCAACCAGTGAATTTTTTTAATGTTGTTATGACGCAAAGTCATCGATAATGGAGATAGATTTATTTGGTTGAGGGATTTAATTATCCATCATATATCACAGTTCATGTCATAATAAAGTAATTAGCTTTCAGATGATGTATAGGAATGATGTCGTATGATATATAGGAATGATGTCGTATGATATATAGGAATGATGTCGTATGATATATAGGAATGATGTCGTATGATATATAGGAATGATGTCGTGTGATATATAGCAATGATGTGGTATGATATATAGCAATGATGTCGTATGATATATAGCAATGATGTCGTATACTTTATAGGAATGATGTCGAATGATATATAGCAATGATGTGGTATGATATATAGCAATGATGTCGTATACTTTATAGGAATGATGTCGAATGATATATAGCAATGATGTATGCTATATAGGAATGATGTCGTTTGTTATTGTTGTTGTTGTTATTATTGTTGTTGTTGTTGTTTATTTCTTATCAAGCTATTCTTTGTAATCTGTAAACTAATAAGCTGTTTAGTCATTTCTCTGTATATAATTGAGGACGACTTGACTCAATCATGGAATCTTATCTCGTATCTTGAGCAGCGGTTTAGTATTAAGCCGGTTTAGTTTTTATATTTATTTATTTATAGCAATTAGTGTGAATGATATGTCGTGATAGTAAAATTTTAGAATGGAATTATTTATTTGCTAGTCTAGTTAGATTTCTATTTACAAGGATTCGTGAAGGACTAAGCCATAGTAATTACTGGATGTATACGCTGACGAGATATTTGACCCTTCAGCAAATATCACGACGCCCATGATGTTGAGATTCATATATTAAGAAAAGCTACGGATTTAGAGTTAAATATTTCACGTCCCGTTTCAATATTTGGACGCAGCCTGTGCGAGTACTCGTTTGGGAAATCCTACGTTTAGATGACTGTATTCGACAAAGTACGATCATAAAGCACGGTAAGTGGTTCTGCTTCTGGAATGGCGATGCTCTCTAGCATCTTAAATGGCTCGTATATTTTTATATAACAAAAAAACTCTGTAAATAATTCACTCTCATAGTACGTCGAAATAGAATAATCCTTCCCAAACGTCCAGTTTATACTGCGATAGTCAAAGCTAGTTTTGGTTTTGTTGGCCGTAAATAGCATTAAAACCTGTTATTAACCACGCAATTTGTATTACAGCCAGTAAATCTAATGTTATTTCAAAAGATGTAATGCGTAGTTTCACAGTACCGAGGCCGTAATATCATATCACGTGATTTGCGCCAAATCTCATTTCCGGTTGTAATTAAGCTGTTGTTGGTTTGTTTTATAGTGTATTTATACAACGACGTGATACCCTGTGCCAACGCCTTTTCAAATACTGCTGACATATTCACATTTGCACGCGTAAAGAAACTGATCTTTTGCTCGTTTACGTGTGTGTGTGTGTGTGTGTGTGTGTGTGTAGAGAGAGAGAGAGAGAGAGAGAGAGAGAGAGCATAACAAGCATGGGTTTTAAATAGTTCTTTTTTAAATTTATATAATACACCCCAGCCATTAGATTACAATCCAGATAGAAATATCGTAAACTCTGGAAATAGAACAAAACACGAAGAGAAGTCAATTACATTTTATCCGAACATATAAATAACATCGCCGATAATTGTAAACATTACCATCGACAAAATTAAAATTCATTCGCTTCACTTCAACACTATTCCAGACTGTTTACTATACCTACCAACATTTAACGCCAAGTGATTGCACGATCAAATTAGCCACACGCCAAGTCATAAGTCATTAATTAGCCGATGACGAACAAAACAGAAATCCCACCGGCCCGACCACGTCCCGAAGGGCAATCAGTACGGCGGTCACTACCGCCAGCCGATATGTGGGTGACCGATAGAGAAGCCACTGTCCACCGGAACGTACAGGCTGCCCGTAGACCTGACAGTCGTCGCAGGTTATGCCGCCTCCATAGAACTCGAGGCTGTAATTCACGTACACGGCGCCCTCTTCGGGTCGCCTGCACAGCATCAAGCTTATTGTCAGATTGACCGGAGATTGAAACGTCTGACCTCCCTCGCAGATGTACCGCAGCCCGCCGGGCTGGTTCTCCACACTACATCCCGACCACGAATTGCCTATTGACAGGCTGATGACCGTGTCGCCGTCTCCGGGGATTGACCTGTTCCCGGAGCCGACATCCGGCGGCGACCTCGTTCTGGTGCCAGTCATCGCCGGAAACGCCGAATTGTTAGCCGAAATGTCGGCTTTGGGTGGCAATATTGGAGCGTGGCCGTTCGTAGCTGTCGCGTAGCTGTCGGTAATTGCCTGGTGGCTGTTCCCCGTTGGCTTGTTGCTGTTCGGCGTCGATGTGTATTGGTAGGGAGTTGGCCTGTAGTCTTCTCTGATTGGCGTATAACTGTTTGTGATTGGCGTATAACTGTTTTTGATTGGAGTACGACTGCTTGCCATTGGCCTATGGCCGTTTATTGTTGTCCTCCTGGCGCTGCCCGTTTTTGACGTAAGAACTTCCGTTGCCATAGAATCTTCGGAACCAGATAATCCCGAAGGGGGGCGCTGCTCGTTGCCATTGCTGACGAAATATAGCCGGAATGTTTCGGAATTGGTTGGCACGTCTAATGTGAACGAGAATCTATAGCAGAGAGTGGCAAATGCCGTTAGCGTGACATCCTTGTGGAGAACAGTCCACTGGCGTGATATCGACTTGCTATCGGCCTCCAGCACGCAGAATGCGCCGCCAACCGAATTAGACTCGCCAAACAATCGCTTCAGATCCAGATTGCGATCCAGTCTGGCAACGAGCTTGGCCTCCGACTCGATGGTCGTATTGCCGATGGAGCGAGGAGATTTGTACACGATGTCAGGTGAGTGTAGCACCGGGTGATATTGGACGCCGAGATCGTATGACGTCACGTAGGTGATCGGATCGAGGCACTGCTCCAACGACAAACTCCACGATCCCTGGTTGATCCGGATTGCCGGCTTAACGCGGTCCGCTCGATTGTGACGGCCAGCCGAACTACTACCGCCGGTCTGCCATCTTCCTATGCACTTCCAGTGCGACAAATCCGGAGAACAGATTGTCCAACGGACGAACTGCGGGAAGACGTCTTCCTGGACACGCCCAGAACTAACGTTGACGTCGGCTAAGTCGAACGGTTCCCGTCGAAACAAATCCCTATAATTAAACCGTATTTCCATTCGGTGACAACAATAGACGAGGTTCCATTCTTTCGGCAGGATTATCGTTATCCGAGCCTGTCCCAGATAAGGCAGATCTATACGCTCCAGAGTGTATCCTTCGCCGTCCCGATAGCTGAGCTGTAAACCACCATAACACAAGATGTCCATTGGACTTGATAAACCTCGCGATCCCGTCATAATCAGGAGCAATGCTACCTCTATCCCGAACATATTGCTCGGAGTTTACACGAACACCAACTGACGTATAGTTCGCTTTCCTGGAAAAGGAAAGCGCCAGGATCCTATCAGGATTCGTCGAGTGTCATCACCGATCTAAATTCCTATCTAAAGATTTGATCATCCTCATCGGCCGGATAGAGTATGTACATCCGGTTCGATTAAGTGCACCATCAGGGCGCGTTTTAAAGGGCACCGGCAAGTGC
>JAODUP010000101.1:327500-587500 GCA_025642065.1 Paralvinella palmiformis | reverse complement strand
CGTCTTCGTAGATTCATAGTTTTGTATATACTCATATATTCGTTCTCTTTCTAACAGTATATATTATTTAACAACAATTTATATTGAAGAAACAAAATACATAACTCAAAGATGACTCCATGGTTTAACTGGTAGCGCGCGGTTGGACACATATGTGTAACACACGGGTTCAAACCCTGAACTGAGCTATGCCTGAAGGCTGTTTCATCTTTTCCTTATCTTCAGATGTTGCTCAACCTATTTAGCCTACCTCGTGTATAAATGAAATTGCAACGTTTTCATTTTATACAACAGTAATACAAAATTACAACAAAAAGAACATATGAATGGCGTCCCGAGATTCGATCAATTCGTCCTAACCCCAAAGGATCACAGGTTCGATCCCTCAAAAAGGTAGAATCTTTTCCAAGGGATTAAATTTTCGACTCACAACATCGTGGGTGGCAGACCACGTCAAATGCCACAGCTGTCTCCGCTGAATTTATTACAAATGGGGACATTAAAGATCCCCCGATGGTTTAATACATTCTGGTAGTGACCACCCTCAAGGAATTCTGGCTCCATCATTGAGTACCGCTTCCCTTTGAATGGTGGCGCAGGAGTTATTATCAAACACGCAATAAAAGGGACCACGTTGGAAATGAGTGTTCAAGCTTTCGTGTATTATGATTTCCGGTTTCGTGATTATAGATCATGAAACGCAAAAGATCCATGCCAATCCTTGGCAATAATAATCATATTGGAATGCGTTTATTAAGCTGTGACAGAGAACCATACAGTCTGGTAGGCTGTAGTAATTTACTACCAAAATATTGAGTACATATATTGTACCAATTCATATTCGTCATATTAAACAATGATAAATTTATCTGAAGGATCGTTAATATAAAGAGAGATTTAATCCTGTATGGCCTAATAATAAATCACTATATATATATATATATATATATATATATATATATATATTTGTGATATCTTGTGGGATAACTAAATGATCCCCACTTAGTTCAATAATAACAGATCCCAGTGCACGTGGAGTACGCCATGTTGTCGCGCGCTCTCGAGTGTTAGCATGTAAAATAAAGATTGTTGTATTACGTTACTAGATATCTTATGAGTTTATATTATATATATATATATATATATATATATATCAGTGTATCGACGCACGACACACACACACACACACACACACACATATATATATATATATATATATATATATATATATATATGTACAGAGATACAAATATACAAGTAGACAGACAAACAGATACACTAACAAACAAAAGGGCATGCAGACTCGGAGTAGAAATACCGACAAAGAGATCACCATCTCATCCCGAAACTGTCTTCTTACATGCCGAGTTTATTCTGTACACTAAACTGGAATAAAACGTTAATGTCGTCTTAATGACATCACAATATCATCGTGCGTGTCTTGGGACTAGTTTCTCCATGAAGATGTTTAAATATTTAAACGTTACATCATGAATATTAATTAATCATTCAGACAGCTAATATTATAACTCATACCGTCACAGTTTATTGTCCTGACTTATCAGGCACAATAAAAACAATGATGGCTTGACATCATGCTGAGGGATAGACATTATACACGAGACTTATTTCCTTTCGAATATCTCTATTTCGTTTTTATTACATGCTATTTCGTGTTATGTTATTGACCCAGTAAATATTTTGACGCTGGAGCCTGAATTGTTCGTACAAAAAATAAATAATATTCCAGTATTGTGCAGATTAATCTGAACAACCGTTAAATATAGATGACCAATCATGATCTCTGATTGGTAAAATATTGATCAAGTAGTGTTATTGCCGGTTCAGTTAATTTTCTACCCATTACCGTAACGTAACGTGAGTGTACCAAACAAACACACGCACACGCACACACACATGCATGCAAAGTATTGTTATTTCTCCGGATAAAACATTAATACCTGAAACCTGATTAATAACTTATTGTCATTTCTATGATATGATACAAATATGTACTTATTCAAAGGCGTTGAACAGTGATACCCGTTAAAACCTAAAAAGGAATTTGAACGATAGCCGTTTTTTTTATCTGTGAAAGCAGCCATGAACGGGTATGTTTTCAGAATAGATTTAAGCCTTTCAAGAGACGAAGAATGTATATTATCCACCGACAACCTGTTCCACAAAGTACGGGCTACAACATTAAATGCACAATCACCATATGACTTGAGCCAAGACACTGATAACTACAAAAGTAACCGATGGAATTACCTGAGTTTTCGGAATGACATTCTAATGGACGCCAGATCACACAGGTATTCAGGTGTCATGCCATTGATAGCTTTATAAGTTGTTAATCACACCTTGAAATGGATACGCTTTATCTAACATGTAGCCAATGTAGTCTTTGAAAAAGTAAGGTCATATAATGAAATTTGTTGTATTTCATCAGCTATAAATGAATTTTGTCTTGCTGATTGGCCAATGATTGACACCTGTGAGCAATTACATTTTTTGTGCGTTGCTTAGTAATATTAACTTTCATGTTCACTGTTTTGCACATGGAAACGTTTACACACGTACAATGTACTATATGATAGTATGAATAAATGATATATAGAGGATCAAATGTTCGGATATTTATTACTCTGTGAGTTAAACTATTGTTAATTAACTGTAGGTAATTGATGCTATAATCAGATATGCCATATTATAGGGAGTTACAATAGTCCTTATCAGAAGTGTCAAAGGTATGGACCCCTGTCACAAATTGTTCTTGTGTCGAGAATACTTTTAAACAGTGGATGTTCTTAAAATGGTAGGCAGCTCGGCACACATATTAATACATTTATTAAAAAAACCTTTTACTGACCCTTAGAGGTAATCAAAGATGCACCCATCTGTAATGTTGATATTTTTAGGGATTAAACACGGTGAGGTTAAACCAAATATATAATATTTATTTTATTATCATTTAGTCTTAGAAGATTTTCAGTCATCCATAGCCGAATATCAGCAATACAATGTTCTAAATATTTCAAGGAAGAGAGAAAATTTAACTCATTATCAGGATCCAGTGATATATACAACTGTGTGTCATCAGCATATAAGTGATATTTAACGCTATATCACTGCGCAGTGATTCATAGAGGACGTGTAAACCCTGTAGTACACCAGTTAACAAGTAAACATCAGATAAAATACCATGAACAGACACTCTCTGGGAGCGTTTTTCCAGATAGGATCGAAACCATTCGAGTACTTTACCTAACAGACCAAACATGTCTTTTAACCTAGAGAAAGGTACATTATGGTCAACTGTATCAAATGCAGAAGAACAAGTAATTCTGGCTTACTTTGATCAATTGACATCATTTTCACCCGAACCAAGGATATTTCAAAGTTGTGTCCACTTTTACGTGCAGACTGTAATGATTCATTAAAGTTATTATTGATTAAATATTTGTTTAGAGGAAAAACAACTGCCATTTCAATAGTTTTAGATTAAAATGTTAGATTTGAAATTGTTTAGAATATAACAGTCCAAACAGAGGTTGATTTATTAATGGTTTTACAAGGGTAGCTTTCATGGATTTTGGGTAAACACCCAGAGATAATTATTTATTAACTATATTTGTAATTGGGCTGATTCTAACATCCAGAGACTCTTCGACGAGCCATATAGGCATAGAGTGAACGGCACGGAAGGTTTTAGATGACCCTTTTAAGCAACTGTCTGATATCAATCTATGTAAAGGGTTCAAATGTATCCATTGTGGATATGCAGGACTCTTCTACCAATGGCTTAAGGTGCTGGAAGGAAACCCATTATGTATATTTTGTACCTTTTATAGAAGAGCTTATTAAAATAATGTGCCATATCTTTGTCTCAGTTTATAATATTTATCATGACAGCCTGCCTTTTGTATAGTACTTTATTCACAACACTGAAAGCAATCCTTTGATTTTCCTTGCACGCTTTGAGCTTTTAATTGTAATATTCTGATTTGGCAGAGGCAAGATATTCTTAACTTGAATTTTACTGAACGTAAATCGTTCATAATCAACCCACAAACCGTTCTTGATTCACAGTCTCTAATAATAATGTATGTGTCTCTTTGCGGGTTGTACATCATGGAAGTAGTGGTCTTCTTTGCACTTCCTTTGTCCTTAAAGGTACATGCTCTATTAGGTCCCTAAAAGTACTATTATATAGAATCACCAGATGATCAATATTTATTTAATATATTGCATACATCTGTTTCACTCGTGTAACTTATCTAATAGCTGAACTATTCGAGATATATACCGATGTCATATGATCGAGAGTCAGCCATACTTCAGTAGTTCGATCATCCCATAATTCTTCCAAAACTAAAGAACAGCCACAAGGCTGTAGAAAACTCTCGGAAATAATTAGTTTTGTCCTACACTAGAATAACAGTGCGAGTGTTGAATCATTCGAAGACATCATAATTCATATTTTAAGCTCCTGTAAAAGGTTTATATTTATACATAATAGGATTTTCAGTCATTTTTGTTTAATACTATCAATATATATGTCTCATTCTAATAATACATGAAGCCATGTCTCATCCTTTGCGAATGATACAAGAGTCCTTTTTGCCATCCAAAATTAGGATGACGTCAAAAAACTTCAAAACGACCTCTAAACAATATACAAGTGGCAACAAATAAACAAAATACAATTTAATGAAAACAAGTTTAAACTACTCCGATATGATCAGGACATAAAAGATTCCACCTCATACTGGTTTGCACCAAACCTAGCGTGTCAAATATTTTGGTATCAAAATAAGTGAAACTCTCAGTTATAGAGACTGTATGTAACAAACTTCGACCAAAATGCCGGTGTATAACCAGAACTTTCCATGCCAGAGATATGAACACTATGAAAACACTATGGTGCAGCATAGTCCAGCCACACATAGATTACTGCTCCCAGCTATGGACACCACACAGAGTTGGAGATATTCAAACAATTGAGTCGCTCTTCAGGCCATTCTCCAGTAAGATATACCCAATATCTGACCTAAATGATTAGGATCGACTATCAGCCCTCAAGAGGAGAGGAGGATGGAAAGATACCGAATTATATACATCTGGAAAATTCTAGAAGGAATTGCCCCAAATGTTGGAATAAAATCATACACATCCACAAGGCAGGGTTGCCTGTGCCGAGTCCCTCAAATAAAACAGTGTATATCTGGTAAAATTAGGGCACTCAGAGAAGGGGGCCTTCAAATTAGGGGTCCACAGCATTTCAACAGGCTTCTAGTAAATATCCCTAGCCAGACAGGATGATCCCTGACCAGTTTCAAACACAAACTTGATAAATACCTGCAAAACATCCCAGACAAACCAAAAATACCAGGATACACAATCGAAACGGATACAAACTCCATCACATCTGTGATGAGTTCCCGAGAAAGCTGAGCAATACAGCTAAGGCGGAGTCACCGACTTGGCCTAAGACATTATACTCTCGAACTAATTAACTAACTAACTAACTCATTTTATTATGTTTTTCTGACAATATCTGTTTATTAGTAATGTTTAGGAAAAGCTGTTTTAATCCGAAATATGATAAATGTATAATAATAATCCATAATCGTATATTTGCTACGTGTTCGTATTACCAAGAGTTGATTTATTGACTTAATAGAATGCTGTATTAAAATAACAATGGTGTCGTTATTAGTAAATATTCGGGGGGGGGAGGTTCTCATTTAATATATGTTATTATTAACAGAAAGCGCCATCATGCAACCATTGTTTGGCGATATTTATTATTAATAAAAACTTAGTAGTCACTAACTAATAAAAATGAATCAAAGAAAGACAATATAGATCAAACACTTTAATTATTATAATATTCTGTATAATCACTGTTATGTTGGAAGAATACGACGATTATGAATCTGTATATGACTAAACAAATTAAATTAATAGTTAACGCATATTGTGCTTAATAAATAAATATGTAATTAATCATCTTTTAATTAATTTCCATAATTAAAATATGATTTTATTTTCAAATGAATCATCTTATCTGACGTCCTCGTCAACTACCGTAACTGTTTATCTCTGATAGATTACCCAGGTTTCACAAGGACATCTCTTCTCGGAATCAGCCAGATATTGACCTGGACAGTCATTCGTCTTGATCTGTTGTTCATTTTCTCCCGAAAGCCAATGGGTGCCGTAAGAACTCAGGTATACAGTATCACCAGAACGGATCGGTTCACCGAAACAGTTGTGAACATGTGTGTCACAGTGTGCCCTTCTCGCTGGTGACATTATCTTAAACTCCTCATCAATGCAGTTTACAAACTGTTGTTCGGTTAGGGGAAGGTTAGGACAAGACTGGGTGTCACATTTGCTGCCGTCTCCAAGACAACTGAGCCAAGAGTCGTGTTCGTTCTGATAAAGCAGGCCCACTGTGTCTCCATGTCTGACTGCCATACCATCAGCGCGTGTTGTGTATATTAGAAACTTACTATATATGTCCTCCTCTGCGGCCAGACAGGAGTTTTCCTGGTAGCCGCTACACCCATGGTTGGTACAGTAACAACTCATATAGCCTCCACACGAAGACGTCATCGATATGGTGTCCCCAGATCGTATGTATTTACAGAGTCGTTCGTCACTTCCGTCCTGGCAATCTATACTTCCGTCACATACTTGATGCTCTCCGATACACTCACCACTATCGCAGCCCCATTCACCTTCCCTAAAGTAGTACATATAAGTATACATATAAGTTAAGATTAACAATATGGTAATGACATATTCTCATGATGCGGTGGAACACAGATAAAGTAATGCAGCATTCATGATTTTCAATTTTCGGAAATGATAAATTCGGGCACATTTGCATAAATATTACCCTCGATTTTAGAAATCCACTTTTACCTTAGAATAAATTCGCTACTTCACAAGTATCTATTAGCTGTAGAAGTATTGGACATACAATGTTTTTCTTATTCTATATGGAATGACATAATGGGATACTGACAAGTTACCGGACATCTACTGATGGGAAAAACAATTTACTATTTTCGCTCACCTTCCCTGACAACAACTTTCCGTGTTACACGGCCTATAATCTTCGTCTCTGTCTCCATTCGGTGAAGTTCGTACTCGTGTTTGATTACCTCCACCGCATGTCTTATCACAAGCAGACCAGTCGCCCCATTCCCCCCAATCGTAGACGCATGTTGGTATTTGGCTCCAAATCAGTTGGGTACCATTACGAATACACGCAATTTTATCCGGTTCGGCCACCTTCTGATTGCCACATTTCAGCTCAAGCATCAGGCCGTCATAAGACATCATTTCACTGCAGTAATTCTGTATTAATTCGGGTACATCCAGTGTGGGACAAGATTCGGCGGTCCAGGCCTGGATGTAGTGTTCTCGACGAGTTTGGAATTCAGCCACGTAACTGAAAACCTCTTTGATTAGCGCATCTCGTTCAGTATCTGGATAGTTCTGTAACAACCAGTCTAAGTAGAAATTCATCGCCTCGTATAACATCTGATTTATATCCAATAATCTTGCAATCATCTCCGACACGTCGGAAGCGTATTCTTCCGTACAAGCGATGAAGTATCCCCGCCGAGCGACGTACGCTTTCTTAAACGCCGTCAAGATGTCGCCATCTTCATGGTCGAAGACGCCAACTCCCAGCAAAGTGTTCTGCAACTCAAGTAATATGTAGTCGACCGACTCCTTCCGGACGAAGCCCGTCATCGCATAAGAGAACTGGTCTTCGGAGATGACCATGTCGAGTAATTGACCGTATCTCGTTCTAATATATTCCGCCTTGTTTATGACATCCACATGGCCAACAACGGCTTTCAGATAGCTCAGCACGTCCATGATTTTCCTATTGCCATCGTTAATTTTCCGGTCAAGAGCTTTCACGATGTGGCGTTTACGAAGCGATGTCAGTAACGACCCGGAGAAGTTACCCACTTCGAATTCAGCTCGACTTTCGCAGTTCTCGCCGTAGTAGCTGTTCTCACAAATGCATAGCTTCAACGGCGAACTGGGAACGAGCAGGCATTGGCCATGGCCACTGCAGGCGCTGCTCTGCGAACAAGTGATGCTCGGCTGGTACGCTTCAGTTGCAATCCACACTGGCATGTAATACGTGGTGCTTGTTCCCAAATAGGCGTATTGAACCGACTCTTTTTGTGACCAACACGCGGTTACCGTCATCATGTTCTCGCTAGATACGATTCTGTCGGTGTGCTGACCCTCAGTACTTGCGAGAAACACTAAAGTATTGCCAGCCATAACCTGCGAGCAGCTACTTAGCGGCAGACTAATGTCTTGCCAAACGGCGACAATATATTTGTTCTTCCATGGGCCAGCATTCTCCATGTAGATGTAATCTCCACCTCGACATTCGTACGTTCCTTCGTTATACAGACCACTACTATTGGTAAACACTACCGACCAGCTAAACCAGTAATAATGAGCGGTCAGTGTCTGCTGAATGGCCTTCGTCAGCTCCAGTTGATCGTTGACACTTTCTTGTTCGTTCAGGACGGACTCAATATCGGCCTTCGCCCGTTCTCTGAAATCCCTCAAAATGTACCACACATGGTATTCGTATTGTATTCTGATATCGTCCAGTATTGCATAGTTCGTCGCCAACGACCCCATCGCCTTATCGACGCCATATTTAAATGTGTAATACGTCATTATTTGTACCGATCCACTAATGATGACGTCAGTTAGCACTATCATCAAGTTTGTAAGTTCCTTTGGGTTGTAATCTTTCTCCTTGCTGTACAACTGAAAGAGATTGTTCGTGGTAGGAGTAGGATCCAGTCCACTGACTCGATGTATGTTCCTTATAGCACCTTCTATATCGTTCGCTTCGAAATAGTTCACATAATCGCGAATTAACTTAAGCCTGACAACACCATCTGATGTGGAACCGAGTTCCGCCAAGGTCCAGGAGAGTTTTTCTTCGCCGTTTCTGATGGCGAATTCCCACTGAACGTATGCCGTCAGCCAGGTATTAAACTCGACTGAAACTTTTATCTCATTAATCGCTTCATCGAGTAGATCGGATATTTTTGCCAGTTCGTTCGCAATCGCTTCCAATTGATCGGCGATATTTTGCAGTTCGTCTTCAATTATGAGAGCCGAGATTATACTTGCCAAACCCTTGATAGTGCCGCCTATGAAGGCGGATAAAAGCGATCGTGTCAAGCTAGTGATCTCATTCAACGGGGTCTCTCTGCTCTGGTGCTCAGCTACGGCGACAAATCGTTTAGTAGCATCCTTTATGTTGTCTAAATTGAGAGAGTATGACTGAATCCACATTAGAGCGTCGACACTTTCCGTCTCGCTCATTCGATGGACCGGGAGAACATCTGGACTCGGAACACCGTCAGATTTGTCGACAATCTTCGCGTCATCGTCATTTCTCGCGTAAGTCATGTTCTTTTCCAGTTCCGGAAGAGCTACCTTCTTTCTTTGTGGAATGGGTGCTACATTTCTCCCAGAAACAGACATCGAATGGGGCGAGCTGAATAGCAAAATGTACCAGAAGAAGACAGACAACCTCCATGCCATCTTAAACGATCTGCGGTCTTCTTACTGTATGCCGTCCAATAATCTACACGTTGTTATTTAAATACACCACAAGACGTTTGACTTTAAAGACTTGTAGTGGTAGTTTAATTTTAAGCAACCATGTCTTCCCCTCTAGTCTGGTTTAGGCAGTAATAATTACCCCAAGCCAGATTCTGAACGGTTTCACTATTACAAGTACTTAATACAGTCAAGAAGTTTTACAAGTGGCTCATCAATTTCGAGCCATACAGAGAGAATATCGTCATATCACTGATATTGGTCAAGAGTTCCTATCTCAGTGATAAAAGCTCAAGTATATTATATATACGTGATATACTGTTGACGGGAACCGGTGTCAAAAAAAAAACGAAAATTCACATTTCAAATAGTATGTTTGTCTGGGGGGGTATCGATGTTTGGGTAGGTGTTTGGGTGCGTGTGTACATGCGTGTGTGCGTGTGTGGGTGCATGATGCGCGCTTACTTCGTTGCACGGTAACCCGTGTTCCAACATTCGAAATCACTTCTCCCCCAAACAAAGCGATAATTGATAACACCAGTTTAGTACTTCCAAGTAGTCGGTGTACTTATTGATACCAATATGTCAACTGCAGACCAGCGGTGTTCAAATGGAAAACAGACGCAATAGTCAATGTTATAATAGTTTCGTTATGTGTAGACACTTGATTATGTTTAGTTGAAGGGTACTTTATCATCAGCGCATCTCTAAGTGTATGACAACTTCTATCAATCAATATCAATAGGTATCGATTATATTTAGGCGTTATCTATAAAACTAAATAAAGCCCCACTGACAGTAAGCACCCATCATCGGTGATAGATAACCCTTCATCAATTTTAGTTTTTTGTGTGTTTTTTATTGTTGTTGTTGTTGTGTCATTGTCATATGGAGTCAATAATGAAAATCTGTTCTTGTTATTTTCACTTTAAAGCCTTAGTTGAGAACTTGGAGCCATCAATATATTTGGAAATGTTATTATATTTATTTGTCGTTAAAGTACCTGTTCCCCAAAATAGCTTCATTAAAGGTAACAGGTAGCGTTTTTTATTAGTATTTCTGAACGTTGAAACTAATATCTTTAGTAAATATTTCCCATAGATAATTACATTATTTGGCATATTTCGGAGTAATTGTGATTTCTCGTTCATTCGGCAGGACGCTTTCGTGACGTCATTCGGGTAGAAAGTAGAAATAAACTCCGTATACCTTATGCGGTCAGATCCTGAATAGCAAAATTACTATTGTATATAAGCCCAATGATCATTAAAGATAATGTTTAAATCTAAATCATGTATTCGTCTATTAGCCGATGAAAATTGTTGATGTTTATGGAGCGGAACGGGAGGTTCCTTCCATATTGACTAGTTCACTAATCATGAATTCATGAATCCAGCCGATTTCAAAGCCGATGCAAATTAGTAAGATTGTTTTTGTTTTGTAAGAGATCTATTTCTGGGATCTATTTCTTATAACTATCTCAGACATAATGCAGAAAAGCCTGGTGAGGTTTTGTGCAATAATGCCTAGTTATTTATCTGTTCAATTATTTGAGTAAATTGTTTGAAGTAAAACCACTGAACAATAGCAGCACCAAGTTGGGATGAGGATTACATATCAGGATGTCTAGGTAGTGCGGTGTTGGAACTGTGATCCAGATCTGGATTTAGTAAATTGGGGGCTGGCAAAACCCAATCAAAGATACTCTGCACGTCAATTGCAAACTTCTTGGTGGTGTCTCTGCGAAACGGAATAAATTATGTCATTGTGGTTATATCGAATGAACAGTGATTTGTTACCAGGGAATCATCTGTTAGGGAGATTAGTGACACTAGTTCCACAAGTTAGGTTTTTGGCGTGTACTTTTAAGGTTGCTTCACTGGCCCAGCGGTATATGTCGCAGTCTATTCTGTTCTATAACAGGGAGTAGCATACAATATTCCATAGGGAAGTGATGCGCAGCAGATTGTTACAACTCATCCGATTCCGAGACACAACACGGCAAAATTATCCACAACAATCAGGTCATCATCAGGAAACAACGCTTCGGAAGCTCCTTGTCTAGTTTCAATGTCAAAAGTTGTTCAACCGCTCGGTTTGTACATATAGGAATACGTCTAAATACGAGCATTTGTGTAACATCTATAAGGATGTTCCGACGCAGTCTCAACATTCTAAATAGAAATTACATCCCTCGCCGCTATCAGCAAACATTTTGTCTGTGAACAATAACGTATTGGTCCCTACTGAAGGAAGGACTTCGGATATAAACCTTGCCGAACGTAATAATTAGATAAGAAAGGATATTGATAAAGATATTCCGTATGGTCTCCATGTTGTTGACATTATTATTGGATATAAAGTTGAAGATGTTGAAAATCGTGTTTCTTGCTTTACATGAGAAGACAATCAAAAGGTTTGAGAAGGATTAACGTCAGAGATAAGAATCTTCAGGTTAGTTGATGTGCCTATCGAGCATTCTATGTGTACTTGTAGTACCCTAGTTGTATTAGATGTTGCTGTAAACGTTGCTGTTTTACGGCCACTTTTATGCACAAGGTAGGCTAAATCGGGCGACGTCCAAAGGCAATGAGGCGAAGCGGAAGATGAAACACCCATCTGACATAGCCCGTCTGATTTTGAGCCCAGGTGTTATAGATCTGTGGCCAACCGCGCTACCAGTTAGGCCAAGGAGGCGCCAATATGATGCTTCAGAATTCAAAACTTATCCTGAACTTGTTACCCCAATTAACTATAGATTTTTATTTAGCCAGGTACTGGATCGGCATATAGCACCATAGGACTCCACCCATCAGGGATGAGAGGTTGTAAATAGAGAGGTTGTTAATAGGAGAGGTTGTAAATAGGAACTTGAGAGGTTGTAAATAGGAACTTGGATGTGATAAGTATATATGACCAAATCAAGGCTAATGATGGGTGCAACTGAAACCCATACACTTGTTTCGAGTAAGTCAACATGTCAAAAGGTGTATGCAACCTACTGGCTTCAAATTGGTTGTATATATCCGTGACTTTCTGGTGATAGGGTTAGATTATGATGATTATACGATGATGATGAAGATTGGTGTTATACGGCCAGTTTTGTGCACATGATAGGCTAAATGGGCCGAGCGACCTCCAATGGGTAATGAAGTGAAGTCAAAGATGAAACAACCTTCAGATATGCCCACGCCGGGATTCAAACACGGGTGGTAGTGATCTGTGGTCCAACACGTTACCGCTAGATCACGGAGGAGCCCCTGATGATTATATAAAGTGGGTGCAAGTCCTTACATCATTACTAAAATGCCAAAAGTTTGGTATATCGCAGATCAAAGTAGAAGGATCAGTAAATAAACTAGTTTTTCTAGGCAAACAAATTGATATGGAAGAAATTTCTTTATGTTTAAAAAGTTACACAGTTATTGGGTTTATTGAATCATTTGGCATGTTACGCGGGAATATTAAATTAGGCCTTTCGAACCATTAAGTGAGGTTGGTGTTACCAGCGCAAGACACTAGATATATTATAACCTTTAAGCACGTCCTATCACAAGACGCACTTGTCAGAAGAATTGCATCAGAGACAACTGATTGTTGGATACAACCATCATTAATACATCCGGGCAAATCGGTCTTCTACAAGCCACCGTTTTATATTGTCCATTCTAATACTCGTAATAAAAGCTCGGTTTTATTCAAATTCGATTGGGATTGGTGTTATGTTGATTGTCAAACTGACGAGACAGCCGTTGCTAACAATTTGCACATAAATTGTGAAAAAGCTATAAGAAGCTGGAAGCACGACAGCGGATGCAGCAATCATCCAATTCCACTGTTGTATTTGCTACTGATATATCGTAACGTGGACAACGAAAACTGTAATATCGAGGTAGCGTGGGTACCGAATGACAGTAACAATTTGGCAGATGTAATAACTGGAATACGCCATCCCAATTTATTAAAAACATTTTATGGTTCATAGGTGCAAACATGTCAGATCCATATTCTATGTATAGTAACTTATGCTACCATGTATCATCTAATAAAGTCTTCGTTTCCATGATCTCCAGGCGATAAAATACAGATCATCAATTGGCGTCAGATCATCAATATGTTGTTCCGGATACCACGAGGACTAGCCATTTTAAGCGACGTCAGGTCAATTCACCTTGTCGTGAATTCTAAATTACACTACCACCCATCCACCTTGTTCCATTACACCAGTAAATAATATTGATCTATAAGTCCAGTCCAGGAGGGAAATAGCATATATATATATATATATATATATATATATATATATATATATATATATATATAATATATAGCTAAAGCTGAATAAATAGTAGGCAATAATATCAATTTGTTTCTATTAAGTTGTACAAGTAATAAAAAGTAATTTGAGAATTCTTCGACTCGCGAAGGACGCCTCCATAACCTAACTGGTAGTGCGGATGGCCACATATTTATTGTACCTGGGTTCAAACCGGGGTCGGGCTATGTTAGAAGGGTGTTTCGTCTTTCACTTCGCCCCATTACCTTTCGGGGTCGCTCCGCCCATTTAGCACAAAAGTGGCCGTAAAACAGCAACATTTACATTTACATTCCAACTGAGTGAAGCCTGTTTCTGATTGGTCGGTAAGGTACTCCACCATTTGTAGCGGATTTCTGAAGACCGAGGTTATGTCCACTACAATCGATTAAATATATAACTCGATTATATATATAATCGAATGACTTTCTGTTAACATCTTATTTAAACTTGTAGCTAAAATAATATAACGTGTTTTATCTAAACTAAAATGTTTAAACTCTTGTTTACACAATTGTTTACATAATGATGTATGCTAAGTCTACTCACGGCTTTGGTGATTTACTTCTTAGGGGTTTTTTATTATCTCACTCTTTACTCATATTATCTTCCTAGCTGAATCCTTAGACACATCTGCAGATATCTTTCCCAATAATAACAGTATATTTATATTCAAATGGCACTCGATATACAATATTTTTTCAATTTCATATTTGATTAAAATGCTTCAAAATATAACCCAAAACCTAAATGGAAGATCCTTTGTTATCTTTCCGGCGCTTCCTTTGTAGTTTTGAAATTATCCGCGAAAGGTCATTTACAAAACAAAAACTGGGGGGCCGATTGGAACTATTTAAAATATTACTTTTTGTGTGCTCTTTCTCTGCTATTTCCTTATTGTATCAAAGCAATTGGTATTGAACGTTAATAGTTAGTAGTACAGTACAGTATTGAACACTGGATGACTCCTACGTGCAAGGGAACTTTATTAAAACTACATTATTGCTGCTATTAGTCCAAATTCACTTTTGAGGGTACCAAGAAGCCACACAGCAGTGTACGGAGAGAGATCCTTCCGAGCATCAGCTCCCAGGCTGTGGAACGAGTTGCCAAACCACATAAAACTCGCAGCAAGTAGAGACATATTTTGTAAGTTTCTTAAAACTGATTTATTTAAATTGCCGTATTTATAATATTAAACCAGTTTATTATGTATGAAATGTATTTGAGCTATATGAGCTCAGAGTATGTTTTAATTATGTTTTAAATGTTAAGCGTCTTAGAGCAATTTCGGTTGAATAAGGTGCTATATACTACTACTACTAAATACTACTACTACGACTATTATTATTATTATTATTATTATTATTATTATTATTATTAGTCTGCTGCATGTTGCTAAACTATATCCTGAAATATGTTTTCAAATTTTAAATACCAGGTTTAAGTATAACAAAAAAGTCCATTAGCATAGCCAGTATTGACAACTAAAGTCTGACCCTGGGTGAAATAATAACGATCGACGTTACTTTGGCCAAAAGCTACAAGCAAATTTGTATGTTGTGGAGGAAATTAAATATTGTCGAAAACCAATATTATACGCACCAAACTTTTGGCCTAGATAGTAAGGTTTTACATGTATACGTGGCACCTTTTGTGTGGAACACGGCGATATGTCTGAAGCTAACACATTTGACTTATAATTGTCCAATATTATTATTACGATTTATAAATACGATGTCCAATGATAAGTTGCATCCTTCATACTCGTATCTTTGTTTTATGTATGTCATATCATCTGTTATGTTATTCAGTGTAATGTTGCCTCGCAATGAATAAATCAACAACAAATTAAAATAAAATAAACTATTAAGTCTGTATCTAACAGACAATGATTTCGAAATAAGCCTAACGCGGTTAACTTTGACATTTAAAATTCTTTGTGTATTATCTATTGATATAATTCATAGTGATAATGCTAACTATGTGAATGTTTTAGTTGTTGTTGTTGTTATTGTTGTTGTTGTTGTCACCGAGACTTGTATATTTAAAAGAGACACACCTATACTGCAGTAGATAGAAAATAGATCAAGGTTTGGATTCTAGTATGACCTATATCGTGGGATGTGGCCATAGGGAGTATAGCGACTCGGCCACTCTCTCATGGGTAAATTAAATTACGTATGTTCGTGGTTTTCCTTCCCATCAAGCTATATAAATATTAAATTAATATATTTCTTGACTATCTAACCTGATCACAGATAGTCAGATGACCAGAAGATCCGCCAAAATCATATGGAAGTAGTTATTTATATTAAAATTATACTAAAAGACTATTTCTTATAGCACAATTCTCGGATATGTTATTTGAGTTGTTATTGTATGCCAGAATGTTCATTGTTGTAGTTGGATTATTTCTTACCAAATCCTGAAAGCATTTAATCAAAATTATATTTAATATAAATTTTTATTTAGTTGTTCAAATTTAATTATTTTCTACCTCTATTATTTTATATATTGATTTACCATATTATCGCCCACGCCAGTGTTTACAATAAGAAACAGTGTAAATACTCGATCCATAGTTGTTGGCATTTTAATTTCTGTATTCACTAGAATCCCCATCCCATCTACACAATATTCCCATATATATATATATATATATATATATATATATATATATATATATATATATATATATAAGGCAAGCTTAACAGCACTATAGACCGCCGGGCAAAGCACTGCACTGGCCGGTGACTGGGGCCCCTACCTCCGGGCAAGTGCCCATTGGGTCCATGCATTATGACTTTTAAAACAAATGAATACTGATAAAGATCTGCTACTTGCTGTATGACCCCATGGCGATATAAAGGTCAACCTGTTTATGGATGTGTCCACGTTCTGGAAAATTTCTAAACAGATCAAATCTAATGCGAGACATTTGATCATTTTACCAATAAATGTAGAAAGTGTAAATATTGATCTTATATATTGTCAGGGGATATGTAACAAATCTAATGAGGTGACTGTTGTTATGACATATCTGAAACGTGAAGATCTTGTTTTTACAAAACAATGGCTGACTGGTCTTGTTTCATAACCGAACACTGTTAGCGATGACCCCCGCTGAATTTTAATTATGTCCTGCAACTCAGACTCACAAAAAGAAATAGAGGTTTTTGCATTCTACTTTACGATTCTCGATGTGTGAAATTCGTTTGCACTTTCAGGCCAAGTCTATTCATATTGATCAACTGGTGGATGTCTATGATAGTATTGTTGTCCCTTTAGCACCTTCTCACAGGGTAAGCAATCTGTAGAAGAGTTCTTCTTGTCCATGGTGGATGCATTTGAGCCTCTTACAGAGATTGATATCAGATAGTTGCTGAGTAGTTAATTAAATCCTTTCTGTACAAATGACTCTATTACTACATGACTCGTGAAAAAATATCAGGATATTCTGATCAGCCCAATTACGAAAATAATTAATAAATCAATATATTTAGGTGTTTTATGAAGATCCATGAAAGCTGCCGATGTAAAACTATTAATAAAAAAAAAGTAGTTTGGACAATTACAGACCTTCTTGAATATTTTTGTCCAAAATATTATAACGAACATCTCCTGTCCATCTAAGCAAATATTTATTTAATACTAATTTAAGTGAAACTTGACAGTCTGGATATTGAAGCAACCACAGCTGTGAAACAACCTTGATTTGGACAAGAAAGGATATTATTTCAACTGATCAAGGGAAGTCAGTATTACTTGTTCTTCCTGACTAGTCTGGCTCATTTAGTACTTTTGACCAAATTTTACTTCTCTCTAGGTTGAAAAAAGGGTTTGATTTATCAGATAAAGGTCTTGAAAATGTTAGTCCTATTTTATTATTATTATTATTATTATTATTATTATTATTATTATTATTATTATACCGCATTGTATACCAAATTTGCTAAAAAGCGCTTTACATTATCACAATATACATATAATATTACAGAAGACATAAAATATAGTATTAATTATGATGACTAGGACAATACGACATTTTGTTATTATTATAAGATAAATAGAATTGGGTATTGACTTGGTAAAAACACTGACTAGAGAGGATCATATTTGAAACCATAGGTCAGAGAAACGATTTTGAAAACAGATGTTTTCAGTTGGCATTTGAATGCGCTTACCGGTGTAGTATCTCGCAGCCTTCCAGGCAACAATTTCCATGGAAATGGTGTCATAGGTGACGGTACTTATCTTGGGTACCACAAGTTAAGTGGAACTTTGTGACCTTAAGGATCTGCGAGGCTGGCAAATCGAGAACAGAGCTTTGTTGTATAATGGCGAGTTATCGTGAAAGGTCTTAATTTGTGTATATCTAGTAAAAGCTTATATTGAATATGAAATATAAGTGGTAGCCTTTCAGAACGGGTGTTATTGGTGAGAAAACAATTAATTCGTTCTTATCTTTGTTCAAATTCAGCATGTTGCTGTTCATCCAAATACTAATGTCTGTAATACAAGCTTCAATTGTGGATGAAATAGCTTTCCATTTACCTCATGGCTTAAAGGTTATGTAGACTTGAGTATCATCGGAATAACAAGGATATTTAATCTTATGCTATTTCATAATTTCACAAACTGGTTCAGCACACATATAGTAATTATTTAGACCTAGAACGGATCCCTGTCGTACACCAGAATGAAGACGTACCTCTGGTGATATTTTATCCGCGACTGAAAAACATTGAGTTCTGTCGGTGATCTACAACTTTATCCAAGTTAAGGTATTTTCCGCGATGCCAAAGAAATAATCTAAACGCTTCATTAGTACTGGATGATCAACACAGCCATGGATCCTTCATCAAGAGCTTCAGCAGTAACACTGTGCACTTTAAGCACCTTAAAAATATCCCGTTCCTCTTGGAGGGGACAATTAGAACTCTATTTTTCTTTCCACAAATTTCAAGTAAATGTACTCCATTTCAGACCTTTTTCATTTTGTTTCATGATACCATCAATGTTTCATATTTCTCTATGAATGGGTTACCCGTTAACACCAGTCAACAAGACGTGTGATGTACATACGAAAGCCATGTTAGCGTTATATGACCAGACACGTGCTATAGTATCATGACGTTGCTGCCGCCCAACGATCATACCGGGAACTAAAATTTAGTCCCAGAGCCAGGGGTATCCTTAACAGAAAGCTTAAATATAGAGAGGCGTTACTCTTGCCGCGCCATGTTGAATTTTGAACTAGTGGCGCCTCCAGCGACCGGAGGTATATTTCTCAGCTAAACAAAAGCTCTCTGGTTGTCCACATGTGATCGTGTACATGCGTGCGCATGGTTGAAATGAATTGCCAATACTAGTACTATATGTTACATGATCACATACTCTTTTATTAATTAACACTTTAATTGTGCACACATGATATCGAAGGAAACGAAGCTTTGAAACTGTAAATAAATAATTAAGTGATTTCATAGCCCAGTCACTTAATTAATTCATAGCCTACAATTTGCGATCACTTGACAACTGATCAGAAAATAATTGAACCTGGTTTAGGTTATTTCACATCTTTGTATGTGGAAGGCGTAATTTTCACAAGTTCTTTTAATGAAAACAATTAGGTATATATGAGGTAAATGCATACAAACATACTTTCATCATGTCAGTTTATTATAGTCCATAGTCCATTATTTATTTGGATATATACATATAATGATATATACAGCTATTATAACGGAACCATAACACAAGTCACCATATATTCATCATGTCCGTTTATCATATATTAACTAAAAAAATTATAAGTTCATTTAAAGTCTACACCTCAACAATATAAACCATGCAATATAGACCTGCCCAGCTGAGAACAAAGAATATACATGGAATATTAACAACGTTTATGTTTGCGTTAACATGTTAGAGATAGAGAAATTAGTACTTTCATACAATAAGCGGCATCAAATCTCTTGTGCCACGGGTTCATCTATAGTTACAGCCAGTCATTTGTTATCAAATGGACAGAATAAGCCAAATTGCTTCCAGCTCTAAACAACCACTACTACACAAATATGACATTTAGTCCAGATCAGTAAACGGTTTAAAGTTAGACAGAATATACCCAGAGATGTAATAGATACATGCATTGACTACTGTAACAGATAACACCAGTAAATCTGTAACCAAGAGATTGGCCTGTTTACATGGTATCTCATCATCATAGAACTTCAAAGACTGAAACAGAACAATACCTTGTAAAAAATTACTAGAACCAAGTGCACTCACAATGTGTAAACACTTGTTTTCCTTTTTTTCAAGTTGGTTAAATAATTTGATTTGATATGCATTTAAGTTATGAAAAGAAGTATACCAATTAAAGCACATGAGCTGAACATTCAAGTACTAATTCAGGTGCTGGTAATCCTTTTTTGTATTAAGATACGAAATGGGCTGACAACATTTCATGGGTTTGATGCCTTGTTTCTTATTTAATTAATTTTATTTTACCAATTTTCACCATTAATATTTATAAATATTAATTACCATCACAGCTGGCCTTAGCTGTCTCCTGTATAGGTCTCCTATCTGTTAATGCCGTCCTCTTTGATTTCAGTGGATGCATGCGGTGAATTTGGTACATCAAAAATAGCTGAAATAACATTCTAGATAAGTTGTCTGGTTCATGAATTCCGTTTCAGTGAAATGCATATCATACATTCTACAATTAGTATTCAAGTAATTTAAATCTTTCCTCATCATATATCTGAACGACAACAATTAATAACCCGTCTTTTACTTCTGTCAATAGAAAAAATAACAAAATGAATGTTTCTACCACTAGTTGAGGTATTTAATCATTAATTTCATAACATTTAAATTATAAATAGAAGTCCATATATATCAATAAGTACCAATTGCTTACGTTTAAAAATAAATATGGATGTAAATACTCAGCTACTTATAATTATTGTAATGAAGGGAAAATTATCTGATTATAGTAATGTAATTTTAGAAGTCCAATTATATTATTAACAATAATAAAGTAAAATATACCTCCCGCCCATAACATTTTCAGTGGCTCCAGTACATGTAACTGTAAGCTTATGTATATCTTACATACCCATTTTGTTATTAATAGGTTGATATTGTTCAATAAAATTTAATAAGATTTTGTCTGAAACAAATATAGATCTAGATAGATCCTGCTTGAGCCTACTGCTTGGGTCATGTCAAGTAGGGCGTGTCTACTTCAAATTGTTATGCTTATTTTTTAAATATCCTTTATTTTTAAAAAGCCAGATCATATCAAATTTTTACACTAGCTTTCATTTCCTTTCGAGGATGTCTTTATTTGTGCATACTTTTCCTGTTACTGCAGCCGAAAGCGGTGCAGAATGAACCAGTGCCATTAGGCGCCATGTTAACGAATGGAGCTGTCCGTGACAATCTACCTCCGGTCGCTAGGGCCCTGGGGCTCCATGAATTCAAAATGACGTCCCATGTTAAAACGTGAAGTAACACGTCTTGTTATAAATAGTCTTTGTCCTTAATATGGTAAGGGTAAGGAACTGCATGACATCTTACATGACATTTTCATCCATATTATAAAATTAGCCAACATTAAAACCTGGATATGTTAGAGATTAGCTGTGGATAATCAAAGCGTCACCGTCAATGTTTAATGCTATATTATATGATATTCAGACTGATTCAGTTCTGAAATAGAACTTATCCAACTAAGTTTTTTCTATAGCTGTTGACATTCTTGTTAACATTAAGATTATTTTACCAGCACAGCTGCTATTTTGGCATTTATCATGCCGCTGTTTAAACACTGAATCGTGTTATTTATACAGTATCCACTCTAGTACAGATTCCAGATGTGACCAGCTTCGAGATAGACCGAAACGAACATACTCAGTGATTATTCATCTTTAGTTGTATCTTGGTATCTACAAACAGTTGTATACAATATACTGTGTAAGCGTGAGTTGGGGGTTCCTGGTGTAAAGTCATGGTCCTTTGTTTTATTAATATTATTTAAAAAAATATTATATAAATTAATAAATTATCTAATTAAAAATATCCTTTTGGACATAACCTTTCACATAGAATCGGATAATCCAATTAGACAATTATAAGGGCTTTGACTTAAGTCATACAAGTTAAATCATTTAATTATGTATTCGCCAATAATTAAGCCTCGTGTTACTTATTTGATAATAGCAAGGCTCACATATAGAATTTACCTGTTTCCACATTCCAAGATTATTGTCTAACATAACGGAAAGATTCCTTTTTAAAATGAAAAGTTTTTCTTGAACTTTTCAATATGAAACAATTAATTATAAACTTCGATTCTCACCTTTGTACTTAATGGTTTCGTCTTATAGACACTTTGATTAAGGCTTCATGTTCTTAAATCCGGATGGCGTATGAAATTATATTTTAAAAGAAAAATAAACCTTTTAAAAACTGAACATGTTCTTTTTATATATTTGTGAGTATATACATGGCATATTTTTAGTGCCATTATTGGCCAGTCTGATCATCGCTCTTCTCTATTCTGTACAGCGTCTACCTGAACAGATACAAAATTTATGCTTTTTAATTTCCCTATTTATTTATTTTATTTATTTATTTGCTACTACTCACGATCCGATAAATTTGTGCCTTTATCTAGCCACATTTTTATTATATGAGCGTACGTGTGCGTTAATAATAAATTGGGTTTTGGTTATCATTAATGAATTTATTCAGTTTCTTGTCCCGTGTTCCGATCCGTGTATACTAATTTCCAGTCTGGTCGGTTCATTCGATTAATTAGTTAAACGACCTCGATCTCCACCACTCACATATGGGAGCAATAATATGAAAACTGAGATGGATATTAAATTACTTGGAGATATTCGAAGATCGATCACTGTTGTTTAAAATATGTACAAGTTGTTTACCTCCTCGATCATTGCAATTCCATGAGAGGATGTTTAAATTTCTATATTTTTCAATCAGCGAAAGATGATCGTTATTTATCGTGACCATGTCTCCTCCCATGCATTTGTTATGAGTGGAGAAATTAATTCCTGGGAAAGTTTATATATATATATATATATATATATATATATATATATATATATATATATATATATATATATATATATTCTTGATGATTTTTATTTGATTTAATTTGTAGACTAATGTAAATACATATAATAATACTAAAATACATAGATACATTAAAGTACCAGGATAGCACAAAGTGAAAACACTTATTTCCATTGTGGTCCTGAGGAGAAAAATCACAGATCTATTATTGTATATGGCAAATGGTGGACTAGACAAAATTCAAATGAATAGATTCCTGTAATAATTAGATAAATGGATGTTACAAACAAAGATATACATAGATGAGAAACATCCAACGTACATCAGCCATACTTGGTATCCATACAGTGCTATACATATGCACTTAGCCGTTAGACCACCGAAGTCAACTGCCATCATCAGCATAACAGAAATCAACACCAGGGCCGGGTCTCTACGCCAAACTTCAACAAGACAAGACAATAGCAGCGAAATTCTATTCATTGTTGATGAGGTGTTACTATCTAACAAAGAAATCCATAACATTCTAATAAAAGGAATAGTTGATACATTTAGGATCGGTCAAGAATAATTACTGCATGGGCAATTATCTTAGTTAGTGTGTGCTAAAATTACATTTTGCTACATTATGTAAATTATACTCACTATAACTTTCGTTTATAATTTTATTAAGTGCACATTTTGAAATATCAAGAAGCGCAGTCCATTTACAGCTCTCTCTCTCTCTCTCTCTCTCTCTCTCTAAGTGTGTGTGTTTATGTGTGTGTGTGTGTTGTGTGTGTGTGTTGTGTGTATGTGTGTGTGTGTGTGTGTGTGTGTGTGTGTGTGTGTGTGTGTGTGTGTGTGGTGGTGTGTGTGTGTGTTTTAGGGTACATAGTAAGAGGCAACAGGCACAGAGCATCAACATATCTAAACCTCCTTCGAAACCTACCTCCATAAATCTAAATACAACTATACATACATTAATCTAAATATTAAATGTTCAATACCTCCACATATTGATAAATGTGTGCGTATACCTAAGCATGTGTCTGGTCTACTCATCAGCCTGTGGGAACCAGCTAATTCGCTTTTCGTACGCGACAAATATGTCACGCCCACAGGAAAGCGGCTACATGCAGGCTACGTACAAAAAGCGGAAGCACGTAAAACATACCATTTGATACCACAGCTCGCAACAAACAACACGTGCGTGTGGTTCAATGGTGACTTGCTACATACATATCAAACTATTTTGACACCACAGTTTACATTCAACAGTAATTTTCTGTGGTCCAAAAGAAACCTGTATATAAAGCATTTCGACACCTCAGATGCTGACCTCAGCTTTATTCTGGTTCGAATAACGGGAATAAATCCTACCTATATGACCTGTATCATCATAAGTCCGTGGTGTGGCGTCAAGTCTGTGTGTACTGTGTTGTGTGTATACCTGCGTGTTGTTGTTTGTTCATAGAGTGTGCATAAACTATAGTCCCCTAATGGTTTTAATGTGAACAAAGTAGCAAAACTTGTTGAAGTATCAGATAACAAGATGCCCGACTTACAGCCACATCTCTTATAAAAAGTTGATAATATAGTAATTAGTAGTTTGTTTACTTATTATAATACTCTTTTGAGGCAACTGAGCTAGATTTCAGAGAGCTGAAAGGAAAAATTCTCTCGATTCCACAATATAAAAATTAATATGCACTTCATAATGCTGTGTGAAACATTCTTAATTGATAACAACCATGTATTTTATACAATCCCGGGTTATAAATTAGTCTGCAGAAATAGACAGACTGCTTCACGAGGTGGTGTTGCTATGTACATCTGGGATGATTTAAATTACATTATCCGTGATGATATTTCTGTTAATATCGACGGTAAATTTGAATCAATATTTTGGAGGCTCACTCAAAAACTGTAAATTGTATCTTTGGTGAAATATACCGAGTTCCTAATACCAGTGAAATATTATCGATTAGTTAGTATGAAATGATTTTAAATAAACTCCAGCATATTCAAAAAGACATTGTATTGGGAACCGATCAAAATTTCGATTACCTCAAATATAAAAATCAAGCACATGTTTCTCAGTTGATGGACCTTTTCCTAAATGCAGACTTCTTACCTACAATTACAAAGCCAACCAGAATAACGCATAGTGCGGCCACTTTTTATTGATAACATATACATAAAAACAAGTAAAGAAATTAAATTAGCATCAGGAATAAAATTAAATAATATATGAAATCATTTACCAGTGTTCTTGTTTTCCGAAAAATATAAATCCATGAAAACTGAGCCTTTAATCTTTGAACATAGAACAACACGTATCAAAAAATTTGTGAAGCCTTATCAAAAACAGAATGGTCTAGTCTAAACTCAAGTGATGCTGAAACGTGTTACAACATAATTATAGATAAAATAAATTATGTTATAGAATATTTTGCACCTAAAAAGATAACCAAAATACCTGCCAAACATGTAATACGAGAACCATGGATAACCCCCGGAATCCTACATTCATCAAAACACTTAATTAGATAAACTTTATAAAAAGCAATTGGGTAAAAAAATGTATCACGGGAACATGTTAAATATATAACTTACAGAAATAATTTTACCAGAATCAAACGTAATCAAAGGGAGATATATTATGGTAACTTATTTCAACAATACAAATAAAACATTAAGAAAACATGGAACACATTAAATGAGATACTCAATAGAAAAAATTACAAAACATCAATATCAAATTCATTCAAAATAGATAACACAATTGAAAACGACCCCACTTACATTGCAGACAAATTTAGCGGATTTATCTCTGAGATTGGACCTAAATATGCTTCTAATATATCATCGTCCAGCACAAATTATCAAACCTACATGCCGACATGTAAGAAAGCAACATCTCTATATTTTCGTCCTACTGACAGTAAAGAAATAATAAACACCATAAATTCTCTAAAACTCAAAACGAGTTGTGGACATGACAATGTGAATACGCTATTACTAAAACAGATAAAATTTGTCATTTCGTTACCACTTAGCATAGCTGTAAATAAATCGATGGAAACCGGTGTTTTCCCGTCAAAACTTAAAATTACAAAAGTAATACCAATATATAAATCAAAAGATAAACAAAGTTTTACAAATTATAGACCAATTTCGCTTTTACCTAGCATATCCAAAATATATGAAAAAATAGTCCATAATCGTTTGTACAATTACATGACAGTTAACTCGTTAATAAACAACAACCAATATGGCTTCCGTAAAGGTCACTCCTCAATAAATGCAGTTTCCAAATTTACTTATGATACCATTGGAATCGAGTAATTATACTCTTTCTGTATTCCTGGACCTCTCTAAGGCCTTTGATACAATAAATCACAATCTTTTATGTAAATAATTATGCCTTTACGGCATACGCGGTGTTGCCTTGGAGTGGTTCAGGAGCTACCTAACAGAGAGAAAACAATATGTATATTATAAATGTATTGATTCAAAATTATTTCCCATAACTTCTGGTGTACCCCAGTAATCCGTATTCGGACCACTCCTCTTCATTTTATACTCAAATGATCTACCAGGATCACCTCCGGTGCACCACATGTATACTATTTGCAGATGATACAACAATTTATGTATCTGGTAAAAATATTACGGAATTATATAAACTCGTTAATCAAGACACTGCATCATTAGCTGAGTGGTTTAAGGTGAATAAATTATCTTTAAATATAAGCAAAACACATCATGTACTTTTCTAAAAAAATAAGAATGTTAAGTCGGACACACATATATTAAAATTAGATAATACAATTATTAATCGAGTTAAATATGTCAAATTTCTGGGACTACTAATAGATGAAAACCTAAACTGGCATGAGCATATAGATAGTTGTAGATCAAAAATATCTGGTGGATATATGCCCTCAATAAAATTAAGCATATCTTAAGTACACACAATATGAGAACAGTATACCACAGCTTGATATATCCCAATTTAATATATGGCACGCTATTGTGGGGTTGTAGTCACTCAACGTACTTACGGAGATTAGAAATTTTACAGAAGAAGGCAATCAGGACCGTCTCGAAATCAAACTATAATGCTCATACCGAACCCTTATTTAAGAAGCTACAGATTCTCAAGCTAAAGGGCATATTACTTTTCAACTTTCAAAAATAATGTATTCATTCATTCATATCTCTTTACCAGATCCGCTAATGACGATGTTCACTGTAAATAGACATATTCATTCACACAAAACAAGACACCTTCACCAGCCACACATACAATACAGAAAAACAGCATTTTTAACAAAGACATTTATTTACCTAGCATCTGAAATATGGTACAAACTGCCAGAAACAATAAGACAGTTGAGGTCGCAAAATAACTTTAATAGATCTGTAAAGATATTTCTTACGAACTCAATTTAACAAAGTCGTTTATAAATTACATATATTGTATAATATATTGTACAATATTACATTATATTATGTTATGCTATCGCCATAATCAGCGCACTTGGACAGTGGACATAGATGGTTAAATATGTAACTTTTAGGCCACTGCGCCTCCTCGTATAATCAATTATGTTCTACATGTTTGGTCTTTATTTTGGAGGTTACAGCTTTTTGCTTGTCTGTTGGCCTAATGGTATATGCTTGTAAATAATATTATGTGATAAACAATGTACTAACGCTGTATACATCCTCGAATAAAATTACTTACTTACTTCACGGTAAAGCGGTGTTACGGAATGCTCGAGTATGAATTGACTAGAAACTATGCGGTTACGATAATATTTTGTGGCAAAATGACCTTTTCATCTTGTTTTTTTCTTCAAGTTGAGTCAGATGTTTGTGTGTGTGTGGGTGCTGTAATTAATGCAAATGGATAACAAGCTGAGACAAATTGTGAAACAAGTGGCTGAAGCACAGAATTTTGATTCGATAGGAAACTATAAGGTGTCATGTCATTTTATTTAAATATGTACGTCATAATTTTCTGTTGACGTTGGTCCCTTCCTACTTCAGTGCTTGGTGACCAGGCACTGACTGAGGTACCACAGCAAATTGTGGTAGTCTAGATACTTCATACTAGATCTAAGCCTAAGAATAGTAAGATAGAACTAGACTAAGAACTGGTAGTCTAGAATGTAGTTTATATTTTAGATATCCTGATTTGTAGATCTATGACTATGTTACTCTAGTATGTAAATATACAGTAGATGTAGCCTAAGTAGGGTCTAGATCTGTCACGAAATAGACTTTAGATCTAGTGACCAGTCCTAGTAGATCTAGTCGCAACTACTGTTTACTAGTCATATTTTAACTGAGTACTTCTAACCTGGTTTCACATTATGAATCTTCCTAATAAATACAAACTTGGAATTGGATAGTGCATACTCATACTGTACTGACACGTTTTTCAATCCTGCCCATTTTAAAACAGCACCTTCCCATTTCACAACCGCACCGCAAGCCTTGTAGTTGTAAGATGGACTGTCCGTTTTGCTACTTGATTCAGCACAGCATCAGCATAATAAATTTGATAACCATCTCGTAAAATATGAATTTAATATTTGCACATGTGTTTCTTTGCACCTTTTATTTTTGAATGAATCCGCTTCCCATTTGAAAACAGAAAGAAAACCATTTCAACAAATAATTTACTGTTTTCAGAATTTATTTGTTCATATATCTATATATAGAGGTCTATATAATTTATATTCAATTTAATTTTCTCAACAACAAGTCATTTTGCTAGACAATTTAGAAATAATAGTGCAACCTTTGGTTGCTAAATTGGCAAGGCATTCTTAAAACCATGCTGGTTGCAAAAACAGGATGGTTCCATTTCAGAACAACCCTGGTTGTAATGATGGTGCATATAACAGCATACTATTATAATATCCAAACAGGTAGCTACTTGTGCTGATTCTTTCACCACTTTTAAGTATAAGATTTTGGGATTAAAGCTTCTGCAGCCAATGTACTGTACATGTCTGACTGTTGGTGAATGTGATAGGTTTTATGCCATCCTGGATGTGAAAAAAATGTGTTATATATTAATTTATAACACAGGAGAAGAGGTGTTTATTTCTGCTCCAGATCTACATCATAACATTTTAGTTCTCCTTCCAATCCAGCTATTCATTTGTTAGTTCACAGCACTGAGACTCTCAGTGAGAGATGTGGTTAGCTCTTACCACATAAAATAATGTTGCTCTCTCCAAGTCAGTATGGAATGTTAGTAACTCACTGAGGACATAGAATGCTCCAACAGCGAGCACCCTCAGCTAAATATAGCTCTATTAATTTACTGCTCTGTGAATGGTAGAAGAGCAGTTAGTTTGATCTATTTTTTTACTTACAGACCACACTTCATATAATTGTTTATTTTTTAGGATAAAGGCCCTGTCACTAAACTAAACAAGTGAAAATTAGATCATAATAGATTATAACTGATATTGTAAATGATTCATTGTATTTATACCTCAGTTATTATTATATTCTGTGTTTATTTTATAGGATGCCTATGTAAAATATCTGCAAAGTACTGAGAATGTCATACATCAACTGCTTGATAATGCTGTCACAACAGCAGGTAGGAGACACAGCTTGATTTTTTGGTCAATACTGGTCTAAGTGGGAAATAGTGGGAATTATAGCCTTGTCTAATACTAATACTTCATGAAGTAGGAAATGCTTTTTATTACCTCATTATTTTGTGTTGGAAATACTGGATTTAGTTATTTTCTTATTGTAAATACTAAGTACTGAGTTCTTTCAGTTTCTCTATTGAAATATGTGTGTCTGTGTCCAATGTTTCTGATATTAGGGATCAGGTAAGTACATAGGCAGTATACTTAAATAAAAGTGTTTTTTATTTACCTAAGTCCAATTGCTCATTTATCTAAACATATAGGCAAGTATTTTGGTCACAATATCCCAGATACCTGGTTATCCAGTCGGGGTATGTCAGAAGAGTAGTCTCTCTTTCACTTGGCTTTGATGGTTGCTCACTCCATTTTTCGCTTATCATATGCACAAAAGTAGCTGTAAAGTAGCAACAGGTAAACTTCTTTTTAAACTGTACTGATACAAATACTACCATATGGTAGCACTCGATTTTCATATGGAAAACCCTTGTCTATGTTCCTTGGTAATGAACAGTAAATTAACCCCTCACTCGTAGACTTATCAGGGTTTATTACTTTGTGAATGCTGATATTTTCCACCACCATTTGTGAGCTGATCCTTTTAAACACCAAAGTTTGGCTACAGCTTCTTCTTATTCAAACTTTCCATATTAAATATGAAGATCAGTTCTCTCATCTCTTGAGATTCACTATAGGGCAAATTAAAGTCAATTTTTCCATTCTGTGTCATATAGAAATACATGGCGACAGTCATAATTTAAGTGGCACTTTTATTTAGGGTCAATAAAAACACCACCTTGACTAACTGATCCATATAATTAGGGATAATTCTAGGATGTGTGGGGTTTACTGAAACTATCTGTGTAACACCAACATCTTTGTTCTGTGTAAAAGTCCAGAGATAAATTACTGAGTCGTTTATGTATGTAAAATCCTATACCAGCTCCACCACAACCCTTATTATAAGATACAAACATTTATTGGGTCATTAATTCTCAGGGTTCCAAACAAATCATGATTTGTTTTTTTTAAAACAGCCAAACATTTCCTAACACACAAAAGGGTGCCTCCGTGGTCTAACTGACAGAGCGTTGGATCACAGATCACTACCACCTGAGTTCGAGCCTTGATGTGAGCATATCTGAAGGTTGTTTCATCTTTGACTTCACTTCATTACCTTTGAAGGTTGCTCAGCCCATTTACTGATTTAGCCTACCATGTGCACAAAAGTGGCTAATGTATATATCATAGATCTAAGCTGGTTTAGATAATTAGTTAACCAATTCAAGATCATTGGTGTAACAATTTTGTATATGAACACAGGTTTCCTGCCTTGTCTGTTCCTCAGTTTGGAGCATACTAAACCAAATGTAGATGACACAGCATCAAGCACCTGGCAAATTGTTATCATGGAATTAGCCAAATGTCTTTTCTGTAATTCCTGCGAAGTGAGGGTCGATACTGAATTACTTAGCTCATCAGTAAACAGGCGTCCTGGCTTGAATGACCCACTTTAGCTATGGAAATTGATTACCAATGAAAGCATGGTGTGTAACTCTGATTGCAGAATTTCAATTTCACCACTAGACATGTTTTCCCCATGTACCGGGGATCAGTGATATGACTTGTTAGACTGTGTGGTGTTGAAATCTAATTGCAATTCAATTAAAAACATATGTTAAAATTATTATCTAACATATTAAAGTAATAATTGATTTTAAATAGCATTTCATTCTTTGTACATAATCAAAAATCTTAAAAATCTAATTAGTTATAAGTGTTTGTGGGCTTTGTTCCCTATAGAGTTGATCCTATGTCCCATATTTGATTGGGGCTGAGGTTAAACAACTCAAATTAACATATTCATAACATCAGTTATCATACTATCAACGATGTTCTGGTTAAACAATAGTATGTTTAGTTCTTTATGGGTTATTGTTATAATCAGATTAAAACATGTAAAAAAAGTACTTGAGTTCTTCACACTAAACCTGATGTGAACAGATAAACTAAGAATTAAGGAGTTGATTGATGGTTACACTGCTGCCAATAACAACATGGCATTAGCAGTGATGTTGTCATATGGTGGTAGTGCTTGTGTCACTTTGAATGGCCAACTTCTTTCTCAAATTAATGCTAGTATTTGGCATTTATCAGGGAGACTCAGAGCATTGTATGTATTGATACATGAATACTTCATCATGTCATTTTATTGATTGATATATATCTAAGTTAGATTATGAACGACAACAATCTATAATTGTCCACATTTTTTATCAGTGAATGAGAAAATAAATACAAAATTATGAACTGATTGATGATAGAATAACTGTTATATGATATTATGATGTCTGGTCCGGTTCTAATTATGATGATCAAACTGAGTATACGAGTCCTTGTTTAACTGACTTTTCTGTGTATATAAAATTTTCACACGAATACAGTATTTTTGTATCTAATATTATTAATTACTCACTTCCTTTGTGTATTATACAGAGATCTCCTGTGATGCTAATACCAAGAAGATGGTCAGTGTTGGAGTGATGTGTATACAGAGGGCTGAAGATCTTCTAAATAATAAAATACTAATAGGTAAATAAATTATGTTAATGCATTTTAGAATATGCCATATACTTTGAAAAGGGGTAGCGTTTAACTGGTAGCGTGTTGGACCACAGATCACTACCACCTGAGTTCGAATCTCTGCTTGGGCATAGTTGAAGGGTGTTTTATCTTTGACTTCTGTTTCATTACCTTCGGAGGTCGCTCAGCCCATTTAGCCTACCATGTGCACAAAAGTGGCCGTAAAACATCAATCATCATCTTATACCTTGAAAACAAAATGTCAACACAAAACATTTTTAATCACATATATGGTAGCTGGTAACAAACTGGGAAACTACAATTGTGGACTCTGACTGGTATTCTGAATCATAACTATCATCTAAGGACTAGCTAGCTGTGGGAAGGTTATAATAATAAAGCTCTGCTCTTGAACTTGAATTATTTCGATACATACACAATTTTGATCAGATAATACTCAGTTTAATCAATACATTGTCCAGTTTGCCTGTTTTCAATTATATTCAAAACATTTTATTGCAATGAAAGGTTTTTAATCTACTTCATTAGAAGAGGATTTATTTTCTTCTCAAAAGTGAAACACCAGAAAAAATTATTGGTGGCAACCCGATAAAAGTAAGCAGCTTTTTTTGTTGCCATTTTACAATTTCATCCTGTTTATAGATTTTGTTATTTTATTCAGATCCAGACTTTTCAAGAATCTCTGATTTTAAATAGCATCCATGCCAGGGCATGACACTTACTCCTGAGATCCACTTGTGCTGTAGAACAAGTCCTGCAAAATGTTACTTGTCCCATCCGAATTACACCAAGTTACAATTTATTAGCAGCATTGAATAAAGAATGGTGTTTTTGTTTGTTGTATATTTATTTGTGAAATACAAGCACATCGAGGCAAAGTGGATGTAAACACAAGCACATGGACTGAAACCTCTGTGACCAGGTGACATTAACGAACCAACCACAATCAACTTTACGCTGGCTAAACAACCGCAGACATTGATAATGCATGCTGTGATTGGCCGACGCATTCAACATGCGCAGGTGGTGATCTGTGGAAAATGACACATAAATTGTAATGTCATGAAATGATGAATAAACAGTCGTTTTCAATATGCTTCAGATTACTTGTCCTGTCAGTCAAGTACTTGGGATGATCTACTTGTCCTGCATGCAAAACCACTTGTCCCGGACAAGCGTTAATGTCCTGCCCTGCATGCCAGCCATTTTGTATGGATTATGTTTAGATTCAGTTAATGTAAGCAGTCAGACATGAAAATAAAGAAGTAAATTTTTTACAGGAAGTCTGTCTATTAAAAAATTGCTGCTCTAGTTTTACATGTCTAAGGAATTAAGGATAATATTTTGCGAAACAATTTACTTATAATAGATAGTCCTCTTTTTGGAATCAGATGATCTTTAGGCTGGTATAGGTTAAACAAACAAGCCACCCAAGTATTTGTAATGTATCACCTTATATTTCATTCAGATCTAATTTCTGATGTTTTTGACGTGAACTCACTGGGCATGTACCGTGAATTATATCTGTTGTATCTAAGTGATGTCCCAAGTATTGTGTGCATAGAGGGAGAGTTTTAAAAATGTCATTGTTGCATTTTAACCAGATTTAGTACATTATCAAAGTAATTACATCGATCTTATGAGACATTTTATTAAATAGATATCAGTTTTATGATTAAGCATATTAACCCCAGCATTTTATTCCAGAATGATAATTAGACACTTTAACCATCTGAATATCTAGCTGGGATGTAGTTAGTTTTCAAGCCCCAAAGTTATCAAAAGTAGAACTATTATATAGTAATGAGCTCATCTGTAATTTTGTTTTCATGACAAAGAATCCGAACCAATGTGTAATATAGAAGATTATTATTTTGATTGATTAGCACAGACCTTTTATATTGAGAGCAGGTTTTGGTAAGAGCTGTGGTAGATTACCATAAGATAACGCTTGTTTTGTGTAAGTTTTTGTGTGTATTTTTATCTTATAACAAATTGTTTAGTAAAATGTAGAAGTATATTGGCAGGTTTTTGAATTTATGAGATCTAGAATATTTCCTCGGCTACGCCTTTTTGTATCACAGTTTAAAACCATGGTCCATCCAGGCATTATAATATGATGCACATGTGAATCATTTATAAATATCCATGTTTTTATGACATGCTAGAGATGATTGTTGTCTACTGGGATGCTCAGGTGATGTGCATTTAAAGTGATGTTTATTATCACAACGGACCTAATTGTATTACTGTGTTATCTTACCTACTCAAATAGCTGGCTAAAAACAAATATCTATGAATCTCATGTTTACTGGGCCAGATGAGTCCAAATATAAACAGAACTTCACTGGGTGTGTTAAGTCTAAAATTCATGAATTTTTATAATTAATTATACTTATTACAAGGATACTTTCTCGGAAGTACCATTTCTTTTCCTTCATTACAGTGTGCAAAAGCTATCACGAGAAATACACAACCTAAGGAAATAAAAAATACCATATTCTCCAAAAATACCCCATTTATTCTCATACTCATTGTTAGCTGCTTTTTTAAAAACTTGAAACTTTGTGTGGGGAAAGGTTTGCTGCATCTCAGTACTTAGTATTGTAGTGTAGACCATCTATAGATAATTAAGAATGATTATTGTAGACTTATCTCCAGTTTGTGATTAATAATTATCATAAATCTTCTTATCAAAAACAAATTCTTTGAGGATAAATACTTTTTTATTCAGCAGGTACAAGAATGTATTAATTCATTGCCATATATATATATATATATATATATATATATATATATAGTGTGTGTGTGTGTGTGTGGATTGTCTGTGATGTATCTGTTGTGCTCTAACTTTTCCTTTATTATCTTTCTAAGTTCCTGAGAGACAGTACAGTATTACATCACCAACAAATCAGACCCCAACTAGTAGTAAGCCAGACCATTCAGCAGTGCCATCTTCTGGTTATCATGGGTTTTCAGTTAGCACTAGCCCAACATCTAGTGGTATTTCACTTAGCCTTGTTGAGAGGTTAGTATTGGACATTTAATTATATGGTCAGGTATACCAATCAGACACACTTCCATGTCTTTCGTGTCTGTGTATATTGTGTGATTAAGAGTTTTTTTCTTATCAGAAGTATATAGTCTTATCGACTGGTAATATATTTGGCTTTGATCAGTGAAGCCATTTTCCTCACAACCCAAGCATTATCTAGTATAATGCATCATGTAATGGTGATATTACTTGTGTTGTATTAATGCCAACATTCTTTTAAGGCCATTAATCACTGGTCTCAAGACTGGTCCTAATACAGGCTTCTGTTATATGTTTGTACAGCTTAAGCCCAATAGAATTAGCCGAGAAACAGAACAGACAGATTATGGCTGCATACAGAGCTAGGATGTCTGGCCTTAGCCGTCGTAAAGCCACTGATATGGTATATACTAATATGGCAATGTGTAGCGATATCCAATTACTTATGTAACCATATCTCCATTTGAAGATTGGTCAAGTCCCATCTCTGTTTACGTAACATTATATTGATTTCATCCATAAGACATCTATTGTTCGATCTGTTTCAGAGCCTAAGCTTACAGAGAAGACTTGCTGAGAATATTGCAATTGGGAAAGCGAGAGAAAAAGCAGTATTCTTTATTAAAAGTGTTTTTTTTTTTGTAACTTTATCGGTTTACTCTAACACAAAATTTCACATTTTTTAATTCTTGTTGTTATCTTACAACTATCTGTCATGTGATAGCTTAGTGCCAATGCTGGTGAGATAGAAACGGAAAGGTTCTAAGTTGAAATCCACAAGATTACTGGAATGGAGGTCTGGGCTATTGTGAATTAAATGGATTTTACACCAATAATTTGCAGCTAGAAATACGATATTCTGTACGGGGGGGGGATCAAGCTCTATCCTTAACCAGAATGTTAAGTTTGTAGAAGAACAGAGTTGCTTTTTGATTATAAAACCCATAAATAAACTTGTACCTGCCTATATACATGTATTAGTTTAATGGTCTATTTTTATTTGAATATTTTATTAGTTTTGTCGAATAGTTTTTAGTTCAACCCAAGCTGCTCTTATGACCTTGGTTAAGGTTCAGTACCTTCATCATTTTGTTTGCTGCCCTTTTATCTACCTTCATCAACCTATATAACCTTATTTGATTGTCATTTCTCTGCCAATAGTCTGTTTTTAATTGGAGGTGTATGGTGCAGAGTTAGTCATTGTGGCTGAATCAATCTTTCAGTAGATGAAAGACTAGCAGTTTGTTGATAAGTTCGAACCAGGAACGTTTCTGTTTTACTTCATCATCTTTGCACCAAGCTGCTCTGACCTAACATTATTTAAGCATTAGGCCATTGGTTTTGAATACTTTTTTTATGGAGATCTACTTAAAATTGGCGATATTTTCATTGCCAAATTTAAGTAGATTTCCACAAAGTTTGAACTATTTATGTGTGTCTTGATGAGTGGGGAGTTATAATTAGTTTAAATTTACAAGATTTCTAGGTGAAAATAATAATAAAAAGAACAAGAGTCTATTTTTTTCCTGTGATTGGCAGTTTTGTAATTTACAAGTATTCAAAAAACAATCACCTTAAAAGATTCATAAACACCTAGACACGAATAATTGTATTACGTACACCATAATACCTTTTATATTATTGTTATCGTATCTTGACTGTTTGTGCGACAGCTTGCAAAGAAAAAACAGGAGAGAAGAGTTCGTCTTGAAGCTGAAGCTGCTAGGTATGTGATCTATAGGACGTTAAGTACACAATTTTAAAATTATGTTTTATTATTACATTTTCTCAAACAGCCATCACAACAGCATTCTGTGATGGCCTGTCGAAAACATCAACATCGATGTTCTCCCAAAATAGAAGGCTTCAAACAGTCTTGAACAACTGCCTACCAGAAAGATTTGGCTAGTCCACCAGATCAGTTTAACACTTCTCTGAATTCAAATTTCCATCACTGTACAACAATTGCTGTACATTCGCTGAAACAACACAGTCGGCATTCTCTTGGTCATCCTGGTGTCAACCATTATTGGTATAAGCTAAAAAAATACTCATGCTTCCAGATAAACTAATCCCAGTACCTCACATCTCAGTTTTGATCAATAACATTCCAATGTAGACTTTTGTATATTTTGTGATGGTTTGATGAAGGAATATGTATATGGCATAGTTTTTAGTAAAAGATTGATTTACCTTGGCACAAATCATACTAATGCAGGCCCAGCTGAGATAAATCCATCTCACACTAAATATTTATTAAATATTGTCAGCACCATAATGATTTTGCTTCTGTAAAACACCAATGTATTTACAGTAGTTTTGTGTTTAACATAATACATGTCTGTTATTTCTTTGATATTTATAATTGAATTTAATCTGTTTGTTTAAGTTGACTTAATCATAATCCAAGTTGCATGACTGTACTGCAGTTGTTAAGATGTTGTATTAATATCAGAAGTTTGTTTTATGTGATATAACAATCTTATAAACAAATTGTAAACAGCTTAAAGTGTACATATGTTAAGGATATTTAATCTGTCCTGTTTTCCCTCCATGTTGAGCAGAGAATTTATTTTCTTGCCATGTAGGCTATCATGTACACAAAAGTGGCCATAAAACATCAATGATCATCCCACTGCTGCACCACTGTAGTATAGAACACTTCTTCTCTGTCACAATCCATCAACACTTTTGATGGATCAAGTAATTACTATTAGCTATCTCTTGTGCCTGTACACATCCTAAGCATCTGCTGTGTATGCTTACTGACTAAGTATAATATTGATATATTTCCATTGAAGAACCCTTCCCCCGATAACATCAATAAAAGGGAACCACCCAGGTAAATTGATACCCAGAATATAATTTTATAGGTTCCATTGGCTCTGTTTGATATTAACAATAATTAATCTAACACATTGTTTAATAATTCTGTCATAGTAAGATCAAATTTTACATCACTTCAGTCAAACACCATCAATTGGTGATTGGTTGTCCTTATTGAGACATTAATCAGTCTATCACATGTCCAGGGCACCCCCAATAGTGCAATATTTAGAGCATTGCTGGAAACCTGTTCAACATTTATTGGTTTTATGTCCCACTAAATGTTCAGAATCATGATTAGAAATTTGAAAAATACCTTAAACATAGCTTTCAAACATATCTGGCCTTGCCTGCACATTTTTAGTAATTTATTTTAGATCATAATGAGAATATTAATGGCATTTAAATAAAATTAGTAACATTTGTGGTTATGTGTGAACACTTATTTCCATTGTGTGTGTGTGTGTGTGTGTGTGTGTGTGTGTGTGTTATTATGTATCAGAGGAATGTCTTCAAAATAAACAGTACTTCTCTTTTTTCAACATTGTGTTTGTGTACGCTTATGAACAGATACAACTGTATGATGTACCTACCTATCTAAAAACAATATCTGTACTGTTTACAGTGAAACTTTATGTATCAAATATCAATTTTATTGTTATTTACAAAATATTGAATCCTATGGTTAAACTTATTTCAGGAGATTTGCAACAACAACAACAGTGATTTCAAAAGAAGAGTTAGAGCGGAGAGAGCTTTATACAAAAGTGTTGGATTTTGAACATGATAATGTAAATAGCAGTCTGTCTTTAAAAATATTTAGATAAATAACAAGATAATAGAGAATTTCCGCAATGACTGCGCCATCTAGCGAATATCCGTTTGCGGGTCGTGTTTCACGGTGCTCGCTGAACCATATGATAAAAACATTCTTTTGATCATAATATGTTTCATATATTGATCACATGTCTATTACAGTTCCCAACTTGATGATTTATTTTTCAGGCAAAAATAAGCTGTCAACTTTCCCCATACAAATAATCTTATCTATTAGTAAAAATAATTATATTTAAGAAAAATGAAACTGCTTCAAGAACTTGTAGATTGATTTAGTTCTGTGACTCCCCCCCAAAACGTAAATTTACAAACAGTGACTTTACACTTCTTATTCCATGCTACTACACAACTTCACTTACCCCCCCCCAAACCACACTATATGTGGACTGCGCATGTGTCATGGAAATTGTCTATTGTGAAACCGAACCATAAATTTATAAAAAATATATTTTTATATCATGTTTAATGTCTCTATATAGATGTGGCTGTTAAAGTGGAGGCAGAAGTTAAAGGATGATCCTGGAGATTGTGTATTAATAGAAAAAATTGTACACTTAATATTAAGGTAATTAGTATTTATAATCCATATTTTAATATGTTCTCAATTAAGTGTCTATCCATAATTGTTAACACTTTTCTTAAAATGTGAAGCATCATTTTTGATCAAATATCCCCTGTCCTTCCCAAAGGTACTTTAAAATTACTGCTTTTAAACTTGATAGTTTCCAGATTGCACATGCACATATAGAACCCCAAAATATGTACCATTTGTATTCTGTGAAAGGATAAACACAATATCATAAGCTCTTTATATATTGTATATCAAATGATTTATGGTTAATAAATTTTAATCTTTTGTGCTATAACAGATGTGATGTTTATAATGTTTTTTATCCAGCATTTATTTATTTTGGTCAACTTGTTTAAGCATCTTGGATGCGTTTATTTCTCATTAATCTTTACATAACTGCTTAATCTTTTACTTTTTGCAGATGTAAAATTTTTATTAATGAAGCTTCTGTATTAGTATTTTACAACCAAGAAATTATTTACAGAACTCACCAGATAATTAAGATTAATATTAACCACCACTTCTTTGACCTCATGGGTAGAGCGTGAGACTATTTACCTATGGCTATGGTCATTCTGTGTGGGTGGTCTCAAGTTCACACCTCAGCTGTGGCACTATAGTAGGAGGAGTTTTTCATCCAGCCAGGTTTTCTCCACCGAATATGCCATAAATTCTAAATTTATTTACAATTAATCTCCGTGTGGAGGCTATAAATTACAGACCATATCCATCTCCCTCGTTTGAGTTTGCCAGCCACGTTAAAAACTGCCATTTTTATTATGATATATATATATATATATATATATATATATATATATACACACTATTATTATATTATAACTTTCCTCTTCCATTCTAAACAAGTCTCATACGATCTTTATTAATTCGTTTTATTATAATTTTTTCCAGAACCACAAGCCATCCACTCACGCAGTTGTTATACACCTATCAGAATAAAATTTACGATGTGGCACAGACATTGCTCAAACAGTGGAATTGTTCACATGAAATGTCAGAAGAATGTCAGATAATTGATGGTCATGCTTCAAGAAGTGATTCAAGTTTGTTATCATCGCAGTCAACTGATGTTGCTGATGATGTTACAAGATCAGTATTATCTATATCTAGCCATCCCGATGACCATGGCTTGTTAGACAGGTGTGATAACTCTGGTCACAATGAAGGCCAGGAGAACAGCTCGGGTAAAATACACGGCATCACTTCCGGAAGTACAGAATCCAGCACGGATAACGTGGAATGCTCACATTGTGATAATATGAAAGCCAATAGACCATTGAATGAGCTTCAGCATGAGTCGGATCACTGCGATGATAACCACTCAACCAACCGAGATTCTCTGTCTTCAGTCTCCCTGCAGGAAATGGATAGAGAGGCAATCCTACACCATCTGGCTAATGTAGCAGCAGATATACAGGATTATCTAGAGAAATTAATCACTATGTTTATTTTTGTCTACGAAAGCCTGGATCACGCCACTGGCCGAGATTGCTGTTATTCCTGTATAGCAGAACTCTTCTATAAGCCTGTTTGGAGTCTTATACTTTCATTATTCAGGTAGGATCAACTTTAATATACATCAGTGCTGTAATGTTTTGCTAGGTAATTTTTCAAGCAGGATCACAAAGCATAGTTTTTAAAACCCGAAGGCAATGACATTTGATGGCTAATGTTTGAGAGTTCGGACTCATTTTAACCATAGGAAGGTTTAAAGTATGAATAGTTTAGACATATTTATAGATGACCCTCATAAAAAACTGCATATGTTTTTATGTTGATTATGCAAATATATTGATAACCTTAAGCTTTTATCTTCATTTAAATGCAGTTCTGCATGCTCATTCGATGAATTTAAATCCAATAGATTAAGAATTATTATTCTAGAAAACTTTGGGTGAGTTAAATGTTTTTGAGATCATTTTATTGAAATCTACTAAAAAGTTTTCACTGATCTAAACTCTATTGTTTAATGTTGTCACATAGGTATGTATGAGTCTAATACATTCATCTAAATCGCATGTACACATATATTAACTAGCCAGGATAAACAATAATATAATTATTTAATTTGAAAAACTCAACTCATTAACATACAAAGAATATACTTATTAGAACAAATTCACTCCATCACTCTCGACAGCTTAATTAAAACAAAGAACAAATAAACATATTGTCTCTAACTTATTAATGAATGTTATTTGTATGATGACACTGGTCATCACTACAATATTCGGAACATGGTCTATGAAAATAGACCACTAAACAAATTATTGTCCTTGCATATGTATTGCCAAACGTATCACGATAATTGCTCCGTTAATCTTCAGTAACTTCCACTCTGTATAAGTCTAGCCAATCCTCACTGCAGATCCTCCATCTGTAGCATTCACATTGCAAGATATGTTTTGTGTTACCGACACAACTTCTTAGTTCAAAATTGTTTCTCCAGCAGGATACAACCAACTCCTGTTTTAGACTCACAAATGTCTCTCTCCAACAGGATACAACCAACTCCTGTTTTAGACTCACAGATGTCTCTCCAACAGGGTATAACCAACTCCTGTTTTAGACTCACCAAATGCGGTCCTGTCGCCAGTCTATTCTGACAGTATTGTCAGTCTTCAAGTATATCTGTTTTCGCAACGTAGTTTTCTTGCTTTTATAGTCTCCACCGCCACTCAGCCACCAATCGACGCTATTGTCTCTCTTTAAAAGGTCCGGCACACCGATAACTTGTACACCCACACAAACTAGCATTTTTTTTAAAGAAAAGAGAAACCGTCCTTACAAAGCAACAATCCGTAACATAATTTTAAATGTAATACAAAAGAAAAACCATTTTCACAAACCATGATATTATTTTAAATGGGCTGTAACAATCCTGCCAATGAAACCTATAACAGACCACGTAAATATCTTACGCACATACTCACACACTAATGTATGGTTTATTCCCCATACTCTCACCAAAAAACAAGACAATTGTGTGACAAGTGTTAACATCCAAATATTGGCAATAATGAATTAGTTGATAGCACTGTATGTTATCTCTTGGCTGTATCTCTCAGGCATCAGCAGCACGTAACTAAGCAAAATGTCATTTGTTTAAAATATGTTTATATTGTTTCAACTATTCATTTTGTTTAGAGTGGTCTATAAAAAAGAGGAGTGCCAGATTCAGGCCGTCATGCATAAGTACAGAAATTCCAGTCCATTTGATCTGCAAATTCCTCGCAAGTTTTGTCTACTTCCGGAGGATTCGCTCCTGATGCCAGAAGGCTACCAGCCATACCAGACTGCAATAAGTGAACTACAGACCATAGTTAATACAGTCTCACCGCTAACTAAACTGGAGTGTATAGGTCTGTTAAACACTGTTTTATGTTGATCAGTTTATTGAAATTATGACAAAGAGAAAAGAAACTGTGGTAGATATTTTCAATAAATGTTTTGACTGCGTGTAACGTAGTTCTAGGAATCAGTTGTGCATTTTTTGTTTGCAGTAAATCTCAGATAGGACTCAGTTTATCAGAAGTGATGGTAAATTGTGATACAGTTTGTAAATACCTTTTTCTTTCCTTTCAGTCCATGTGTCCAGAGCAATATGTGATTGCGTTGAAGAGTTTTATACCAATAACAAGAACGACATTCCAAACATGTAAGTATATCACGTTATTATCCATTTTTGTTAATAATAGTTATTTAATAATTACAAACTTCCATAGCAGCAATATCCTCGAAAAGAATCAAACTCGGTGGCACACATAGTACAACTATTGGGCAAACTCAGAATCCAGGTTCAATGATGATGCTTAGTTATTTGGCTGTCAGAGTACTAGTTTGTGTTGTGCCAGACATTAGTGCACTTTTGCTAAATTAGTCAAACAGTGTTAAAGGTAATATTTTGATGTAAATTAAAAGCTGAAACGCTATTCAGTCTTTGACTGGGATTTGAATATCAGGCAGACATGGGTCAATTCTATTTTGTCAATTCCACTCAATTCCATTTGATTAATTCCACATCAAATTTATCAATTCCAAATAGAGCAATTACAGTACAATTCCATATATATTTTATATGCTTTACAAACACTTTGATGTACCTATTCTGAATACCTACTTGGAATACCTACTTGGAATACCTACTCTGAGTAGTTTATATTCCAAGTAGGATTGTCATGGAAGAAATATTTCCGAATTAAAAAATCAAATGGTAAATTAGTTTGTGGATTTTATTTATTTGTAGCAAACTTCAATTCCAATTTTATCAATTACAATTCCATTTTTTTTAAATAAGCATTTCCAATTCTAAAATTGATGGACAATTCCAATTCGAGAATTAAATTGACCCCATATCTGATATTAGGTGTAGATACAAAGATGGTTAATTTTTTCAGTTTGATATCCTCTATTTGGTTAATGTATTTCCAACTCTTTATTTCAGTATCTAATGGCAAATGCTTCACTTGAATGTATCCTTCTCTGTTTTCCGGAGGTGTTTAGTCATTGGATGGGCAATATAATACAAAATATATTACCTCTAAATTGATCCAGAATATATTGACAAAATATTAAAATAAGCCACAAATATCATGACCACATTAAAGTGAAGGCTCTAGAGTTCTGTGGCCAACTTGCTACCAGTTTTGCCATAAACATTCCCTCACTCATGTAAAACTATCTGCCATTAGACAATTTCTGTGATGACTGCACCATCTAACTGAACTTAGTTTACGGATCATGTTCCAAAGGTCTTGCTACAAGTTTTGGCATTTGTGTACTAAATCATTGTTAGTTGTTTTGTTGAACCATCTCATAAAAACATTAATTTACCAATCCTTAAATGACAGAGGGCATACACTGGTTCTTATGTGAATAATTTCTCTATTACCGTTCTCATCTTTCTGACCTTTTCCCTAATAAAACCCCATTTTTTGGTCATTTATCTACCATTCTTTATGTGATCTGCAGTGGTGGTTTTCAACATGTGACATTTGTTATTCACATGTTTTTTTAAGGATTTGGGCTAAATATCTGTCAACTATATATTTGGTTACATACATAAATATAGTTTCTTAATATATCATTCTGCAATTAGGGTATATAGGTGCTGATATATGGCCCCATAAAGCCTAAGTGAAAGTTATTTGTTATTCTGACAGCTATTGGACAAGTAAATATTCATTAACCATAATTGGTATATCTGAAAAAAACCTGTTTTTAACAATGATAATTATATTATTTTTGAGAATAAGGGACATATATTGAAACATACAAATCCGAGATAATTATATTTTCCTGATGTGTTCCTTGATATTACTCATTATAAAATATTTAGGTCATTATCATAACATCCGGACTAGCAGTGCTACAGCCATTGCCTCACAGCTTTGGCCATCTTGAGTGATAAAAGCTGACTTCCTATGACAAATAATCTGATCTATTAGCAGACAATAACGAGAAATATTATATTTCACATAATGGATGTTGCATGGAACTGTTACCAGAATTTGTAAATCAATCTACTCTTATGAACACCCAAAAATCTTGAATTTACAAATGAATACACTTTCTGGAAGTTCACTGTGCACATGGCCTCACGGACCCCTAACCACAGTTGATTTCAGGATCCTGCACTTGCATTTGTATCATGGAAATTGTCTATTAAAATATTGTTTCTAATGTGTTTCTATTTTATGGTACAGTGGAGCTGATGATCTGCTGCCGATGTTGTCTTACGTCGTGATCAAGACAAATCTACCACAAATCTATGCTGAATGTCAGGCTCTAGAGGAACTCATTCATGAAGGGTTAGTACTGGAAGAATTAATCTACAAAAGTGGACTGAGTGCAGTAAACAGTAATGAGAAATAGTTATAATAATGATTTATGAGTTATAATAATGAATAGGTAACGTGGTCTACTTTGCGGAAGATATGTTTGGAGTCCATCATCTCTTTAAAATTCTATGGGAAAGAGTGTGGGAGTTCTTACTCGCGGTCATGCTGTATGGGAGGTGATGAATTCGAATCCCAGCTGTGGCACTATAGTAGGAGGAGTTTTTCATCCAACCAGGCAACTGGCAAGGTTTTCTCCCCAAATATGTCATCTATTGTAAATTCTAAATTTATTTAGAATTAATCCCCGTGGTGAAGTATTAAATTTCAGACCATATACATCTGGCTCATTTGAGCTAACTAAGCCACGTAAAATAACTGCCATTTTGACCATTAGTATTATTATTAGATTCTTATTTTCATTCAACTGTTCAGTCTTGTTTTGGGGATAAAAATATTCATCTTTCAACATCTCATACCAGGTTTTGGGAAACCCCTATTCAATTTGTTGTAAAGTGAAATACATAATTTACTCACAAGCAAACAAATTGGTCTCATGTATATGTGGATCATAAGTGGACAATGTAACTACTTTTATTACATTGATTTAAAAATGAATCTTACATTATCATTAAATGATGATGATTTGATCTGTTCGTTAATTCAATGTTTGTCAACAAACTTGGTAGTGGTGTCTGTTTCAGTGCATTCTTGGACACTAATTTTGAAAATAGGGAAACTGTATGTTGTATTTATTGTGTGTGTGTGTGTGTGTGTGTATGTGTGTGGCTACAGTTATAATCTGTTAAATATTTCAGGTATCTAATGGGTGAAGAAGGCTATTGCTTGACATCATTAGAGACAGCCATGAAGTATGTCATATCATTATAAGACAAGATGCCAGCCTCATGACATCACTGATATGAATCAAGAATACTCTCCAACTATCTTCTCTGGTTATTTTCCGTTTGGCTCTTTTGATAACATGTAATATATAATGAATTTAGTGGTTTTCTTTTTTTAAATGAAATTGTGTATTGGGAGAGTGTTGGAAAAATATTTCCAACCTTTGTTGATTTCATTTACAGTCAACCAAATCAATCAATTACTAGTCTGAAGCCATGTTTATTCTTTATTAAATTGTTCTGCAGCACGTCGTCATTATTAAGCCATTCAGTGACTCATCCAAAGCCATTTCATTTCATCTAAGACAACAATTAGTGTGAGACTAGTCAAATGCTTTCACTTAACCAATAAGAAACAACTTAATTAATTGACCTCAACCATTAACTGGTCAATGGCTTCCGATTATTGTGATTAAATATTATTTTAATTTTTTCCCTCATTTATCACATTTTGCTCCCAAATATATTATTAGAGCAAACACCAGGGCAACCATTGTTTATCTACAAATTAGAGGTCAATTATTTAAAAAATTTGTCATACTCGATGGATGCTTACCGTAAATATATATTGATCAGAGCAGAAGTTCACAGCCTAAGACTTTCCCACACCTAACTGTCATGGGCATAATTATAACATGTTAAATTAGCTGTGATTTCAGTTGTTTTAACTTTTTATATAAAGGTAATGCCTATGCTGCCTGTGTATGCTCAGTAGGCACAATTATTCCTATAGCATGTACATATTTGTTACGAAGCAACCCAATATAGCTGTATAGCACGGAAGTTCATTTTTCCGCATTCAAGGAAAAAACTATTTTTGTCAATGGTGTTATCTTGAAATTTACATCTGGCCCACAAATAAATAACATTTATTCTAATCTGCATCACTGCACAAGTCATCACACTCCACACCAAGCCATTAAGTCCATTCAAATGCCCCATATATTATGGGATATATATATATATATATATATATATATATATTAACCCAATTTCCCAGTTTATGGATTTGTTACTTGTTATTTTTTGTCTAACTAATCCAGCTCCTCCAACTATTCATTTAACCAGAAAAGAATTTATTGCCATTTAATGTTAATATTGATTTATGAAGGAAATATATCGACACTGATGACAGCCTAAAAGTTACACCTCAAGGGACAGTTTTAAAAAATGGAGTCCTTAAGTCGCCATTTGTATTTGTTTGAACAGATGAACTAAACTGATTTTTGGATAGGACAAAATACATCTGCCATGGATCAAAATATCCTTTGAAATGACATGACCACCCACCAATTTTAAACATCTGAATTTATTTCTGACCATACACTTTGATAGTTGGGTGGCTAAAAACAAACAAAAGACCAATATGTCTGTGGACTCAAACTATGTTCCATTCGTTCTCCTCCTCTTCTGCCACTGGATCACTGAGCCAGCAGGTTTCTTTGCTCTATACATAAGGAGTACAGCAGACAAGACAAAGATATGTAATGCATCAACATTATTTGTTGCTAAAATATAGCATCAAAGTGTTCATTACCCAGTGTTTATCTATGTAGTTCTCTTGTCATAACTGATATCTATTGTAAAACCACGTTCTGCATTTTATATATATATATATATATATATATATACATGTACTCTTTGTTGAATATCATTGAAATGAACAATGTACGTTATCTGATTTTTCTTCTTCGTCTTCCATATAAACATTGCATTTGTAACAAAACTGTACTCTCGTTCAAGTATATGAAGTGATATAATTGTATGATGCTGAATAAAGGCATTAATCTAAATAAATTGTAGCAGGATACTTTATTGTTTTTGTTGATCAACTTATGCTAATTTTCAGTATTTTTTTCGCCAGTTTCTAAAATGAAATGGATTATAAATGTCTACATGATTAAAACACAGAATATCATTATTGTTTTAGTAGTTATTGCATTTTAACATTTAAGTCGTCTGTCTTTCTTTCTCTCTCTCTGTGTGTGTGTTTCTCTCTCTCTCTCTCTCTCTCTCTGTTGTGTTTCTCCCCTCTCTCTCTCTCTGTGTTTCTTTCTCTGTTGTGTGTGTGTGTGTTTCTCTCTCTCTGTGTGTGTTTCTCTCTTTCTCTCTGTGTGTATCTCTCTCTCTCTATGTGTGTGTGTGTGTGTCTCTCTCTCTCTATGTGTGTGTTTCTCTCTCTGTGTGTTTGTGTCTCTCTCTCTCTCTGTGTGTGTGTTTCTTTCTCTGTGTGTGTGTGTGTTTCTCTCTCTCTCTCTCTCTCTGTGTCTCTCTCTCTCTGTGTGTGTGTGTGTGTGTGTCATTCAGTTTCTGGTATTAATCAGATGTCGCCATTTTTACAACATATGCTAACGAGTTTAGCTTTAACGAGCTTTTTTATAACACACACACAATGCACCAAGACCAGTCAGAATAAATTAATTGAAAAAACATTTGCTGTCCTGAATATATATATAACCGTAACAATAATAAAATAATACGTTGTATGTTTCCTCCCAAACAAGTATGCGTGAAGTTGAAATACTGATAATGCTTGAAGTTCTGAACAAAACCTGATTTGTGATGCTAATATGCTTTATTCCTTAATAATTTTATGTTATCAACACGTGGACATATCTAATATATATATATTTTTAAACAGATCAAAGTATCGCGAAACATTTTATGTCAATACATGCATTGCACTGTAATAGTATATATATATATAGCTATATAAAGTTATCGATTTCGAAAAACTAAACATCAACACGACATGTAGGCCAGTTATAAGTTAACCTACATCTTCCTTGAAGGTGGCGGGGTACTCAACGACATCTACAAATATCCGGGGATGATCAACATCATTTAGGTACCATGGATGTATTGAGTGTGTGACTAATAAGAGAAGGATGTACATTCTTCATATTTGCCGGCACTATTTGGAGACGATGCAGTCCTAACGTCTCCCCTCATGCACGATCTACGCCCCTATACTAAGTCTAAGGCCCCTTCTACCGAATCTACGTAGTTGGCAACTGTATAGACTATAGTCTAGTGATTCATTATTTCACTTAAAATGGTGGGAATATTCAAAGAATAAAACGCCCTTTTTGTATATTCATGATGAACGCAAAAAAGATATTTCTATATACGACAATTGTTATGATAATGATAACACCTTATTTATAGATCTAGTTATAATTAATTAAAAACCTAATTTTTCATTGATTATTAATTATTCCTATGTACGTTTCCTTATTATTAATATAATCTGCTGCAACCGTATTCGTATATTTTCTGGTACAAGTACACTAACATGAAAATGTGTCAAGTAGAATAAGATTATTTATCGAATATTACAGGGCACTGATCCCCCGCCTTAGTCTACGCTTTTACGCGTTGGCTCTGTGTGTGTTGTTGGCAAAGAGCCATGGGCGTTTAGCGTGTATGTGAAACCGAAGCCTCCCCGTCTCTGTAGCCGTTATGTGCCACATTTGATGCTCCCTGCCTTAGAGTCATACACACACCGAAAGCTGGCAATCATGTTAAAAAGGACTAAAAGGCGGCTTTGTATCATGTCCAAAGCATTACTTATGCCTTATCAGAAGCGCTGTGGACAGTAGCGGCATGGCTCGGCCTGGTGGTGCTGATGGGCGGGAGCCGGGCGGTCCGGTTTGGTGTAAGAATGGCCCGTTCCGATGGTTCTGGCTCGTTCTTGTGCTGGTCTCCGCGGCGGAGCCCGTCACGACACAAAGGTCACTCGGTGCAGAGAGCGGAACCACTCCCCGGGAATCTGGATCCGTGGATCCACTCAACGTGTCCACGACTATGTACGATGATGAACGATTCCAGGTGGCGTCCTTCGATTGGGACCGCGTTCAGACCCCCATGTTGCTTGGCCTTACCTTGCTGGCATGTGCTTTAACCAAACTAGGTGAGTCGTTTCTCCGGCAGTCATAGTAATAAATCTAGACCTAATACACTGTACTAGATCTAGTCTTTTTTTAAATGTGCTATATGTTTCCCAGTGTTCTGACAGTTTCAATACATTTAAAACCTCCAATCTAAAGGAAGCCAACAATAGCTAATGAGTAACGGTAACCTGGTTACTCACTTACTGGTACCTCGGTTTGCGCTTCTAGTCTATCAGAAAAGTTTCTGTATTGTAATTTCTTGTAGCACTTGAATCTTGACTTGGCTTGTTTATTATGTGAACTGAATAAATCTATTCTAATTTCTATTCTATCTTCCATCAAAAGAATATGGTTTCCGTGTCACACTATGTCTATCATCTATGGGACCAGTCATCCTACGGCTTTACTAAATGGGACTAAAGTATTCTGTTTCTATTGACTAATATTAGTAATAATATCCATTCTTCATTATTTTGGAATGTCATATGATGGTTTACTTGGTGACAATATGATTTTGACCCAAAACAATGACTATTTAAATAATAAATATTCAAACATGATTCTTTCTTGCACAAAAAGGTAATTCACCATAGAGTCATAACCCCTGGCTCTGTCTCAAGCATATTGAAAGACGGGGATACGAGACTGATGCTGTAGAACTAAATGCATGAACGTTGTTAATATGTTGGAATAATTCTCATTTTCCGTACAATCCCTTCTCTTTGACAACACATGTGCACACAGGAAAGGTATATCCAGGATCTAACTGGCAGTGTGGTTTGCTACAGAGTTATAGTACCTGGGTACAAATCCCAGGCTGGCTATGACTGAAGGGTGTTTCATCTTTTACTTCATCTTTTGGGGTACCATATTTAACTTACCATATCCCCAGAAAGGACCATAAACCAGTAATATTTTACATATATATGCCTACATTCACATCCAGTCAAGTGCAAACTTTCAGATTACTAAAGTGATTACCCTACCATGTCAACATAGCTAAACAATTTCATCAGTTTCTTCTTATTATTAGATTGAAATACGTACAGTTACGAATCTATTAAAAGTGTTTACTCTATAAGATTAAGAGGTGTGTTCATGGTAGTATGTGTAGTAATTATTTAATTAAAAAAAAAATTCAGTCTCAATTTTTATAACAAGTTAATTGTTTTTCTTAAGCTTATATATATAAATACTATTTATATATATATATATATATATATATATATATATACACACTTAAAATAAATCCAAATATTACACAACAACAATTGTTTTTCCCATCATTTTTCTTTCATACAAGGGGGTCGGTAAGATATTTCAATTTTATAAACAATAAAACATTTTTACGAATGGAAAATATGTTCTGGTTAATAGAAAAAAGTATGCAGACTCAGGCAGTCATTATTATATCTGATAGTTTTGTGAGGTTCAAGGATCTTCTAACTCCGTATCCAAAACACCTCAAGCCTGTCTGACCATGATTAGTAAGAGTTAGCCATTATCTACTGAACTGATGCCATTTCCAGGAATTACACATACAGCATGATAGTTATCGTGCATGAAATCATTTGGTGCAAAAAGTGATTGTTTCTTTTTTGTCAGGGGAACAACGTGTCGCAGTACATGAACAGCAGCCAGGTAGCCATGGTTCGACTCCAGCTGAACAAAGCTTATTTAAATTTAAACTGATGTAGTGTAGGCCATGTACCATTGATCTAGTTTTATCGCAGCATATAACCACATGTTGTCCCTGCTAAAATGTTGACTATGACCCACTTAATGGAAGTAGGCTTATTTTTGAAGCATTCACCGTCAGCACTGAACCACGACCAGGTGTACCCTGTCTGTGACAGAAATAAATTGCTTTGATTTGGCTCGGTATTTTGTAAACAAGAGAAGCAGTTTCTTGATCATCTGTCAGCCATCAGAACGTCCCGGTCTTGCTGGTATACACTTTTTTTTGCACTGCCACCAAAAAGTGCTAACTCAGGGATTTGTATATATTTAGTTTGTGTTATTTGTTCCAAGTTAAGGTCACTTGGTTTTTATTAGAAGTTGAAAAAGTAGACCACCCTTAGTATGACAGATAATGTAAGCATTACTGCACATGGAGATTTTGAGACGTTTCGTGGCAAAACCTTTCGTGGTATTGATCTTGTTATGTTCTGTATTGTTGAAATAATGATCAGCTTTTTGTAATGCCTACCTTTTATGGGCAGTATGGTTTGCTGAATTAGTCAGAGAAGACGCAAACACCCACAAAACACAAAGTCATTCAGTATAAGTATATCCCCACATAAGGCAATGGAATACTGATAAGTCATTACGATACTTCATACATAAGGCTTCTGATATCTGGTATAATCTACCGCAAGAAATGAAACAACTAAAAGTATTAATGCTTTCACTAATATATTGAAAATTTACACGATCCGATTAACTTGCTATATTGACAATGGGTGGGCTGGGGCTGGAGGCAACACAGGTTCCAATTTTTTTGGTGTGTATATATATATATATATATATATATATATATGTGTGTGTGTGTGTGTTTATGTATGTATGTATAATAAATAAATAATTATACCAATTTATATTTATAGGCTGCACTGCTCGTATTGAACGAATAATATTGATGCACACTTGTTATAAATACAATCGGAGAACAGACAAGTTGTCTTTTGTGTTAGCCTGAACTACACATGAATCTCATAGATTGTCATATATTATGTTTTACATTATTGTACTGAATGTATATTTATGTGGAGTTCGAATTCATTACATTCTACTTTTCTCTGGGAATTTAAGATGTCACATTCGAGTTTGAAACCATGGTCAATGTATGTCTGAAGGTTATTTCATCCTTCGATTTGCCCTGTTACCCTTGCCAGTTGTTTGGCCCATTTAGCCTTGTTACCATGTCAACAAAAGTGGCTGTAAAACATTGTGTGTCAGGTGTGGAGTCAATTCCATAAACAAATTTAATAATTCTAATTCCAAGTTCTAATTCCAGGCAGGATTGAATTTACCCCATTTCTGGCCGGTTATGGAATACAAGTAGGAGTAGACACTTGAAGATTGAAGAAAAAAGGGAAAACACTATTTGGGTTAAAATCTTAGCAATAAATAATGTTATTGCTTGCTTTTAAGTAAAGGAAAAGTTAAAACGTAAATAATTTTTGTGGACGTGATCAATCCCAGATTTTCAGATTGAAAATAAAATAAATTTCTGGAGTTGGAATTGACTATCAGTTCCAGATTTGTATTGACTCCATGTCTGGTGTTTCACGTATTCAGCAAACTGTTGTTATGACCAAAACCAGAAAATAAATTATTGACTTGCGTATTTGCAGCCAAAAGATTTAAACTTTATTTTCCAAGGAAATTTTGTTGTTGATGTTTTACCTGATTAGACAATAACTTTTTATATAACTTCATTCACACATGACGGACTAAATTTTGTGTGTTTTTTCTTCTTCTGATAGGTGACCAATACTGTGACTGGGTTTTGCATTTGAGCTAACTTTTAGGGTGCTCCCATTATGGGGTAATGGATAAGAGCAAAATGATCTGAACCTTGAAGTGGGGTTCAAAACCCAGTATTAGCTGTGATTGTGTGATGTTTCCACAAGATAGTGGCTCTTACCCATGCTGGGGCGCCTCCGTCGTCTAGTGGTAGCATGTTGGACCATAAATCACTACCACCCGTGTTCGAAGCTCTGTGTGGGTATATCAGAAGGTTGTTTCGTCTTTGACTTCGCTTCATTACCTTTGGAGGTTGCTCGGCCCATTTAGCCTACCTTGTGCACAAAAGTGGCCGTAAAACATCAATCATCGTCTTACCCATGTGTCCCAGGTGTGACCCATGCCAAGGTTAAATAACTCGATTGGGCTAGGTTTAGCCCACATCAGTGTTAAAAAAAGCACTCCCTTAGGAGTTTTGAAAATGGTCAGATTATACGGTGTTGTAATTTTTTTGAATATTTGCTGATCTGACACGACAGCCAATACCATCTTCAGAATATTGGCTCATCTCTTACAGCAGCCAATAGCAATGTTCAGTTTGAATTGATCAACGGCTGGTGTATTGTCAACAGTTTGCATATGGTCTATAAACCCAAGAGTTCTCTTAGAGTGATAAACAATGGTTTGTTGTAAGAACTTCTTGTAACAAATTTGTTGAAAGTTCTGAAGCAGCAGGAGTCTAATTAAGATCTTCAACATAAATAATTGCAATTTATGATGATTTGTTAAACACGTACCACTCTTCAATTGTTTTTAGATTTATGAATACTCTAGGACAGATGAACATGGACACAAAACACTTATATGCACTCAATATCTTTTATATTGCGTGCATACAAGTGTATGTATAAAAAACAAATAAAGTTAGCATATAAAATAGGTTGTTTTTTATAAGACTGAACCTTGATTCATTGTAGTGGTGCTACTGGTAGTGGTTTCTATCTGTCTGATTATTTTCGAGGTGTTCACACCTGTCATAATTATTTATGACGTACCTAGGGTTGTTATTTCGGCCTGAAATATGATTATTGCTAAATTACTGCTAAATAAATTATGGATTATTTTAGGTTTTGTTAATATCTTATTAAAAAAATTAAAGTTGTGTAGTAGCACGTCATTTGGTGAATTGGTTTAGTAGGTTTTTTTTCCGGTTTTGTACAGAATTATCAGTCTCCCCAGAAACAGAGCACAAAAAGCACGGGCCGTTTATCAGTTGTATTTCATAATTTATATGTGGCCCACAGAGGTCAGCGTAACACCGTGGCTGCGAGTTGGTCACTCTAAACGTGGTCCTGATAAATTAATAACTATGATGAATAAATGAGTGGGCCATCCTCTCTGGTTGGAGACACACTCAGATATCTCCAAGTTTGGCACAGATGAATGAAGTGCAGCATAACTGATCCATCATGGAACAGGAATGTTATCTAAATTGGGGTGAAATCTCTCATCCAAAAATCGCTCTGTTCATTTAGTAATAGTAAACCAGCCCATGTCCGAGTTTTCAGCCACATTCTTGCGTTTTCGGAACAACCTGCCCTTTGTAAATAGGCCAAGTCATGGCCAGTCTTCCACTGCTAATTCTTTCCTTTGACATATGCTAATTACTGAAGCAAACATCCAAACTATCAATTTTGGCCGTGCGTTGATTCATTATTCAGTTTAATTTGCGCAGTGACACATGCTGCGCAACAGGCAAACTTCACATACTTTATTTTATGTCTAACAACAAACCGTGTCACCTAAAAAGTAATAGTCTTCGTTCATCTAAAAAATACTTGTGTTACCCGTGACTGTTTATTTTTTCTAGACATCAACATTGTACTGTTTAAAGTATGTCTTTATATAGCATTAACAGACGCACCTAGACTAATGCTAAATCAGTCAATTTGTTATGTTTTGGTGACATATGGAAGGTGAGGAAACTGGCCACTTGTCTTAACCGACGTTTTCCTGTGAGCACTGTTCCATGTAACATCCGTTTAGAAAAAGTTCACTCTATAATCATAGTGATTCAGGTGGCTGAGGTTAATCACTCCAAGCTGAGGACTGATAAATGAAAGGGAGATGTTTAATATGTGACTAATAAAATGAAATCTTCCCTACGTGCGTACTGGGCTACAGTATTTTTCTCTGTTCCTTGGCTACCTCATGAGCTCCTGCCATAACAATTAACTGTAACATGCCGAGCCAAACTTGACTACTCTATTGTTAATGCTATCTATAAATTGCTGTACGTGCTCAATCGTAGTTTTATATATATATATATATATATATATATATATATCTGGTGACCCACCTTGTTGACTTGAAATGAAATGTTGACATGTTCAGACCCAGCCAAGTTAACCTTGTTACAGTGTGCCCTCTGAAATGGTGTGTGTGTGTGAAAACTAAACAAATTTAATTTAGATTAATACTTACAACTACTGAATCACTTGATTATTTTTGTGACTTCTAAATTTACGAACATTTGGAAACAATATTTGTTTATATCACGATTGTAGCAGTATTTATTACCATTATTTTAGATCAATTATTTTGTAAACACTATTAACAAGTATCCAATATGCGGTAATTTCTAATCCTGGTTCAAGTATACAGCAGGGCACCTCCGTGGTCTAGCGGTAGCGCGTTGGACCACAGATCACTACCACCCGTGTTCGAATCTCGGCGTGGGCATATCTGAAGGTTGTTTCATCTTTGACATCGCTTCATTACCTTCGGAGGTCGCTCGGCCCATTTAGCCTACCTTGTGCACAAAAGTGGCCGTAAAACATCAATCATCATAATCAAGTATACAACCTTTTTTGTTATGACTACATATAGATAGACATTGTGTTGTTAGTCAGTAATTAGTCAGAATAATAGTGTGACTAGTCCAGCGAGCTAGCCATAGGGGGACTGTGATGAATATTCATGAATGGTGATTATTCATATCCAGAGAGAGTGAGAGTCTGTTGGGGTTGTCAGGTGACTCGGGGAAGTGATGATGTCATAGGTATCTCTAGACTCATAAATAAACTAGGTGGAATCAATATAGCCGCAATCTTTGGCCCAGAAATGGGCCTAGCGTAAGATATGGGTTGACGGTACAGTTAGCGGTGTCTGTAACTGGAGGATATTTCATCTGATCATCTATCACCATATATCCCCACCACCACCACATGTCCCAGGTGTGATCAGTACTCGTACTAAAAAAATATCAAGTTAGTTTTTATTTACATCAGGGCAGCAGTAGTCAAGATTTCATTCCCCGGCATATCCTTTACTCCGAAGAAGTACTTTGTAGGAGTCGTGGTTCATACTTCGTAGTCAGTGTTCTATTATATTTAATACAAGAATTTTTGGTCGCCGTTGAAACACCTTAAAAAAATCTATAATAATCTCTTCCGATGATGAATCATTGAATGCCATCATCCGTTATCTATTTGTAATTTTAGGACGTTGTTGTTCTTGTTGTTGTTTATCTTCGGGGGTGGGGAGAAAGTCTTGACCTTGTATTGTTTTTTTTCTAATGATCTATTTAAATGATGATAAGTTCATTGCTCTTCAGTGAACTCCGGTGGCCTAGCGGTTAAGCACCCGCCACTTGGTGCAACGGTCACAGGTTCGAACCCCGCAAGAGGTCGAAACATTTCCAGAGATTAACTTCTCGGTTCACAACATCGTGGGTGGCTGACCACGTTAAATGGCGCTGACGTCTCCACTGAATTATTTAAAATAAAGGGGGACGTTAAAGACCCCCTGAGGACGTAAAACACTCTGGCAGTGACCACCGTCAGAATATTTCTGCTCCATCTTTCCGTACTGGTCCCCTGTGAGTGAGTGGTGGGGGAGGAGATTTCCTCAATCACTCCAACCTAGATCTGTGCTGAATAAGCGACAGCCTGAGGATTCTCCCCGAACAAGAAAACAAACAAACATTGCTCTTCTGTTGGGTTAATTCTGCGTGTTACGTGGATGACCCAATTACTGTATTTAGATTTTTTAACAATGTAGATTCCAGGTAAACATATATAATTATTTTTGTGATTGGCATCTGTTATAGGCGTAGTTTTTTTAATGGAAACATTAAAATAACTATCACTCATATGGTGTACTGGCATGTATGGAGATCAAACATTAAATCAGTTGGCGTGTGTGAGTGTATATACATGCACACACTAAACTAATATCTCCGTTGAAATTAATAAGCATTTAATTTAGAATGGATATATCCAGGGGTGTCCTTTTAACCAAGTAAAACTACTTGGTTACTCCACTTGAGTAGTTTTCTGAAGTAAGATTTCAACTAACTACTTTTAATTGTAACTAAGTAGTTTTATTTACTGTATCGATACTTTTTTACTTCGTTACTTCCAGTTACTTCACGATATTGTCTTTACTTATAACATAGCCTACGATTTAAGAGATAATTGATGCAGTAACTGCAAATATATTTTAATAGGGTGTTATATTCAAAAGACCTTTGTAAGAATGCTAACATTTGTGTATACATGTTTCAGCTGATGCTCACTGATATTCAAGAGCGTCATATTTTTCCCACCTATTTTTGAAGGCTCACTTTGTTATACAATGTTTCAGCTGAAGCCAACTATTTTATAAGATTCATCGTATTTAATTTCTTGATTGCATTGTCCACACCAACTTTCAGAACCAAAGCTTTTGCTGTAGTTGAACGAAGGCTTTGTTCAGTTAACTGAATGTGGCTGCACGTCTGTTGAGGCAATAAACTTAATATGGCAGCAAGGAATTTTATTCACTCTTGTGCACTGTGTATTTGCTTCTCATATGTTGTGTTACAATAAGTTTACTTTTACTTCTACTCAAGTAGTTTTGAAGAGCGTTACTTTTATTTCATGGATATATATCATCAGAACATTATATCACATTATCGCTACTGTTATTATCATAAATCGCAAATCAAAATTTATTATGTTTCCGGAGGCAAACATTTGTAATTAAATTGTGATTTGTACAACTGTTTTCTGTAAATAAGAATAAGCCCTTCAAAATGGAACACTTGAAAAAGTTGTATAATGTTGTCTGTGTGTGTTGAGGTTGGAGAATTCCTCTGCTGTTACCATCTGCACTTTCTAAGGGGAGTACAAAAATGAATGGTCAACATCGGCAGTGTTTATCTATTTATCATAAAACCACCTCTCATTACATATGGCTATAGCATTTTATAACAAATTATCAAATTTATCCTGGAAGACATGTCATATTTTCATGAGATTTAGCGAAACCTAAATATGTGTAAAACTAAAAATGTGATAATTTTGTCAGTTCATGATAGCAGCTAGCACCATAAAGTTGTCTGTGAGTATTAAGTTTTTATGAATATATATAACAAATGTCAATACCTGATAAATATTCACACATATGAATGATATTGAGATGATTAAAGGTATAACCAGCTACAAATGTCTTTCCAGCCTTGCCAAATAAACATCAGAACAACATACTACTGGCACAGGTTCAAAATGGAAATGACTAATTGGTTAGCGCTTATTTAATTTTTTCTCTCGGTTTTAATGAGATAAAATATAACTTTACTCCATCATGACAACAAACAATCACAAAGAGCTCAAATGTCAGTGGTGATGGAGGGATTTGCTACCATCGTTTTCATGATGGGTGCATTTCGTTACTTTTCAGTACAAAAAAAAGTATAAAGTGAGCTAGTTGTTATAGATAGGTAAGAAAAGTTTATTGTAGAAATAAAATCCAGAATGACGGCGCAACATGGTGGGATGGTTTCTTTTTTGTCCATTCATTGACTAGTTGTTGAATTTGATTGTTTAAAATAAATATTTATGAATCATTTTGTTCTGTGTTCGTGACTACTAATAGAATGCTTACATTTCGTTTTATTTTGTTGAAGGAGCGTATCCATCACCTACACTTTCAGGCACAAGCATCGCTGAGACTGTCCATTGCTTTAAGCAGTGAGACTACAGGTGATGCTGTTGTAGGTTTGTTATGTAACAATCCTTAGTGAATATCATACAGTGTACTGCAAGATCTTTAGGGGTTACTGGGTTATGAGTGGGTATGGTGACCAGCTGATGCATGGCGTTGTTTACCTAGTTTCTTCAGGTCAAAAGATCAGGCCACACTACACGTCAGTAATAAATCTTGTTATGTAGATTTAACCCCCATCATTGCGTTGAAATTTTAGATTACAGTGTATGTATATTAATTGGTTGGTTATTGTATTGACTGGAAAAGACAGCAGTTTTATTGCATTCATTTCAGCGAGCAAGTTCCTCAGGAAATAGCTGAATGTATTCTCATGATATAATTTTTTCAAGGTGTTTGGCCTAGCATTACAAAATGGGCCATTAGTTTCAATTCATTTGATTCAGTTATCTGCAGAATTTCCAGGTTTCAGTATCAGTGTTAAGTATGTATATCTGCAGGTGTGTATTCACGATTGACATATTATTAGTGCTTTCATCATGATATGTAAGACGATGTTGACAGCGCAGTTTGTGTGTGTGTGTGTGTGTGTGTGTATTGTTTGCTCATCCAACGCATTGTCTGTTTTTATTCCAGTGTTCCACTTTCATCACAAGCTATCGTCCATCTGTCCCGAGTCATGCCTACTCATGCTGATCGGCGTCATCATTGGCATCGTCCTGTACGCGGCCAACCTCCGACACTTCAGCATCGACGCGCATCTCTTCTTCTTCTACATGATTCCACCAATCATCCTCGACGCCGGCTTCTTCATCCCAAACCGGACCTTCTTCGACAACATTGGCACCATCCTGCTCTATGCCATTGTTGGCACCATCCTCAATACGTTCCTCCTCGGCTTCTCGCTGTGGGGCGTCTCGCTCACCTCGGCTATGCCGTTCCGTTTGGATGTGATGCAGATCCTGACGTTTGCGGCGCTAATGTCGGCCGTCGATCCAATGTCGGTGTTGGCCATCTTCGACGATGCACACGTCACCGAGTGCCTTTATATCATTGTGTTCGGAGAATCTCTTGTCAATAATGGAATCGCTGTGGTGAGTACGATACGGCAGACTGTCCCGACAGTGGGTATGTCAGATGCTTGTTTGTTGGTGGTCAGATGGTTCTAGGTTAGCTCCAGTCTTGTGGGAGAGTGTGTGTGTGTATGCATAAGTATGTGTGTGTGTGGGGGGGGCAGATGTGTGCAAAAACTCGTGTGACTGCAAGTGTTCATGCTTAACATAGTACACTGACATTAAGTTCTGCCAAGAAACCAGATTGACGTCACACAGTCATAAGGGGGGGGGGGATACAAGTGGATGTTATTGCTGGATAATTGAGGCCTCTGACATATTAAGAAAGATAACGACAGATGCTTCTTCTGACGTCCATCATTATTTTTATCATCAGACATTATGTAAATATACTTACGTAGAATAAACACACCGAACATATGACTTCCCCACATCAGAGGGGGGGGGAGTGAAGATTGCCTGGTCGTTCAGCTTTGTGTGCTGTACAGTTCGGACAACTGCCAAAAGAAACGCCGGAACTGAGCCAATAATAGCCACCTGTATGCCGGGAAATGTGTTCTTCGTTATGCTGACCGGACAGTTGTTATGTGAAGGTGAACGGCATGTTGGTGGGACTTATTGGTTATCTGGTTCAGTCAGTGTGTGGAAGGTCAGAGGCTGGTAATCCCTGGTAACGTTAATGTTATCTTGGCCAACCATTCATTAGAAGACGACTGGTTCCGGGGTTAGGAATGTGAAATGCTTTACGGCCAAGTCACCTCCAAAGGTAATGGAAGTGAAGTGAAGGATGAAAGATCCTTCAAATGTAGCTATGATCGGTGTGAATCCCAATGCCTGAGTGCTGTGACTAACTGTGCTACCAGCTTGGCAATAGAGATAAAGCCAAGTTTCAGGTTCCTCATTTGGGGATGGACACGGTTCCACAGGATCGGTGGAAACCCCAATAGTCGAGGGGGGAGTTATGAAATTTTGTCATTCTAAATAAACATGCATCTGAAACTGTATGAGGGAAGTTATAAAACATTGTCAACATTTACTAAGTAGTTTTCTTAGCACCTTGTTTTCAGGTCCTCCTCTCTTGAAAATTTTAAATCTGTTCTAATAACACACCTATTCAAGGTTGCTTTTACAGATAAATATTATTATTGTTTAAATCTCTTATAGAGTTTTTTACAGACATATTATTTGGGGTATTAGTATATTACATATTATTTGTACAGCGCCTTTGAATGACACCTCATAGTAAGGGTACTTTATAAAATACCGGTATACATTATTATCAGGTCATTCATGTGACTGCCTCCCTCCCCAGTGGATGAGTTCACGTTGAAGTACTTTGTGTCATTTGTTTTATATATTATTAGGTTTGCTGTATGAACATGTCCTTTAGTTATGACAAACAGTATCTTCCTGTTGTGAGGAACCTTCACTGAGACCATCCTTGAGGTACCAAGGACAATCACCCTCGGTGCTGCTTTCAGGGTTCATCTTTGTTTCTTTTATTATACGTATGTAAGTTGGCTTGGATCGTCATTCTCTTTAAGGCGACACTTCCCCCTCTTTAAGGCGACACTTCCCCCTCTTTAAGATGATCCTTCCCGCTCTTTACGGTGACCCTTCACCCTCTTTAAGATGAGCCTTCCCCCTCTTTAAGGTGACCCTTCGCCCTCTTTTCTGATTGAAATGGGGATTTGCTAAAACTGAGAAACAGTGACACTGCTAGTTCTATATTCGTATCTACAAAAATAACATTTTGTTGATTTAATTACGCTCCCTGTTATAGTTCTAAACTTTGCGAGATAATTTCAATAATGTGGATTTGATAAAAGCACCCTTATTGGCTGGATTTTGACAAAACCTTGGAGTGTTGTGGCTGTATTAAATACAGGAGGAATGTGCCTCCAGTATCTAACTGGTAGCGTGGTTCCCCATAGATCTTGGCCACCTGAGTTCAAATATCGTCGCAGATATATCTGAAGGATGTTTAATATTTCACCTTGCCTCGTTATCTTTGGAGGACACTCAACATATTTAGCTCAACTTGTGCGCGAAAGTGGCCGAAAAACATTAAACTTTATCATCAGAATACACGGGCACCACCTATAGTATCTGAATGTGTGACCTGAGATTTGATGTTGACTCTACCTCCAACCTACCTCCAACATCGGTGACTATATGGATCGCCCAGCATGACGAGGACAATGCATGGGCAGTGAGCCTGGATTGGGTAGAGGGCAGTGATGTGCCCTGGAAATGTTTTATGAATGATAGATGTTCAGCTTGTGGTTTATCCATATTTTGTATGGCTAATTTTTACAAAGGCATGGCCAGTTTATACAAAAGAATGGCTGCCTTGTATAAAACGTGGCCATTTTGTACAAAAACATGACCTGCTTTGCCATGTACAATCTAGTGAAACAATGAATGCCTAACTCCAGCTTTAGCATAGTCTGAATCTTTGTCTGCGCGTCCTGAATGTATATTTGCACACCCTGGATATTTGTTTTCACACTCTAGAATAATACTTATTTTTAAATTTCCGGTAGCCTACATTACTGTTAATGTTATGGGAGAATGGCTGCCCCGGAACAATGGTCGCATACGGAATATAATACCCATAGATAGCTCAGATGGTTATGTTTGGTGAGTGAGTGAGTGAGTCTATATATTGCTGTTACTCTATATACTATTAGTCTGATGCAGGATCCAGTATGGATTCATTGAGGATTAAAATGTACAAATTATTTAGGTATGGAGTGTTGTCTGCTTCGTGGAAATATAAGTAGGCAGCCATCATTTAACCTACTGTATTATTTGCTATTAACCAAGAAATTATATATATGAATATATATATATATATATGATATATATATATATATATATATATATAGAGAGAGAGAGAGAGAGAGAGTTTACTACTAGCAGGCTTCTCTCTGATGCTAGTCTTTGTGTACCATTTGTTTTTTTGGGTGTTTTTTTTAGTAACTAAATTTAGACCGCAACTGTAACTCTTAGGGGAAGGACCAGTTTTGCGCGTGCACGGATAGAGATTGAATTTTTTTCTGTTGATTATAGAGACACGTTCATCAACAGATTACCTAACTTCATATATTTATCATATAAATAGTATTGGTTTGAATATCTGTATATATATATATATATATATATATATGCGAAATACATGTCTTCAGGCCGTTCATGGTTCAATGTTTACGTGTTCGTTTCATTTATTTATATTCGGCCACTAAATATTTTTCCAACGCCAACGGTTGCTTATAAGCTACGGCATAACTGAGACTGTAAATCCTTAGACTTCAGCGCCTTATTCCCTGTGGATTGTTGTGGCGCGGGAAAAGTTTCACCTGTATCCTGGTTTGTGTTTACAGGTAATCGGCTAAGACAAATTAGATTTATTTGGGTGACATCACTCGTGGCGAACACGGGACCGAGATAAAACAGAACATCTTAATTTTCTCCATCGACGTGTTTATCTCGCTTAATGTCGCCGGCGAGATGTAAGAAGATGCAGGCGGCACGCGGCGACTCGAGCGAGCGGCGTGCAATAAAACGGGAGAATTCCGCAACAGACGGGTGGTACTTGCCGTTTGCCGGTCGAATAAATAATGAATTACTGACTGCTGGTGAGTGCTGCCCAGGCACCGAGTGTAGCATTCTGGCTGCGAAGTCTCTGCTTCTGTTCCGGGACGATAGAGGCGAAGATGGACCGGCCTGGTAGAATTTTTACTGTCCTTGACCTTCATATGACATTCGGAGGTCATCTACCCGTCTGTCCGATTGCGTGGCTCAGCTAGTAGCGGTGGTGGGGTCGTTTTTTTCCCTTCTCCGCTGTCGGCCGGTCTGGTCTGTCTGTGTGTCGGCCGATCGTGTTACGTTTTGTTGACACAATACAGTGTTTCTGATGGAGAAAGGAAAGCAGCCAGATATAATCGGGTTTGGGAGCAGAAACTTGGTCAATTAATCTATTTAGATTTAATCCTCCCCCTTTCTCTCTCTCTCTCTCTATATATATATATATATATATATCACTGTGTGTCAATGAGTATGGTGCCACAAACCTCGACGTTGTGTGTTGGAGTCCCACTGCTATCTGTATTTTGGGATGTTTTTAACCGTAGAAAACGTCTCTCGCTCCATGATGTGTCCCGGACGCCTCAGTGGTCTAGCGGTAGCGTGCTGGACAATATATCACCACCACCCGTGTTCGAATCTCGGCGTGGGCTTATCTGAAGGTTGTTTCAACTTTGACTTCGCTTCATTACCTTTGGAGGTCGCTCGGCCCATTTAGCCTACCATGTGCACAAAAGTGGCCATAAAACACGAATCATCATCCATGATGTGTCCCAATGTAAGCATCTCCGAGGCTTAACAAACCACTCATTCATTTTCTTTCTCTATCTGTCTGTCTGTCTATCTATCTATCTATCTATACACATACTAGCTGTACTGGTCGCGACCTCTAAAGCATTCCTTAGGAACCACTGAGTCATTGCTGGATGAGCAATTCTCCACAAATTGACCAGAGATTTGTTCACCTGTTGTTCAATCACACATAGACACAAATTATTTTCACTCATCATTGTACAACAGAACTGTATTGGTCGTGAATTGGTTAATAACAGTCGATTGTGGCCATGAACAATCAACATCAATTTCGGCCATTCCGATTGTTATTTTTATCTGTGAAAACTTTTAATAATCTACGACAGTTGTTTGTTTCTGCTTTAGTCTTAGAAAAGTGTTTTTAGAACATTATGACGTGTATACTGTGAGAGGTCCTATTACAAATGGATACGACATTGTTCACTCCGGTAACCAGAGATTTAACTGTGTTGGATTTCTTTGTCTTATTCACGAGATCGATCTCTCTCGCTCTCTCTCTCTCTCTCTCTCTCTGTGTGTGTGTGTGTGTGAAAAATGTAAAACATGTCAGTGAGCACATCTCCCTCGTAATCGTGAGCACATCTCCCTCGTAATCGTGTGTGTGTGTGTGTAAGACATGTCGATGAGCATATCACCTCTGTGTGTGTGTAAGACATGTCGATGAGCATATCACCTCTGTGTGTGTGTGTGTGTGTGTGTGTGTGTGTGAAATATAAAACATGTCAATGAGCATATCCTCTCTCTCTCTCTCTCTCTCTCTCTCTCTGGGGTCTGTCAGTGTGTGTGCGTCATGGGAAGGATTTGTCAGTCTTGGATCTTTTTAAATACTTTTTTTTCACGCTTAGTATTTTGATTCATCTTACAATAGTGATGTAGGTTACTGTTGGTGTGATGTAATTAATAACTGAATGTGATTGGATACAGGTGCGATGTATAAATGAACATGACTGGGGGAGTCTACTTACTCTGTAGTCTCTCTCTCTCTCTCTATCTGTCTGAAGTTTGATATGCTGTCATTTTGCCTGGAACTGCTTTTCTCTCCAGCCATATCTGTTTCTGTGTCAGTCTGTTCGTCTGTGCCCAATGGCTCACCCTCTTGTTAGAAATGGCAAACAAAAACAGGATGACTGTGCTCGTTTTTGTATTAAAACACAGAGAGAGTGGGGGGGGGGGAGAGATGATAAGTAAATGAGACATCTGACATTAATATGACTATTTACTATCAGTATTATGAACATTGTTAGTTAAATGACCTATAATCCCCCCCCCCGTCATTGTTTGTCATGTATGCGATATCGGGTACTAGATGTAAATTAGGCCACTGTGTTTAACCCGTATACTGTGACCTATTTCTTTCCTAGGAGGTCAAACGGTGTTATTTCTACAGTCAGTCTGTTATAGTATGTAGTAATAATAATTAGTATTCACTCGACTAGAAACATTCAGACATCTGTCAGGCAGCATGAAGTTGATTGATTGATGTTTTACGGCCACTTTTGTCCACATGGTAGGCTAAATGGGCCGAGCGACCTCCAAAGGTAATGAAGCGAAGTCAAAGATGAAACACCCTTCAGATATGTCCACGTCGAGATTCGAACTCGGGTGACAGTGATCTGTGTTCCAACACGCTACCAACTAGACCACGGAGGCGCCAACTACGGCATGAACACACTTTCTGTGACGTAGCAGGGTTCGCCACAAACGTCTTATCACTTGGAATCAAGCTCCAGCATACGTGAAGGATGTTTCATCTCCCACTGCATCACACTTTGTTTGGAGAGCGTCCGGTCCATATACCCTAACGTGTGCACAAAAATAGACGTTAAACAAAAATATTAATATTTTGGGACGTTTTAAATCAGTTGAAGTCAGCGTTGTTTCGAGTTGTCTACAGTAGCAGATGTTGTGAGGTGTCTGGGGTAGATGATTTGCGTTGTCTGGTTGATGTTGCGAGTTGTCTATAGTAGGCATTGTGAGCTGTCTGTGGTAGGCGACATGAGCTGTCTGTGGTAGGCGATATGAGTTGTCTCTTGTAGACAATGCGAGTTGTCCGCAGTAAGTGTTGCGAGTTGTAGGTGTTGTGAGGTGTCCTTAGTTAGTAGGGGTCGCAGGTTGTCTGTGGCGGATCATACCAGTTGTCTACTGTATGTATTGCGAGCCCGGTCAGGATGAGTTCTCTCCAGTGTTTTATTGTCCTGGCCACCATTGAACTTGGGTGGTCTACAGCTTCCTGACCAGCTAACAGTTTTAGAGGGTCCTGGCATGCGTGGCAATATCTTAGGGCAGAATTCCCCCGAACTATCAGTGCCCAAATATCAACCAGTCTCCTGACTGTGTTATGTGTTATGACCATAGCCAGAATAGAATGGTTCTTTTTTGTTGTTGTTATTTGTTACTAATGTTAGCACTTTTGTTTAAGGTTATTGCCCTGTTCTGACATTAGCCAAAAAGTACTTTTTGGCTAAATATTGGTCTGGTGGTGAGTATTTTTCTACAAAGACCATCCCTCTTTTAAAGTTGAGGGGTACAGAATGATATCAAGTTTGGCAAGCCGTCATCCGCCGTGTTGTTTTAAGGCCACTTTTGTGTACACGGTAGACTAAATGGGCAACGCTGATGTTGCAAAGCGTACGATAAAACATCCTTCTGGAGTAGCCCGACGGGGATTTAAACCCAGGCACGACAAAGCTGTGGCCAAACACGCTACCAGTTAGACCATGGAGGTAAGCCATCGGGGTTTCTCAGTCTTTTCTTGAATTAGTCGGTTTGTTTCTGATGATCGGGACCATTAATTTACTGTAGGAACAAACAGCATTCAATGTTTACAGAGTCTTGTTCAAAAGTGGACATCCCTAAATCTTGATGTTTTAAGAGAGAGAGAGAGAGAGAGTGTGAGTAGTAGTGATAGCTGTAGGATTTGGATTACGTATCCTTTAAGTAGGTCAGCTGTACTTGTAACATACCAGTTGTTGGATGAGTGACTTACTGACGGACATTTTCATTAACTTGTATCACTTCTGTAGATATATTACGTGTTCTGGATCAAAGTTTTCTCTCTCTTCATCCTGTCATAACATCAGACGAGATCAAGTAAAACAAGTAGGTCTAGTGTGTTAATACAGTTAGGATTTGTAATGTATTAGGTTTTAGTTGTGATAGTCATCTCTCTCTCTCTCTCTTTATATGTGATTATACACACCAATTACAGTTATATTCCGATTATCAACATATTTGATGATTGGCCGAAGGTAGCCAGTTCCCTATAGATGTTATACTGTTTGTTGACTTGATTTCAGAGCGGACTATGAACATTGTTCACCGGTTCTATAAATATCACGAAACGGTAGATTTAAAAATAGTTGTATCTATCTGTGTCTCCTTCGTTTTCCTTTGTTGGCGACACAGTTCAGATAGTCAACTTTGCGAAGACTTATTTTGTTTAATATGTCGCGTTTCAAGTTGATTTTTTTAAATGGTGACTGGCGTTCTACTTAAACAGAAGTTTATAGCCAAGCACAACAGTGGAACATGGGCCGCGTCTGGACCGTTGTTCATGCCCTTCGTGTGTGTGTGTGTGTGTGTTTTAGGGTACATATAGAGAGGCAACAGGCACAGAGCATCAACATATCTAAACATTCTCCGAGACCTACCTCCATAAATCTAAATACAAATACAACTATACATACATTAATCTAAAAATTAAATGTTCCATACCTCCACATATTGATACATGTATGTTACATACCACAGACACATGACACTAGGATCTGGTTAGTATGTTGAAGGTTAACGCTGTAACGTATTATGTTAATGTGATCTACAATCGAAGTATTATCACATTTACGTCATAGAATAATTAGGTCGTTTTTGGGGACTGTTCATTTTCATTCTCAGTGCCAATATTTTATGTCGACCATTTAACTGTAGGTAGCTTACCGGATCGTGTGAGGACATCAGTGGTGTGTGTGTGTTTGTGTGTGTGTATGTATGAGAGAGAGAGAGAGAGAGAGACAGACAGACCTTCAGATGTACCATAAGCGGTGATGGATGCCCCATCGTGCAGGTAATGTTTCGTGTGGACTTGATGCTTTCGGTCATGTTCAACATTTGACCGTATGACAAAACTGTGTTACCTGGTCGTCGCTGGAGAAATGGGTCTGATGTTTTCAAATTGTAGCCTAAAGTACACATATCTGTGGTCTTATATACATGGTGACCATTGCGGAGACACACACAAACAGTCAGACACACACACACACACACATAAACAGTGCATGTCATCTAAAAGATAGCTTCGTAACATAATTGCGTTCGATCTGTTAAACATAACAGATGGTGTCCGAGTGTTATTGATTCTCTATACCAGCTGTAAGTAACAAGATTACAGCTGAACTATATAGGACAATAATAAGGTTTGATCCTAAAAATGTTAATATATGGTATATTACATGATATCAGCCATGGTGAATATGATCTTACACAGCGGAGTAGGGGGGGGGAGGGGTAGAGGAAACATTATCTTCGGAGGTCGCTCGGCCCATTTAGCCTACCATATGCACAAAAGTGGCCGTAAAATATCAATCATCGTCATCAAATCAACCTTCCCAATACAGAAGTAAATTGAAGTTCACTTTTCCGTTCAATTATACTATAAAGCGTCCTCATATCAGCTGTGTGAGATCGTTGTCGTGGAGATCTCCCATCACCACTTTATTAAAATTTAAATGTATATTATTATTGTTATTATTATTATTAGATTGTGGACCTATAATTGATAATTAAGAACAGTATACTCCCCTGTGACAGTGTGAGTTGGTCAGTGCACCAGACTGTACAGGTGCATATCGACCTGACACAACAAAAACAGTCTTTAGATGGGGACTAAAAAGAATAATAATGTTATAAAAACTGCTGATATAAGGTATTATGACAGTTGGTGTTATTATTTGATGTCAACTGTTATTATTGTGTCATGACAGCTGCTGTTATTGCATAACGACACTCAGACAGCTATTATTGTTATGTGACCACTGCTGCTTGAAATGACAGCTACTGAGCTAGTGTTTTGTGTAATGAAAGCCGTTGTTATTGAATGATAATGACTGTTATTATGTAATGACAGCTGTCCTTATTGTGCAATGACAGCTGCTGTTATTGTGCATTGACAGCTGCTGTTGTGTAATGGCGGCTGCTATTACGGCATGTTGACAATTTGTATTATTTTAAAATGGCAGCTAGTGTTTTTTGTGCAATTCTAGACTGTTATTGTATGGTAACAGCGGGCATTAATGTGTAATGTGTTATTGTTGTGTAATGACAGCGTGTGTTGTTATATAATGACAGCTAATATTGTTTTGTAATGAACAACAACAAGCATTAAATTTATAGTGGGAGCTAGATATATATTCTTTAGTGGCAGCAAGCACTAATGTCCTTTGGTGTTCCATACTCAGGTGTTAGATTCTGTGGCACTAATATCCTGTGGTGTTATTTCCTGTGGTGCTATCTTGTGATATTTTGTCCTCTTATATTGTATTCTGTTCGATTATCTCCAGTGGAATTATGTCCGCTGGTGTTATAGACATGTGGCCTTATTAGTCCTCTAGTGTTAAAAACCTGTGATCATAATGTTTGTCTGGTGTTGATAGCGACCAATGCAGAAATGCAACATCTTTCAGTGTGTGTGTGTTTGTGTGTGTGCCGTGGTAAACCCACCAGTTAAAAACAATATTTCGAAGGGGATATCCTATGGAAGTTATATAGGGGTCCCTCCGTGGTCTAGCGGTAGCGTGTTTGACCACAGATCAGTACCACCCGTGTTCGAATCTCGGCGCTGGCATATCTGAAAGTTGTTTCATCTTTGACTTCGCTTCATTACCTTTGAAGGTCGTTCGGCCATTTTAGCCTACCATGTGCACAAAAGTGGCGGTAAAACATCAATCATCACCATCATATGGAGGTTATATTATAATATATATGCTGGATAAGCCAAGAACTAGTGTAGTGGCTGTCTGATATCTGGGAAAATATGTTGTTGTTGTTGTTGGTCAGACCTTCGACTCCTGATGAATCCTGTCTATTTGGAATTAAAGTAGCTGTGTAGCTCATACTTGTACTATGGCGAAGCCCCATTAGAGTTAGTGCGTACTTTTTCTGTGTCACTGTCTCCTGTGGCACTGAGCTGTATGCGGCTGAATTGTTCCGTCAGCTGTACTCTGCTCTGCGTACAACTATAACAATAATCGACGAGAGAGTACACAGTATCATTGCGTACACGACAATAATTGGCAGACTGTTCCTCAGACACCCCATCTCTCTCCTGAATGACGTGGTCGGTTTCTGTTTACAACGGAGTGTTCTTACGATAATCTAGGTTATCTAGACTAGATGTTGGCCACGTGTACTCGTACTTTGGCAAGAAGCTTAGCTAATTCCATCCCTCTCAAATTGCTAGAGAGACATGGTAACTGTAAAGGGCTTGGGATCACTGGCATAAAGCCAGGTTAGGTGAATGGCCTGCCCGAAGTATACCATGCTTGACCAAGGTGACTGCTAGCTCTCTGTATGTGTGTGTGTGTGTGTGTGTGTGAAACGGTATTTGCCGAGAGAATCATGGTTCTGGTGATTCCTGGGACTGGAAAATGAATCGGAGGGGGTATTGAATCCGTGATGAACCCTTCTTGTACTAAGACATGTTTACGAGGTCTGGCCAGTCCCAGTTTTTAAACTCCCCGTATGTCTGTCTGTTGTGAAAGGTCAAATATTGCCCTGTCCACTACATTGTTATTGATGTTAACGTGGTGACGGTATCATTCCCAGTTTAGCAGACAACTGAAGATCAGGTTTACGACACCGTCTATTAACTAGTGTTGACGCCATCTATTAACCTGTGTTGACACCATCTGTTAGCCTGTGTTGACACCATCTGTTAGCCTGTGTTGACACTGTCTATTAACTTGTATTGACACCGTCTATTAACCAGTGTTGACGCCATCTATTACCCTGTGTTGACACCATCTGTTAGCCTGTGTTGACACCATCTGTTAGCCTGTGTTGACACTGTCTATTAACTTGTATTGACACCGTCTATTAACCTGTGTTGACACCGTCTATTAACCAGTGTTGACGCCATCTATTAACCTGTGTTGACACCATCTGTTAGCCTGTGTTGACACCATCTGTTAGCCTGTGTTGACACTGTCTATTAACTTGTATTGACACCGTCTATTAACCTGTGTTGACACCGTCTATTAACCAGTGTTGACGCCATCTATTAACCTGTGTTGACACCATCTGTTAGCCTGTGTTGACACTGTCTATTAACTTGTATTGACACCGTCTATTAACCTGTGTTGACGCCGTCTGTTAACCTGTGTTGACACCGTCTGTTAACCTGTGTTGACACCGTCTGTTAGCCTATGTTGACACCGTATGTTAGCCCGTGTTGATACCGTCTGTTAACCTATGTTCACACAGTCTATTAACCTCTGTTCACGTCGTCTGTTAGATTGTTTTGAATGCCATTCCGACGTCTGGTTTTAGCTAAATGACAGTTTGCCAGATACTAGTCTGTCGCTGATGGCTTCACCAAGAGACACGTGGAGTCAGGTAAACAGACAACCATCCGCCATATTAGACAAATGTCAATGAACGAACTAAAACGACTGTGATCATCTGTGGTTCAGATGTTTATGCTTAATGAAATGACAGAGAGAGAAAGTGAAAATGACCAGTTATTGTTATAGATTTCTCTTGACAAGAAGGCGTCGTACGTTGCCCCCAGAGATACAAATTAACAATGTTGAGAGAGGAGTCTGTATTTTGAGTGGTCGCCATTAAAAGTCTGGCGTTGTGATAAAATATAGAATAAAACGTGTTCACGGTGAAGAAGTCATAATCAAACTTGAGTACTAGTTATCGAAACTGGGTTGATCAAAGGTCAAGTGTTAGTTTGAGAGAGGAACATTCAAGAAAAGGCCACGATGTTCTAGAACGGCCTCATGCAGGTTGTCTATCTTCTGAGTGGTTTTTTTTCCCACCTAATGCCTTAGGGTTCCTAAGTTTTCCACGTTATCACATGACAGGATGAGAGACCTTTCTTTTTATTTGATAAATATCGATTTGAGGAATGAATTATTTCCGTTGAAGAGAAATATTAATGCAGAAAACGGCATTTGAGGTTGTATTGTCGTCTGCTTCAAAGAATTATTGTTAACATAGTGGCATATTGTTATATATTTGTATGTTAATGTATTGGTTATATTAACATTGACCCAGTTATCGTCTAGCCACTCTGGGTTTTTGTGTTTAGCAATGGCACAATTTGTCATCTCGGGTGTTATAACATAACACAAGATCACACAACGTAAAATTTTATTCAGGGGCGAGTATACAACTGTAACGATACAGCTATAACACAGTCACCCACGCTATAATGGTTTACATACTGGTTACTCATGAATTAAAAAAATGCTGTAACATTAAAGCCAATGCAACATCGTCAATATAACACCAGTGTAAACATTCAAAATCGTATAAAACACATAGTATTGTTCAAATATATGATTAATCAGTTATTAGTAACTGGATTTTCTGATGTTTAAAAAAACCTGGATTCACTCTTCTCTGGAAGACCTATCAGTGCCAGATAGAGACAGTGAATCTATTGATCTAGATCATCATCAATTTGACATCAATTCATCTAACCCGGTTGTCTCCCCGCCCTCCGATCCTTCCATTGGCCATTTAAATCCTATGTATACCATACGGGTATGGGTGTTATGATGGACTGTGATTGGTCAAGTTTTATTTTCACTAGTCTGCCCTGTTCTGTGTCTTTTTTTAAATTGTTATTATAACATAACCACGCCGCGTCAGTGAAAGATTAACGATTACTACAGCTGGTCTGCTGTCAGTTGTCATTGATGATTCGGTTTTGTTGATCAATGTCTGACAATATAACAACAATAAGTCGCTATTATCTAGTTAGGATCGTGTATGGAGTACTATTTACGGTGCTAGCTAGCCGAGTGTTAACGACGTCACCGAGTTGGTTATAAACAAGTCATACATGTGGTGACTAGTGGCTTCTTAGAACAGGTCTGGTGTGGATTAGGGTGTTTGTGGAGGACTAGCCCCTCTGTTATCTGTCCTGGCGCACTGTTACAGCATCAGGTGTGGGTGGGTGTGGGTGTCGCTGACGTGTAGTTTGGATCAATTTCACGCCCGCCATGCACGCCCGCCATAGGTAACCTGTATTAGGGTGGCCATTTCTAATTTTCTATGGGGGCGGGACGTGTTGCTCCCAAAAGGAGGACGTTGCTCCCAAAAGGAGGACATGGTCATAGGCTACCAACTTACCACACAGCCGCGCGCACATACACAAAGTCCACTTAGAAACACCTTTTATTATTACACAGAAGTAAAATAAATGAATACCAATATTTATTTCTACCCCAATTGGAGCAGATGTGCTAAAATGTTCCCTTATTTCAAAAATACAAAGGTAGCCTGTCATGAACTGTTAATTTCTTGTATTTCTGTCCTTTACTTGCCATCTCCAGTAGTTTTCTGTTGGTTAAGAGTTTTCTGTACATGGCTAGACATTCTTCTGAGAAATTAGGGTCCTGTTACAATATGAGAAGATCAAAATATATCCGGTGCAAAGCTGGACGTGGGGCCGCCTTAGCCGGTATCTATGGTGATGTTTGGATCTCGTCTCTACTATTTCTACCCGGCAACAACAACCAAGTTTTTCCCACATCACGTGATACCTTTGTGATGTATATTTACCTGTTAACGTAGACTACACCTCACCCTCCTACATAACACCACACCAGCTAGAGGAGGTGAATGAGATGTTGTCCAAAAATACTGAATATTCACTATTTGTTAACACTATTGACTATTATTTCATAAAACAGCATTACCTATATTACATAATATAATGTATTCGATGTGCAGCTGCCAATTTTGGATTGTGACTAACAAACAGACACAGCTGCGCAATTTTGGTGTTTCCACGGTCACATTCCATGATTAGTAAATATTTCCAGTGATAAGATGGAGTATTCTGAAGCTACACATTTATAACAAACACACAACTATCACAAGTGGAAAGTGTACTCTGTTGGGTCACCCCCCTCCCCCCAATTACACCCCCACTTCTCACTTTTTAGCCTCGTCATACCATAATGTGTGACGTTGGTGTTATTTTTTCTCATATTGTTATTGATTTGGTACAATATGTTGTACATATTACGTCTCAGTGGGTATTTTTCTATGTTTTTCAGCGTTCATTCAGATTATAATCTTGTACGAATTTACTGGAGGATCTCTTAGAGAAATTGGTGGCGGTAGTACTAATATTAGTAGTAGTAGTAGACAACAAATTATGCCTAAATCAACTATAGCGGTTTATGATAGGAGACAACCCTTGTGTACCACTTCTTCCGGTTTCTAGAGCCAGGTGTTATCTTAAGACAAAGACCTGACATCTGTATTAGGTGTTTCTAAGAAACATAGAAGGTACTAATGGCTAATAAAGACATCTGGCAATTGAGATCTGGATCTTTAGATATATATAGAGAGAGAGAGGGATTAAACCGGTTAGTTAGGTACAGGTGAGTGGATAAGTAGGGAATGTCAAGTACAGGTCTGGGTGGAGCAGGAAAGTGATCAGGTACAGGTGTGTGTGGGGGGGGTTATAGTTATCCTGTACAGGTGTGGGTGGAGTGATAAGGTTATCAGGTACCAGTCTAGCTGGAGTGGTATGGTTATTAGGTATAGGTCTGGGTGGGCGATAAGGTTATCATGTGAAGATCTGGATAGAGTGATAAGGTTATCAGGTATAGCTGGAGTGGTACGGTTATCAGGTATAGGTCTGGGTGGGGTGATAAGGTTATCATTTACATATATGGGTAGAGTGGTATGGTTATCAGGTATAGGTCTGGGTGGGATGATGTGAAGATCTGGATGAAGTGATACGGTTATCATGTACAGGTGTAGATGGAGTGATAAGGTTATCAGGTACAGCTGGAGTGGTACGGTTATCACATATAGGTCTGGGTGGGGTGATAAGGTTGTCATGTATAGGTGTGTGTAGAGTGGTAAGGTTATCAGGTACAGATATGGGTGGAGTGGTAAGGTTATCATGTATAAATCTGGGTGGAGTGATAAGGTTATCATGTGCAGATATTGGTGGACTGGTAAGGTTATCATGTACAGGTGTGGATGGAGTGGTAATTTTATGAGGTACAGGTGTGTAGAGTGATATGGTTAGCAGGTACAGATCTGGATGGAGTGGTAAGGTTATCACTTACAGGTTTAGATGGAGTGATAAGGTTATCAGATATCATATGGGTATGTTTACCGAGTATGGATGTGAGTGGGAAAATGTTTGATACTGAGTACATGTTTGAGTGGAGTAGTGAGGTTTCTAGTTACAGATGAGTCGAACACTTCAGTTATAAATAGAGCTGTAAAAGGTTTACAAGTTTACAGGTTATTCAAGATTTAGAAGGTGATTGTTAATGACTACAAAGTCACCAGATTTAGATTTGTCATGATAATACAAGCACACCACAGTGTCAACGAAAAAATTGGCATAATTAGTTCATGTTTAAGTGCTTAATAAGTGGACAAGTATGTGTAATTTGAGTTTGTGGGATGCCAAATCCATACGTTTTTCACAATAATCTGTGTCTAATATAGAGTCTAGCCCTGCCATCCGTGAACAACCACCAACATTTTGTAAGGACCCGATTTCCTGCCATGAAAATGTCCCATTTACCCAGACCCCCCCCCACTACTCAGCCACTGCCAATGCTTGTGCAATACGAATACCATAAATTGCCATATAAATATCCCCGCTATTACCACCACACAAACTGATCGTGAAATGTTTTTGGTAATCTATGAATTGATTGACAAGATGTCGGGGGCATTAGGTGGCGATCATGACAGTGTTGATCATGCAATCAGCGATATATTAAATAAGGTGATAGTTGGGGTTAACAAAGGATCATATTAGGCTGTGTGTAATTAATCAACCGCAAGGTAGGTTCTCTGCCTGGATATGCCTCCCCCACTCTAATGCCACCCCACCACAATGCCAACTTTCAGCCAGGTCCCAAAGTTGGCATAAAAGTGAGGTTAGACTATATTTGTCACATAAACGACAATTGTATAAAAGCTGATCCAATAGTGACCCATTGTTGAAGACAGCAACTGGTGATCATTTATTCACGTGTCAAAATAAATTGGAGTAAGTATGTTTTAGACTTCTTGTGAGCCGTTGACAAAATTTTCCCACCTTTAGGGTGAATTGGTTGATAGTTGTCCTTTTGTTGTAGAAATGTAGCATGTTAGCTCAGGAGATTGGTGATGATGCAGAAAAATGTTGATGAAGTGATAGAGTGATTTAAGTTTTATCTTCAGCTAGTTGATGACTCCTATGTGCGTTGGTCGTTCCATCAAGTTTCTAGTTTATAATCCATCTGTTGTATACTGTATACCATAAGAGGCAAATAAAATGGTACTACAATATGTGATTCAGTCACTCACTCAATAAGTCGCTCACTCACTAAAACTGATTTGTAGTAAGCATTGTTTTTTTACAGACAAGTCAATACTATTCATGAAAGGCTCATACATAGTTTTAGTATTGTAGCCCTCATTTTCTGGAATAGGTTGCCGGCAGATATTAGAAATGTGTTGTCTCTTGAAAAGTTAATTCATTTCTAAAAACATACCTGTTTAAGGTTGCTTTCACAGATAAATAATAATTATCATTTAAATCTCTTGTAGTTATAGGGTTTTTACAGACATATAATTTGGGGTAATATCATAAGGACACTTTATTAAATATACATTATTATTATAGTGCTAGCCAACCAGCCAGTTTTTATAAGTCCAGTTTTGTCTTCCATAGTTTAATGTTGATGTTCAACATTTCCGTGTCCCATGTTTTGGTTTGTTCACCCTAAATCTTCACTCTTAGTCAAGTATCTTATAGTATAGCTATTATGTCCTTGTATAACAGACATGGGATCAATACCATTTTGTCAATTCCGCTCAATTCCAATTCCAAATTGTTCAATTCCAATTCCATTTTTACCTACTCTTTTTTACCTACTACTCTTTATAATGAGTAGTTACTCCGAGTAGCTACTTGGAATACCTACTCTGAGTAGTTTATATTCCAAGTAGGATTGTAATGGAAGAAATATTTCTCAATTAAATTAATTTGTGGATTTAGTTTATTTTTTGGTAGCAAACTTCAATTCCAAATTTATCAATTCCAATTCCATTTTTTTAATTGAATTGACCCCATGTCTGGTTTGTTATGTACCACACATGAGAGATTAAGTAGCGGAGAGCAATGGGAAGTATTAAATTTCAATCTTTTGTTCATTTCAGGTACTGTATCACATATTTGTTAGCTTAACAGAAGTTGGTACAGATGATGTACTCAGAGTTGACATCCTGAACGCCTTCGGGTCATTTGTCCTCATCACAACCTTCAGCATTCTGACGGGAATGTTTTTTGGCATCGTGGCAGTGTTGCTGACACGCATCAGTGATCATGTCCCAGTCGTACAGCCATTGTTTGTTGTCGTGTTTGGATACATCGCCTACATATTTGCTGAAATGTTTCATCTGTCTGGTATACTATCGTAAGTGTTCACTTCTTAGCAATGGGTGGATTCTTTACTAAATTGCGACGGGTTAAAAACAGTCTGCGTTAACTTATTGTTACACTTATGGTGTCAGCTTGCTGAAACTAAACATTCAGGCATTCATTTGATAACTGAGTTAAGATAACTCTGCTTCATGCCCAGTCGTAAGCATTGCTCAGATGGAAGTAATTTTCACCATGTGATTGTTTACGCTTACAGCTGTGCCTTGTGCGGTATGACGATGAGGAAGTACGTCAAAGCAAACATGTCAAAGAAGTCGCACACAACGACAAGGTACTTCCTGAAGTTGCTGGCTTCTATTGGAGAGACAGTAACCTTCATCTATCTCGGCATAGTCACTGTCATCAGCATACATCAGTGGAACTCCAGCTTCTGTCTGTTAACTCTGGTCTTCTGTTTGGTGCTGAGAGTTGGAGGTAAGTTGATACAGTCAGATGATGACTCATGTACAAACTCACCCAACCGTCATTCATATGGAGGGGCAGTTTTGATTCCAAAGAGGGAATTCCCATCAGAAAATTCCCCTTAAGGTCTAAAAGTCATGCATATACTATATCCACACGTGTTATGGATGTTCGCGTAACTGGAATGTTTCTCAATTTGTGAACTAGTATAATTCATTAAGTCAGCTGTTTGTCACAAAAATCAACAGTGAATTATCAGCATTTAGACTTATAATGGCACACCTGGAATGCATCTCCAACTTCAGGTTGGCTCAGCCTCATATATAATAATATAATAGTTGTATTAGGAGTAGTACTTATCTGTAATGATCTGTAAAATGCCCACATCAACACAAATTGCTTTAGGGTGCTTAATATAGAAAATACTACAGAATGTACAACTGTATGCGCAAGTACGGAGAATTAGAAAGGAACAATTGGTTATCACAACAGGTTACCATGATTAATGGCTAAATATAGTATACACCCATTTTTCTAATAGTGATCCTTTTTGTATGATCTCCATTCCAGTTCTGTTGATCCTCACAGTCGTGATAAACTGTGGCCGTTTGCCAAAGCTGACACTTGTCGACCAGTTTGTCCTGTCCTATGGCGGACTCCGGGGTACCATTGCCTTCAGCCTACTCCTCAGTCTTGACGAGGATCTCTTCCCAATGAAACGGATGTACTTCACGGCCACTGTGCTTGTTATTTTGTTCACAAACTTCATCATGGTAGGTGTAGCTTGGCTTTCTTCAACAGAAACTAAAAATGTGCATATTTAGAATTATGTATAGAGAATCGTATGTAATCGACTCTTGTAAAAATGAGGTGATAGTCGAGTCATCTCGCCACCAAAAATGGCGAGCCGTAACAACCAATTGCCATACAGACAATGATGTGTAATGTTTTTAATTGTTGATTTCTGTAAAAAGAACAAAATTAGTGTCTTACACAAAATATAACAGTTGGCCAAATAACATTCTTTTTATACAAATGCTTCACTGTCAATTATCTAATGGTGTTTTACTTCTTGCAGATTTTTCTTTAAAAAAATAAGGTCTCATGAAAGTAGGCCTTCATTGGGAAAATGTTTGTTGTGAACAATCTTTTACGTGTATTTTATATACAGAAATGTACACTAAATAAGTGAAAATGCTCACATGTAGAACGTTTGAACACAATGGCCTCTGTTCACAGCTCCACTGTACCAAATTCTCAATATGTTTGAACCTTTTTGTGCCTTTAAGTTAGGTTACTTTATACATCTATTACTGATTGAGACCCCGTACCTACACCATGTTTAAAGCGATAGGAATTAATAAAATATAGTCGCTGTCATTTTAGGCTAGTTAGTCATATATGGTAACCATTAAAAATGTACATTTTGATAATACTTACCTGATCAGATAACGTGTGAGTCAAGAGATTCTTCTAATATTTGTGGGCTAACTATTAATTTTTGTTGATGTTTTCAGTGTGTATGTGTGTGCATGTGTGTGATATTACAATGGCATGGTAGTGGCTCAGTGGGTTAACTGTCCCTATGATTTTGGTGCATCTTTGTAAACTGACGTGACATCGATGTTTTTGGTTCTTTGTTACAGGGGACATTATGCTGTTACTCATGGTGTATCTTGCAGGTTTATCTAATTATCATTATTCGATCTTGCCACCAGTAATAATGACGATGCTGGTAGTAAAACAATCATCTTTGTCAGCCCATCATTTTCTGTTTCATTCACGCTTTCATTATCATGTCACTCCATTGCATATCACCTCCTCCGACGTAAGAAGCGAAGTGATAATACCTGTTAATAAAAATATAGGAGCTGGCACTGATCAGTAACAATATAATTGTGCACTGTTATGAATTTCTGTCATTCTCAGAAAGTTACTTTTCTGCCAACTTTATCTGGATTATCAGGTGATCAGATTGACTGATGGCTGCCGATCTACGGAACGCTTGGTAGCTAACGGAGGCTGACATGTTTTAGTCTGTAATTTGTTGTTTATGGGTAGATTAGCTGACATTTATACTTGGTGTTTCTAGGACTAAAGAGCTCCAGTTCTTTTTTGTGTGTTTCAGGGCTCGACCATCAAACCTCTGGTGAAGGCTTTGAAGGGAAAGAAGACGGAAGTGATCAAGTCGTCACTGAATGATCAGATACAAGAACGGGTGAGTCACACTCTCTGTTTCCGTGTGTGTGCGTGCACAAGCGCCTGCCTTTCTGTATCTCCCAAACATTCATGTCACAGCATGAAAATGAACTTTTCTAGATCAAGTCCTTAGATGAATCATTCAAACGATATAATTATACAGGGTTCCCATGCATCCTGGAAAACCTGGAAAATAACAAATTACTTTTACAGGTCCTGGAAATGTCCTTGAATTTTGCAAAATCAGGAAATGTCTTAGAAGAAAATATTGCCTGTGAAAAACTCCACTTGGGTGTGAATAAATATTTTGCCTGTAGAAGAAAACTTCAGTTGTAGAAGAAAAAGAGTACCAGCACATAGCCATGTTAGTTAAAATTTAAATAAAAATGGGTGGATCAGATAGCTAGAAGGCGTGAGGAGGAGGCTGTATCGGAAAAATGTCAATATCCAATCATACATTGAATAAATATGATATGGGTACATATCTTAATTTATTTATTTAAATCTTGTATACTTTGTCCTGGAAAATGGTAATTTTATCCAGGAAAAATCCTGGAAATGTCCTGGAAAATAATATTACCTTGGCTGTGGGAACCATGTTATAGCCGTTGACTCTGATAGTGCGTTTGCATACATGCATTTCCATACATGTGTTCACTTCCATATGCATGCACAAACATATAAGAAATAGTAACTAATATAGACACACACTATTGCAGCTTATTGACCATCTGATGGCTGGCATCGAGGACATTGCTGGACACCACGGACACCACAAACTGAGAGACAAGTAAGTGTCCGGCTCTCACTGTCTATGAGTGAAGTCATCTGTGATAGAATTTGGCCTATCGGATCAACTTTTACAATTGCCCATGATTAATCTTAAAGTGGTCGGTAGATGAAATCAGGCAGATTGTAGAAATATGTTTTTGAACCAGTCATCATGTGGACTTCACCATAAATTGTCAGCAAAGATTACTCTATAATTATCAGAATAATACAGTCTTTAAATGTCATGTTCAATAATTCAAAAGCTACATTTCAGGGATGTAAAGGTAAAATATGATTATTATGGGTTGCTTTTTTGTGGCTAATATATAAAAATTGATCTGATAATATTACCATTACTTGTGAGGAGATACTCACTGACCTTAGATATCAGTACTAGAAAGGTTTATTTTCTTAACTACCTCTAAAATTAGCTTTACTGGATCAGAAAGGATTTGAACTAAAGAATATCCTAGAGCAGACTAGGTCCGCTTAAAGTAATGAGCCTTTAAGGTAATAATGGGGGGGAAATGTCCGTTTTATTCTTTTAGCTAATTGGTCATGATCATGATTTAATAAAGTCCGCCCACTAGTAGGAGTCATTCAAAGACCTTGTACAGCGAAATGAAGAGACCATTCATTACTGTACAGAACTGTATTTCTCTCGTCAGGTTTGAGTACTTGGACAAACACTATCTGCAGAAAGCTTTCGTACGTCGAAGTCATATCACCAAGAATGGTTGGAGCGCAGTCAGCAACTACGATAAGCTCTCGGTGAACGAAGCCCATGAACTGGAACAGAACACAGACTACAGTGCGATGCTGAGACAGCTACAGCCTGAGAACGGAATGATCAGAAACTTCTCCTTCATGCGTTGGCTTTCGTCAGTTAGCCATGGCTGCTTCCCGTATGGCTACCCGTACGTAAATACAATATATTTTTATATGCAAGCCGGTGATGATAAAACTCGCTTCTTAAATTCAGGCATCCAGTCTGGACATTCAGTGCATCAATTTGCACAGTTTATGAGTGTTCGGTGCTCATTTTGAGACATTTTACCCGAGCTATAGCACTCAAAGTGTATTTGCTTTTGCACTTTCCAATACCATGCACACCAGGGTGCAATTATGTATATCAAAAACCAAGTTCATGCTTGTGACTGAGTTAAAATATTTTCATTTATGGTTCCAGTACATTTTGTGCAGTGTACAGTACATCTGCTATGAATGACTATTGCGTAATTGGAACATTTAATCTGATATACGACAAGTTTATAAACTTAGCATCTCTGGCACATAAAAGTATAGAATCTGTTTACTTATCTAATCTAAATGCTCACTGATAGACTGATTGTATTCAGAACTTTGCCTGTTTAGGTTCTATTAGTGATGTTTTATGGTGTTGTGTGTCTGCTGTTGTTAAAGCACCTAAAGTCTTTTCTACACGTTGTCAGCTCTTTGTCATGATAATATGATGAAATTGTTCAAAAACTGATTGAGGCACATCCAACCTATCTAATCGCAGTCATGTATCTGCATCTGTTTAAGACTGACTGCTTGGAATGAGCAGGTGTGTGTGTGTGTGTGTGTGTGTGTGTGTGTGACCAACTATAGTAAAACCTTTCCCAAGACACCATGTCCAGTGCCTGGTCTGATGGTTCTTACATTCTGATCTAATGTTTACATTGACCTTTTAGGAAAGAATTGGAGGGGGACACATTTGGTGTTCTTGCAGGTGTGTGGTCCCTCAGACAGGTGGTTGTTTAAAGAGGTTCTGGTGTGGTAGCTAGGCCCACGGTGGATATGGTCTCCTTTGGCCAGTGGATATGGCTTCACACAAGTTGAATTATTTATGTATTGTGAGATTTGAACTCTACGGAGAGACGACTCTACTTCATTCACATCTTACACAAGTGTATGATGTGAGCTTCGTACGATATATTGACTCCTTATGTCTACACACACCTGTATAAAGTGGGAATTAAACTTAAGCAAACCAGTCATAACTAGTACAGCATCAAATAATAAAATCATATAATTTTTTTTAACCACTGTTTGTGTGTGTCTTTTATAAAGTATGGGATGTCTACTTGTTCAATCATTGTTTTTTCCCCTCTAATTTTGACTCTATTGATCCAGAGCTGTCTCCTCCATTTCAGCCCATTCACCATGTCTGGCATGAAGTCCAACGATCAGGCCGAACAAACTCTGGTTGACCTGCAGGTGATGGAGGCACAGAACACGCGAAAAATGCGAGATGACAGCAAGGTTCACCACATCATAGAGGACTCGATGTTCGTCCCCAGAAAGAGGGTATTTATGCTTGTGCTTTTTGTCAGTTAACAATCCGATATTGAACTGTGTTAAAGAATAAGTTACACGATTAAAATAGTCGTTCACTTCAGTTATAATCGATACTAAGTTTGGAAGATTTCCCTCTGAAGAATTGGTCGGGTGTTTATTTTATTTATTTGTTGTTGAAAGTCTGTTGTTTTATATTTTAAACTGGGTTTTCCTTTGTAGAAAGATATAGCTGTATATCTGTTTGGTCAGGTAATATCTCTGTAGAAATATGGCGATAATGAGGAACAGATTTTGTTCAGCCTGTGTGGGGTAATGTGTTAATTGTTGGGTGAGAAACATAAACATCTTCTGGTGATCAGATGTATATTGATGTGTATGGTTCATGTAACTTGTTGTAATTATGTAAACAATTACTGTGGTAAGAAGGGGTTGTGAGTCATAAATGTGTTATCAACTGGTTGACCCAGTCAATTTACAGCTGTAGTACAAATTAACATTTTGACTTAACAGGTGTGTGAGGTAACGTCAGGTGCTTTTCTAGCCCTTATAGTCCTAACTATGTTACTTGATGACAACAATTGATGTAGATGACGTCACAAGTCACAGTGCTACAACATTATAAGGACCTTAAATCTCCTCTCAATTGCAGGGCACCTCTGTGGCCTAGCTGGTAGCATGGTTGGCCATGGGTCTCTAGCACATGGGTTCAAATCTCAGCTTAGCTATATCTGAGGGGTGTTGCACTGTTAGTCTCACCACATTGCCCAGGGAGCCTGTTTAGCTTACCACATAACGAATTGTGGCCATAAGACAACATTTATCGTTATTTGGCATACAAAGCATTACAATAAGCTTTCTCTCTTTGTTTTCCCTTTTCTTTACAGCTTCATCATCATCAACCCCACAGGGGAGCGTATTGTTTCATGCCGCCAATTTTCAGATGTATTATCACCATTAACCTATCGCCATCCGGTCCGATACACACACATGCACGCACGTTATGGTCAAGTCAACCAATGAACAGGTGAAAGATTGGTGGGAGTTTGCCAGAGTTCGAAGCCTGGGATCTCCCGCGTACGAGTCTGCCTCATCCACCCTCTGACCCACCACGTGCTGTACCAAGCCCCCACATGTTCGCTGCAATGTTTAATGCAAAAATTCTGTTATATGTTTTATCATTCCACACTAGTCAGACTTGTATGTTAGTAAGCAACCAAGCCTAAACTCATTGCTCACAAACCATCTTTTTTCTTTTCTTGTTGCTTTCACAGTTCCTCGGACATCCTCGCCACACTGTGCCTCCGGACAGCTACTCACATGTCCAGCTGCATCACAAGGCTCGTCTTCATCTCCGTCATTTGATGAGTCATCATCACCGACACTCTGACACCAATCATCACAATACCATCAGCTCGGTGAGGAACAACGGCCATAACAACAGACCGAAGAAGAATGTCAGCTTTGCCGAAGTGACTCAAGTAACGAGTAAGTGTGTCTCAGAATATGAATCACTTGCACCGGATTGTTGTTTATCTTCGTTGCGTTTGATGGCTGAATCGCTGCGTGTCATCAAAATTTGCCCATAACCGATGTTGTTTAGTAAATGTGTTGTTTGCAAAAAATGAATAAATACAATACATCATCAGATGCAAGTAAAAGTTTGACACCCAGATAGTGAGTATTAAATGTCGAAGTCATCTGCTATATTGAGACTGTGGCTGACTTGGGAAAATTCCCTTGAATCGGCTCTGTGTGTGTGTGTGTGTGTGCAAGATGTTCATTATATTAAAGGAACTCGTACATTTCCTCAAGATTCCCATTTTAATTCAAAGTAAATAAATATTAAAATATATATAACCATTCAAATCACAATGACAACAATACTTAACGAAAAATGTTTACTGCTATAAATAAAATTACAAAGCAGCTGAATCATGTGCACTCATACATTTAATTTTCCTAATCATAATAAATAAATAAATAACTCTTGTTGATATATAAATATAATAGGTTTCTTTATCAAATCCAGTTCCACTTTTTTTTTCAGTTATTGCTGTAAAAATATTATCTGTCTAAGTGATAATAAAGTCGAATATTTGACTATGTTCTGTGGGTATCATTTTCAGAGGATGAATTTTAGCGGACAATATATTTTATAATTTGAAGTTATAGAGTGCATTTCAGCTGTCTTTGTTGAGATTTAGGAACCCAATGTCTCTTATTTTTTATATATGGATGGCTTATATCTGATGATATGGAATATCTTAGAGTAGCGAGTATGGGGCTTCCTAACTGAAACACCAGTGCATTCTGAGGATCTTGTCCCATGATTTGATCAAGTGTTGGACAGTTTGTTGTGATTCAGCTTATAAACTGTGTTCCAGAGAACTAAACCATATTTGCTGAATCAACGAGTGGCCTTCTCTGTCTGTCCCACAGTCTGCTAGCTCAATAAAGGTATTTAGCAGACAGATGGATTGTGTTTATGACATAATATTATATATATTCAAGTATTATTGAAATCAAATATGTTTGTTTTTACAAAGTTGGTATTGATAACGGGATTTCATCTATGATCAGTCCCTCAGGTTTGTCCAGCTTTATTTTACTGCAAGTGCTGTATAAGTTTTAATGCTGAATAAAAGAGCCTATTCTGAATTGTCTTTAATATTACTAAAAGCATCTTTTTCAGATAAAAATAGGTCTAAATACCTTTTATTAACTTGATATCGATGTTGTGTAACATAATGCTTTCCGGGTCCACTAAAATCTTGTAGGTTCAGTGGGTCAGAGTTCAGACATTAACCACAAACATAACAGTATCATGAGCAGTGAATTGCAAATCATAAATCCATAATTTCCCGGTAGATGTTTTGAGAAGTCTTAAAATAAATAAATTGTGTGTGTGTGTGTGCGTTCATGTGCACACATGTATCTTGAAAATGTTCGGTCATTCATCTAGTCAGCTGTCCTACATTACACAGATTCTGAAGAACAGGTTGGATTCTGCGGAAGAAAGCCTTACTAATAGTAAATCACTTTCAGCTCGTCCAATAATAACTTAATAGTAATTAAGATTGTTCTGTTGTTGATTTACAGAAGTTTGCGACTTGTGTACACCTCTGCTTAAGAAACAAATATCTCAAGAATCTAGTAAGAATATAAGCTCTTTATGCACACTAGCTTTGTGTGTCGATGTGTGCTTTCATCTCTCTTATTACTTTTGAGTTGTACTTTGCCTCAATTCGTGTTTGATTCTGTTCTCTCTTTGTTGGAATTACATCATAGGACGTAGACAAATTTGTTTTCCTACGTTTAGCTATTAGGTAAGATTCCATTTTATGAAAGGTGGTGTAACTAGTGATTGTTTTGCTTCTGCTGTTTCTGCGTTAGATACCAAATTCTCTGTTCGGAGTTTAAATTCTTCATTCGAGAATGAATTCTGTGATCGTCAAATATTCTTTCCAATTCTGTGATGGCTAAGAAAACATTGGTCATGGGTAAAATTGCAATAATAGATACAACTGTTCCATAGATAAAGTTGTAAAAATCAGAAAGTATTTGCAATGGTTTATATATATATATATATATATATATAAACCTGTCTTGATGTCATACCCACAAATTCACTTGATTGTGAAAATAAGGCATGCATTTCAAAGGGAAAAATCTGGTCTTATTAATTTTCATCCAGAAATTACCTTATTTTTGGTCACTTTTTGCCAGATAGAACACTAAATTAGATAATACATTGGCTAGGATGATCGTTATCACATAATTAATTAATAATTGGAACAAAATACCAATATGCAAATTGTAATCAACCGTGTTGTAGGTTCCAAGTAGTCTGAAGCACTAGCTTCAAATACTGAAATAGTAGTCTGATAATCAAGTAATCGTGATGTCGCTGTTTGTAACGAACATGGTGAAATGTCGTTTGTTATATTCATAAATTTACATATTTCGTTACTTGGCTCATGGAAGATTTTCATCAAACTAGTAATGACAGGTGTCTCCAGATATTTGTCATTTTCCATAATTGACATGTCTTTGGTTGAGTTGTATGTTGTATCATAGCTGTTATAGGACATATATAGTTATCCAATTATTAAAATGTACTGTTTTCTTTATTGGTTTAGTAAACTGAATATAATAATTGCAATTTTATTTATATATAAGGAATTGTAATAAGTAAACATCAGAGTTCATAGTTAAAACCAATGTCATCTTCACCACTGTTTAAGACTTTTTGTGTCACCTAGCAAATGTATTATTTTGTGAAAACACATGCAAAAACTCACTTTTATTTGTGTGTGTGTGTGTGTGTGTGTGTGTATGTTACAACCAGGTATTTTACTATGATGTGTTTGCTGTGTCAGCTTATTATCTTCAAGCTGCTTTATGCTTCACCTTGTCAACACATTTTATTGGTCACAACTTTTTTACATTCTCGCATCCACTAGTAACATTATTAATAATTATCATTTGTCAGATAATGACCAACTGGCGTAGAACAGCAACAATTACAACAATGATGTGTGCTTTCTTTGCATTAGCTGCTTAGTTGCTATCAGTTGGAATATTATTTGTTGCCAAAAAAAATTTGTTTATGAAAATCAGTTGAGTTTTGCAGTTATTAGTCAAGTTTAAACAAAGATGATGTTATGACATTACAATAATGAGTTTTGCTGATTTTTCTGCAGTTGTAGATTTATGCCGGTAGTTGATTAGCCATGTCCTGGTATATAAACTGCTAATTAAAACCAGCTAGTGTTTATTGGAAGCCTGACAGTGATGGATCGCTGTGTGGCCTAACACCAATGTGGCCAATCTGAGGTTGCCATCGCCTTATCCCGTTGTGTAACCTTTTATTATGCAGTCACTGTCTTTTTAAGGTACTCCAATAATGTGGTGTAAGAGCACAACCTGGAACCAGCTCGTACCTGTCTTTATAGGGTATTTTCTTAGGGCATTGCCTCCAGGATACGTCCGAAGTGTGACTAGGTTCAAGGCTAAACAAGTCGACAACAACTCAACGTCTTTTAAAATGATCATGTCTATTTACCATAATGATCTCAAATTTGGTTGAATTTCGCCAAATAATAACCATCTGTTGGCTGGCATTAATCAATGCACCCTAGGAGATGGATGTAATAGTACATCTAGGACAGTCCAATCTGAATCTATTCCATTTTTGAGCATCTGTCCCAATGTGGTACCAAAGATTATTTTCTACTAGGTTTAGATTACAAAACAAAACTAACTGATGAGCTTTCTGGTACCATACCAACTAGGATTACCCTCACTCGTTCAACAACTGAATGGTTTCTGCGTTGGCAAATAATGACTTTTAGTGATGATGGGTAGCCTTTGGTCAAAAGTTGTGGAATTGTTCGATGTTGTCAAAGAGATTTGATCTGAACTCAGTAGCCTTACTTGTTCAGATTCTGGTGTCACATTCATTATCCTCTGCCACCTGTCAGTAAATAGTTGATTCTGATAGAGAGAGGTAAAAATTGTTTCTAGATGACTAATTTAGATTCTAGCATCTATTTCACTTGTAGCCCAACCTTTTCAGTCAAAGATGCTGTGATAAAATTCCCGTTGAATCGTTGCAAATAAACACGATTAGAAAAAGTTGTTTATGCACTCACAGAACTATTTTGTTTTTAAATCAAGACATTTCTGCCACCAGAAGAAGAGGTCCAAAGCATTCGGCTAACATTACAGGCATAAAAGTCTACTTTCCTTTGGTCCCACAAACAACCTGTTATTGTGTTCATGGTTTAGTCGTAACGTCCTCCATCCAATACTCTATCAGAAATATCTCTTTCACTATCAATATTGATGTTCGTTTATCTTCTCCCTATGTATAATAGAAGACGATGGTGAAGCTGATGTGGGCAGTACTCATGCTGAGAGTGGTCTGTCTGGTGAGGAATCTGACTCTGATGATATAGGAGGGATCACATTCACAGCTATCTCACTCGAGGATATCGGTCAGTCTGCTGCACATAATATATGTGTGTGTGTGTGTGTATATGTGTGTATGTGTGTGTGTTTGTATATATATATATATATATATATATATATATATATATGTGTGTGTGTGTGTGTGTGTGTCAGGGTTGGGGCAATTACAGGACCAAGGTAATAGATTACCTGAGAATTTCATGATTATGAATACAAATACATTAATTAAGATGTAGCTTTGTTTATGTTCACTGGCGCATGTGTTAATTTAATTGGCTGCTTGTCATCTGAGTGGTGGCCAATCAGGTTCTTTTGGAGCTATAGTTAAAACGACAGTGTCACAAAGAAGCCATGCATGATTGCTGGATGTGTGACTAGCTTGGCCTTGGGATCAACAATGTGAAAACAACATGAGTTAATCTGAAATGGCTGTTTATATAACTTATAATAGCTGCAACATCTGAAGCAGTGTTTCAACACATTTTTCTTTCATGTTCATAGAACCAATAAACTGACAAATCATCATCCATATAAATATGACAGCAGTCTGTCAATGTCTTAATCAGTTCTATTGTTAACTTTTGCCTTAAATACCAAACTATATCTCTGGCTTGATATAACATGGTAAATAATCAAACATCTTGTGTAATCATGAAAGTAATAACTGATTACGATTACATTTACAATGTAATTGATTATGATTACATTGCATCTGGAATTGGCGATTACAATTTAAATCACTTGAAATCATGTAATCAATTACTGATTATATGATTACCCCAAACGTGTGTGTGTGTGTGTGTGTGTGTGTGTGTGTGTGTGTGTTAGAGGGAGAGAGAATTTACTGGTTCAAGAACATATCCCTATTTTAGTTTACTAAAGCAATGAAATTAAAAACAAAACAAGATCATTTTGAATTCTCTGAGTTATTCTTACAACCAAATAATTGAAACCAGCGTAGCATCTGCCTATTGACTTACACCTGACTGGTTCTAGAGCATGAGTGTCACTTTGATTTGGTGGTAAATGTAACCTTTATATATAGAATATATATATACATATATATATATATATGTATATATATATATATATATATTATTCTATATATAAAGTGACCTTATCTGATGGATTTCTCATAAGTTCATTCATTTGTATCTAGAAACTTGTTTTATGGAGTCTTGTCTTAATATTTGATATGTCCAAACTTAGACAGGACACTTAATTAATTGATAAAGTATTTCAAGTTTCATTAAGACACCTATGGTAGTTCGCCATCTAGCAGTCAGAAATGAAGGACTGCACACAGCAATGAATCAGAATTGACTGGAATTTTATTTATCGACTCCTGACATAATCCTCGAAATATTAATTCATACATGAATTATGAAAGACTACCACCCGGATGTCTTTTTGTATGAGTTCCTGATAAGTTTGGATCTCCTGATCAGATTACATCAAGAACATGATACTTATTTTTGTTTGTGTCAACACTTTACAGAATGACAATCATCTAAAATCATTGTGCGTCCATTATCTTGAACAGCATTGTGTATGATAAAGTGACTGCATTTTATAACCGTTGTATAGAACTGATGTTAGTCAGAATATACTCTCATATATCTCAAGTGGATTTTTGCAAAAATAGATACAGTATAAAATGTTACGTATCATGCTTTATTTATTACTACAAAATATATGTTTACATTAATTTGTGAACAAGAAAACCACTTATTCAAACGCAGCCCTTTTCAATGTATTGCCAGATTGGTTTTCTGCACCAGGGTAAGAAAAACATTTCTTTACCTCACTAGCCTCTAGTAAAATCTAAAGTCAATTTGGCCAGGAAATGTCTCACGAGCCCATCAGATGGTTTCTACTGAACCAAACAGAAAGTTTACTAGCACAAGCAAAGTTATCCTGCATGGTGGGTCATCACGTGCAACAATCTGTTGATATTCAATAGACACGCAGTACTTTGAATGACAGTCACAGGCTTTTGCAATGGTCATTTAAGGGTGAGATGAATAATTTAATTTATTATATTCAAATCAAACTTATTTGGAAACGCTCAAAGTCTACTTAATACATTAACATATTTATTCACTCACTTTTAGTGGCCACATTGTATAGACTTATTGACACAGTTTGATCAAGTTCTTGGTGTGATTAAATCGATCAGGCTATAAAATCCCATGCATTTTCTTCCACTGTGAAGAGCTCCAAAACAACTCCAAATTACCCCACAAAAAGATTACAACCTATTTTAACCCGAAAAGGCATTAGCTTCATTGTGTTTTGGTCTAGTCGTTAGCCTGAAGGCATAACAAACTAATCACTGGCTGCCAAGCTACTGATTTTTCTGTCCCAGCTACACCCTGAATCAAATTTGACCAATGTCAGATCATTTACTTCATTTTTTTTTCTTTAAAGATTCAGGTTTTATATTGTGATATCAAATACAGCATGCATATATATATATATATATATATATATATATATATATATCAGTGATTGACTTTACATAAGATTATTGTGAGTCATGTCCTTGTGGTGATTTTGTTGAACATATCAATAATCACTGAGGTGTTTTTATTACAGTTACACAGTCAGACATTCCAGTTGAGCCAGTTGCTGTTGAGATGTCACTACCATGGAAACGCAATACGGGTCGTGACCCAATGCCATCAGCCATGAAGCATTCCATGCCCGATGACCAGAATCCCCTTATTGGCGAGGCACCGTCGTGGGTCGCAAATACAGAATACACATCTCCGGGGTCGCCGCCAGTCACTCCACAGACCCAGCACCAGATGTTAACGCAGTCAGCTCCAAGTCAGACATCATCGTCGGAGCGAGATCAGATCATGTCAGAAAGGCTGCTCGATGAACCAGATTCCTCATCGGTGGACAGGGAGCTTGACCTGATTCAGTTCAACACTCCCGACCATAAGCCAGCGATACCGCACAATCGTGATATCAGGGATGAAGAAGAAGATGATAATCATGAAAGAACTGCTGAGTGTGAAATGGCTGGCTCCGAGGCCAGTCACAATAACCATGAATCATTATCTTGTGATTTGGTAACAGCTAGTCCACAAGACATTATTCAGGCTGAACCTGCCGTTAACACCACCACCAAGCTGCCATCTGCATTCACAGAGGAAGATCCACAGTATTCTCCATTCTCTCTACATTCTGATGTCCAAAATGTGGAGCCTTCTAGTACAACAGGACCAATTGATATCCCTTCGTCGGCGCGGAGATCAGACATAAACAGCCACTCGGCACCAGTATCCTCACCAGCGCGGGCACTATTACCATGGCGACAGAACAGCTACAATTCTGATGCTCATCCTCTACCATGGAGAGAAAATGCTGTGAAGGAGACCGATTATCGATTGCCGTGGAGACAGTCCAGCCTGGATTCAGCTGACGAGAATTCAGTTTCCATGGCAATAACCTCAAGACCTGGCAACCAGAATGACAGAGATGATGACAGCGATTGTTACTTGCCTCCACCATGGCTGGACAACAAAGGGTCTCCGACATCAGCAAAAGACAAAGGCATCCTGGGCGATGACTCATCACAAACATCGCGGCTTCCATGGCGTGATAATTCTAATGTGGAAGTGAAACTGGATCAGTGTGCTCCACGTCCGCGGCATGTGCCAACTCCACCAGAGGAGGAGGAGGTCTCTCACATACCGCCACCACCGTGGCGACACAACCCAGAGCCTGACAGCAGTGTCCGTTCACCTTCTGCCAGCTGCGAGGTCGACCTGTACAGCCTGCGTCCTCAGCTGTCATCACACAGCTTCCGCATCAGCGAGGCCGAGTCAAAGCACTCCGAACCTGTACACGTGCACCACATGATTGAGGTTCCTCAGCCGAGACCTCACATCGAGTTCGACTGTGAGTCATCTCACAGCCTGGACCTAGAGTCTGAGGAGGTGACGCTGAATGATAGGATTGCTCACTGGCTAGACATGTGCGATCCTCAGCCATTGGAAGATGACCTTCAGGACCTGGCAGATGTCGTCTGTACACCGAACACATCCCATCTTCCACCTACCTGTGGCAGCATCGTCATATCTGGTGATGGAAAGACACCAAATGGAGATCAGGCGGAGTCCGTCGTTTGATGGTCTACATCTAAGATGTTTTATTTTCTCTTGTTATCTTAGTAATGATTCTTTTAACTTGTGATCACCATATTATCGTCATATAGTTGAAACGTTCCTTGATGGTAGCTCTCGTTGTTTAACGCACATTTCTTAGCTGGTTTTTAAATAACTCCGCTTTTATTCCAGTCGAACTTGGCACGGTTTTCGTGCTTAAATTAATTTTCAGAAATTGGTACGATATGCACATGGAAGTGTGTAAAACGTGACCCTTCCACCAATATTCTGACCAGTGTGATGTTCGGTGCTTTTCTGATGGGCTAATGGCTCGTCTTGTGTCGAGCAGTAAGTCTGTGATCCGCTGAAAGCTCTCAAGATCTGTCAGTGTACAGTGATAGTCCCATTTGGTGTGCACAAACGTAAGACGAATAATTGATGAAACGGTTCGGGATTTTCACATTTATTATTTTATTTATGAAATAGGGAATTTTTATTCATTTTTATTTGATTTCTTTGTAGAGATTATATTAATACACTTAATTCAGGCTAATTCCAGGTCCAGTGATGGGACATTCAGCTTCTGTTCATTGTGTTTGACACAGAAACTTGCTCAGCTCTGTGTTATTACTGTGTTTTAGATGAGAGATAAAGTAATTGCGGGTGATAAATTCTTCGGATAAATGAATATGTTCTGTTGCTTCAGAGAGCGCATAACCAGTAAAAGATTGATGCATGATTGCTCACGGGGGAATAGTATTACACTTGTAACATTCTAAATGATTTTGACAGGTGATGAATGTATATATATATATATATATATATAATATATATATATATATTATAACATTATTGATATAGGTCATTATTAGGTAATGCTGCCATCGTATGTTGGTTGAAACCTTTAGACATTTTCATGTGGGGTCATCTTGATTATTAAATCAGAACTTCTGTCGGCGAGGCACAACATTCTCATCCATCATTGATTCCAAGTTCTTCCAACTGTAGGCAAATTATCAACTTGTCCTGAACAATCTCCGAGTTCCAAGATTAAAGTACTCAACATCCATCTCTCGGGTCATAAGATTCTCATTGGGCCCAGGATCCGCTTGCGAGTCCTGATCTTTCGTAGGAAAACGGTGTTCGTTTAGTATATTATGAACTAGAGCGAAAGTATGTGTGTACTCGGTTAACGTACAACGTATGCTGTATGTGAAGTTTTACCACAACAAAAATCTCCTGATTTCTGCCCCTCGCTCCATGATGTGTCCCGGGTGCCTCCGTGGTCTAGCAGTAGCATGTTGGACTACAGATCACTACCACCCGTGTTCGAATCTCGGTGTGGGCATATCTGAAGGTTGTTTTGACTTTGCCTCATTACCTTTGGAGGTCGCTCGGCCCATTTAGCCTACCATGTTCACAAAAGTGGCCATAAAACATCAATCAATCAATCATCATCCTGATTTCTGAACTCTTATTGGATTGGTGCCTTTGATACATTTTGTGATCCAGAAATAGGTTAATATCATGGAAGGCTATTGATGGGATTATCTGCTGGTTTTGGTGACAATGTTAATAATTCAAATAATTTTGAAGGCTGAAGCTCTGAAGGCGTAAATATTTTTGTTATATTTCATATTTCTATATTTGTTCTTTTTGGGTAAATGCCAAAGGTCAGCGTCTTGTGTAAGGATTGATCATTGTGAAATTAATGATAAAAAACAGTTATACTTTGTTGCAGTATTATGACATGTAAATTATGGTATTGATGATGATTAGTAATAATAATAATAATTAATACATGTGTAAATATGGTTAACAATAATAATTATTCACTGTATTTTGAGTGTAGACTATTGCTACACTTGTTTCCATCATCATACAATTTTATTGTACAGATTTCTTTTAGATGCCTTTCATCTGTTAACTATAGTGTCGCTTGTACTTCATATAATTGGTGATGTTTGTGACCATTGACGCCGCTCGCCAATCTAACTAGCATGGCATCGAGTAGGGAAAGTGTTTTAGGCGATTTTATTCATTTGTGTATGTATATATGTATGTTAAGAAAAAACAACAAAATCGGCCATCCTCGTATGCCTAATTACCTCTAACGATGTGTGATATGTATTAAAATTTTACGTACATTTTGCCAGGTGGATCAACTGTACGTGCTGCCCCCTGGGGGCTTGGACGTCCATCATTTCTCTGTGTGACTTCATTGGCACGATTCCTCATCGTCTTGTCTTCGCTGGCTTTGTGTGGTGTTCGTCCACGTTCAGTACGACCTCTTCCCTGAAAGTACAGCCGACAAACCGACCAGTCAAGCTTTCTGTAAGAATCTCTAATATTATATAAACCGTTTCAGTTTTGCGGGGGTGGACGTGGGTGGGAAGGTCTTCTTTTTCTGTTCGAGTTAAACTCGGTGGTTATTTAATTGTTTTTTTTTGCTGTGAATGGGAGCTGGCTGTATTTATCTGTGATGGGCGCGTCAGAAGAGAAATCCAGTTCGTACTATATACGGGAGTCATCGGAAGTCATCGACGTTTTATGGTGTGCTTTTAGCTCCCAGAATTGAAATGGCTCCACCCCCATCGGCGCTTGTTTATCGCTCATTTTCTGCTCAAGTGTTTGCTTTTGGTGTTTGTTGTCCCTATGCAAATGCTGCTTGTCCATTAATGGATTCTGGTGTGTGTGTGTGTGTCGTATTTTGCTCAGGTGGGGAGTTACCATTCTTTAAGTTGCGCACAACGGATAGCGATGACGGTTCGGTCGTGTTACGATCAGCGTTCTCATTAACATCAGACTTTTGACATTTGTCGATTTCTCGGTCCCGCTGTGATAGGTTCGTGTCGCTCTTGGCTGTTGTCTCTATTTTATCATTGTCCGCGCGTTTTATTGTCACTTAACTCAGATATGACTTAATTAGGCCCCGACCTTTAAATCACACACACGCACACATAGAGAGAGAGAGAGAGAGACCGCGCTTCGGAGTCGTCTGTATTCAATTTACGCACAAAGATGTTCCACGACCTAACAGATGACGCCGTCTGTAGTTTGACCTACTGACAGTAGGTTTGTTTTTGTCTCACACGCAACAAGTCGTATTCCGAATAAACAAAATCGGCCCATTTTTACTAATCCCGTTATTTTGTGGTCGGAGCAATTTTTGTATTGGATTGATTGCATTTCTTTTGGTGCAATATCTCCTTAAAGGTTTTTTTAATTTCATTTAACCGCTCAGTTCGAAAAACCAAAATTCCATTTTCAAATTGGTGTGTGTGTGTGCGTGTGTGCGTGCGTGCGTGCATTAGTGTTCCTATTGTAGTTTATGAATTGTTTACCGTTTTCAATCTTCCAGCTATTGTTGAACTACCTTTACATAATGCCCTACCTCGGGTCGTGTTAAAACAGTTGTGACATCCATTACACTCACCACTGAGCTATAAACACAAACAGTGATCCAGGTGCTGCCTACGTGCGTGTGTATATACATGCGTGTGTGCGCGTGCATCCGTGTGTGCTTGCAAGTGTGCCCTGATAGCCAGTGAGAAAATAACCGAACTGTACCATATCTACAAGATGATATTCCAATGCCGCTTCTGTTGGAATCGTGATCTTCGGCGAAGGCTGTCGTTATATTGTGCCAATATTACAAACGAACAATGCAAGCCCAATGTCCAATGTTGACGTTAATGAGCAAGATTGACAGTTTTATTGTTCACTGATCATTTGCCCCGTACGTATTCAGCCTATTTTTCTCTACGATGGAATCCCTTTTTTGACAAACTGGGCGTGTGCCACTACGAATCGTCATCCGTTGGGCACGTTCCCTACACGTGCTTCATCGTTACCGGGATCACTGAATGACTGCGTCCGTGTTTTGTTGTCCCGTTTTGCTCCGTTTTACGACCTTTTATCCGAGTGTTTCTGCAGCCTTCTGTTTTGGGTAATCAGGTTTGTTTTAAGCACTTGGCTTTCGGTCCCGACTTCCAGATTTCTGTTGTCCTTCGTTGTCCCTTCGTTGTGTCTTGTTTTGTCTTCTGTTGTCCTCGCCGGGTGTATGCCACTGTTTCAGGAATACCAATTGTGATACGTACGTTATCGATGTCCTGTTTTGTGTCCGAAATATTCATAATAAAATATAACAATGCACTGCGTGTTGTTTTCACTGTTTCTATATTGTGTAATTGGTAGAGGATGTTTCATCTTTTAGCAGAAGGTTTCGGAAATTGATAAATTTGTTTTCCAGGATTGAAAAATCATAAATGTTACATTTGGCCATGAAATTTAAATATTAACCATTGAACCCCCCTCCCATAATTGTAATTCGATTAAAACTACTGTAGTTACATGTGTACAAGACGCACCAAAATTAAAATAATATACAAGAAATATACATGGAATGTATATTGGCATGATGTTGAGAAGTGGTTGTTGACATAAATAAATTATAACTAATTATGTAGTACTTGTATGATCACTGTGGTCATCCACTCTATTTCTTTATGTGATGAACAGATTTTCCCAAAAATATTCATATAAATATAGTAATATACGATTATGTTTACCCTTGATTTTATGCTTTCTACAGGTTATTCAAAAGCAGATTCCGTCTATTTGAACACGAAATCTTCAACGAGAACATTCGAGATCAAAATGACGGAATGTACACTGTTAATAGCTGAAACGTTTTAATTTGTGTATTTATATATACATAAAAACGCAAGATGTCATACACAATTCAATGATATACACAGTCATTAAGTGATAACATGAGAATTTTCTAACATGAAGACATCTGTTATGACGCTATCACATTGTTATAGAAGTCCATTTCGTGGACGACGTCAAAAGTAATACATAATTTTCACAATCACGGGATGGACACATGGCTCATTTAGCCTAACGCATACATGATGATGATTGGTGTTTTACGGCCACTAACGCATACATGAAGTGATAGTAAAACAACAATGGTTCTCACCTTCACGTTACACCAATAAGGTCAGATGCTTTCTGAAATATATGTCTAGAAAATAAGACTTGACACGATGTAATATTGGTTACATTTATAATATGTAAATTTCACCAGCAGTACCTAACGCATGCAATTGACCCATAAACCTATAAGAACTTACAATTTTCTTCCACAAGAGGCATTCCCATTCTGTTCAGAGCAACACAATTTATTTGGAAAGTAGGACATGTGTTATCGGGGTCAATTCAATTCCGGAATTGGAATTGATTATTTAAAAAAAATGAATTGGAATTGAGAAATTTGGAATTGAAGTTTCCAACAAAAAAAATGTAATCCAGAAATTAATTTACCATTTTACCACGTTCACATTTATGTGGTGTTACCAATACACTAGAACCATAACGATATTTCTTCCATAACAATCCTACATGGAATATAAACTACCTGGAGTAGGTATAAAAAATATAAGCCCCAAAAAGTGTCAGAAAAAAACCTTTTTAAATGATGCTAACATATTGACAGTTTGGATTGAAATATCCAATTAGGTTCTGTTTTCTTTCATCCTCAATAGCTCGATATGTGACTCATGATATTATTTTAAAAGGAGATGGACTACAATTGATGTTATATATTATAATTAATTTCTGTCTTCGTATTAACAGTTTGTGATAAATAGACAGATCCAGACAAAGATCATTATTACTTTTGCACGGTTCACTTATTCTGATAACACCAAATCTAAACAGCTTGATGTACTTTTTTGTGAGGTAGCATTAGCCTTTCCTGAACTTGCAAACTGCGTGCAAAGGCAACGTAATTTAAGATACCATGGCGACCACCTAATTACGGTTAATATTAGGCCAGTGTTTATGACGTTTTTGGTTTTGATATGGTCAGACATATTGATATATTGATAAATCTATACCCCCCTCTTTCTCTCCCACAACCCATTGCTCTGCCACTGCCCACTCGAGGGTTAAAGGTTTTCACAAACAACCCTTAGACCATCGACCAAAATCAGTTTGCTTCTTGTAGTACATATATTCATTGGGGATAGATTGAATGATAGGTAGATCGAATCATAATCGTTTCGATTACTAGTCATGCGAAAAACATCTTTTCTCGGAATAATTATTAATCTGGACGATAATTAAAATACTTAGTACTCTATTCATTCCTATAGAAAACCTTTCATAAGCGATGACAATGTGGATCATCTGTGTTATTTCACTGATCATGTTATTGTATAGAATGTGTTTTGTGTCGAAAAATAGCGCGATGCTCTAATGTTGTCTGTTAATTGTTCGCCAATAAACAACATCGAGAACGGCAGGCAGAAAGTGTTAGAAATCATAATGGTACAGCCACTGGCTCAGCAATTGAAGTTCTAACTTTACTGTAAGATTGTAAGATGCCTCTTGAGTTGATAACAACTTTCAGAGTTAGCCAACGTTGTACATCGTTGACGACTGCTGGTCCTCGAAGGCACCGAGGAAGAATAAAATCCCGCCAATTTAGTTTTTGTTCATTGTTTTCCACTAGCCGCCAAAGGATGGCTCGTTTTACCGAAGATGTACGCATGCGCAACAAGTGAATTAAATTCCGACGAAATCTCCTCCTAGATTATTTATACTGTAGATCTTTGGTGGTTGTGCATATTATATACAGTCTATATCAAACAATGAGAAGAAATATTAAAGATGCCGGGATACTGTTTTACAATTAATTAGAGGAGTTCTGTCAGATTGTATACAATCGAAGGACTGGAACAATGGAACCGGTACATAAAAGAGGTTGTAAGGCGCGCTTCCTTTTCGAAATATTGCTGGTATTGCAGAAAGAATACATATTCCAAGGACTAGATGATGACGTGGGTGATGAACCTGTGGCCTATCCAGTCAGGTATCTACTCCGCGTCTGTTGCAACCTATGAAATGGAGCGCATCCCTTTCTCCACACCCTCTCCCTCCCCGTAGACAGCCAACAGCATTTCCTCGGGATCGGGGTCCCAACCCTCTATTGCCTTCCAGGCAGTAACTGGCCCCTTGTATTTTAATCTGGGGTTGCAGAAGAGGTAGGTCCGGATCAATCGTCCGGCCTTCCATTATTATTGTTATCTTACAAAAAAGGTTATAATCTTTGCCCTTCTAGTGTGAGATACGTTGAATATATGTATTGGAATTCTGCGTCTGCTAGCTATATCGGTTTGCCAATGTAAATGAACTCGTTTATGATGATGTCTCATGATATAAATGCATGCCTTAACACAGGTAAGGCATATGTTTTGCGGCCCTTACTACTGTAAAGCATTGCAGATTTGGAGACATACATGTGCAAACTATAGATCTAAAGACTAACTGTCTGACTTGTCACGCAGTGAAATTGACGAAGACACATAATGGTCGATAACAGATATAGAAGAAAACTGCCAGTGTACAGAGAGTGACGCGTACAAAATGTACCCCCGAAAAGGTAGCTGTAGTACGTGCGGGAGCTGCCACCAAAAAGGTCAAACAGAAGAAACTGATGCCTGAACTTCCAGATTTTTAAGCCGCTAACACACATTGTTGAAGGCGACAACTCTGTAACTATCAGGTACCAGCTTTACTGTCAACGACGCGCCACGCAGTGACAAGCTCCCGTGTATAGATTGCCATCGCTAGATTGCTGGAGACCTTTAGATGGCAGACGTTGTTTGGTTATGTCTGGTGGACTGCACCACGCCAAGCAATTAATGGCATCGTCGGACCCTTTCCATATGGAATAATATACTGCACAATTATTACATCTGCAACGGATGGAAAGATTGTCGTCAACACAATGTACCATAGAGCTGTTGTCTCTGGTCTTGTTGTTGCTTACTCCCGATTAGGAAAGTTAGTCATTGAGGACTTCTCCCCCAAGATGGACTTCACGCCTCGCTACTTGGTCATAGTCTTCGTTAATGTGACCCTCATAATACCCACGAAGGACTTGTTAATTAAACAGGGATTGCCCCAGCAGATATAAAGGGGGCCTCAATTAGCGATCCTTTTTTGCGCCGATTTTTATAAACTTACTGCCCTGTTGAAAGTCAGTTGTCTTCAATCTACCACAGTCACGTGGTCTACCGGGGGGGGGGGTAGATAGTTGAAAAACAGGCCATTTGACAGTTAAATTTACCAGACCCACGACATGAAACAATTCTAAAGTTCGACATGTCTTTGACGAATGAGGGCTACCAGGCCGACCTCCTGTATCTACCACATGATCAACTTTGTGGCAAAACTAATTATAAGTCTGCACTTAATTTTGTTGAAGTGATCTCCCCCTTTAAAGAGGCACAGCCACTGACATGGGGATTGGAGTTGCTGGCGTCCTCGCAAAGAATTACACACGGCAATTTTCCGATGGTCTATAAGTTTTATAAGTAAACCTCGATTGTATTTCTCAGTTGTAGGTCATGTGTAGTGACTCCGTCAGGCACGATCATGTAGATATTCACCAAGGGACTATAGGAGCAGAAACTCTCATCTGAAGTGGATGTTCGCTAACTCTACTAACGGGGGGAGTTAGAGCTGGGCCGCCATAGGGTGATAGAACCTATCTAGTCTCTCTAGATTTACCAACCAAGCCTGTACTCTACTATTTGTTGCACGGGCCTGCTCTTGGGTTCATCTAGAAAGAACTTCTTGTGGTGCCTCCTGATGGATTGCTCAGTCGGCATTTCATTCAGCAGAGTCCACTCGTATAACACCGCGTCTTTATGACTATACACAGCACATTCTTTTTCAAGAAAAGCCCCTCATGCTTCTTCACAACCTCTCCTCTTCAAAGCTTTTTGGTGTTTTCCCACCAGCCTCGAGGATATAATACATCTTTCGCCGCAACCGCACATACTTAGTGTTGAGACGTCCGGCACACTCGTCCTTCATCTTCTCGACTCTTTAGAAAAGTCGCTGGTATCGAACAGGTTCCTAGTCCTCTGCTGTATCCTTGTAAATGTCTTCTGTCTCTATATCGAGGAGGAAGCTATTTGTGTCGGCATAGAGGAGCTGACATTTATCTCCGTATTTGTCCTTCAAATAATTGGAGTAGAAATCGTACATTCTAAAGAATTCGTTGGTTAATCAATTAAAAACATTCAATGTCGCCGTCTCGGGTTGGATAAAATATGGATCAGAGAATTATTGTAAACGTCTTATTTTTAACATAGTGGGACATTATCGAATTCCGGAACTTACTGAAAAAATGAATTTATCTTGTTGAATAATAATAATTCACCTCAGAATAATAATTTAGAAAACCCAGAAAATACATTATTTAATCAAGCCGCCTTTTAATCCTTCTGGTGACTGCGAAATAATCTCACCTGTAACTATTACTTATTTAATCATATTAAATATAATTATTTTACCTCAAGAACGCAGAATATATGAATGAGCCATATTAGATAAAGTGCAATCATAGTCAACTAACTATTTATTAATTTTTGGTTCATCATCAGAATTATTCACACAGACCTGTCTGTATATAATGGGTTATTTTTCGGTTTGTTTTCTCAACGTTAGTCCATGTCGTCAATCTACGTGTCATATCTGTCTCTCTACGTCAGTCCATGTGTCGGTATACCTAGGTCTATGTCCCTAGGTCAGTCCATCTGTCCGTTGAACTATGAAGGTTTATGAATCTATTCATTTGTGTTTTTCACTTTATTTGTCTGCTTATCTTAATTTTGTGTTTATTTTATCTCTAAACCGTAATCTATTTTTGAAGGTATCTATTTAGCATTATTTCTGGGTGTATATTTCGGGGTGTCAGTGTGTCCATCCGTATGTATGTATCCGTGTATAGTCATTTTATTATCTGTATCTATATAATCGTCAGTCTATCGATACCTATTTTCCTATATTTATATCACTCTGTTTTTATATATTTTTATTAATTTTATCTTTATATGCAACCTATATATGTACGTACATGTTTCGTCTCTTTACTGCTTACATCTTAGGAACAGTTCACAAACATAGGTTTGAGTCAGGTTCGAACCCTAACCTAGAGGTTTGTAGTGCGGTTACTCTAACCACTGTCCTAACGAATCACACGAAATAATACGCAAACAGTAATTGAAGTCATGGTAACAAAAAACTGAACCACATAATTAAAAATGTTATAAAATAATATGACAAGTTTAATATTAGTCTATTAAACTCACGTTTATAGATTTAAAAAACCTCAGAAAGATCGCCAACTGTATTTCAAGAGAAATATGTTAGTAATTAGTAGTTCGGAACATTGGCCAATGGCCGCTTACGATATATGAATAGTTTTAATTGTAATATTTTAAAATATAAACCAATGGTCTCAATTTCAAACGCCATTACTACACTGAAAACAGAAAAAACGTGATGTTACTCAAGTTTTGTGAATAAATTTAATATAATATGGAATACATACTTCATACTTGTGGGTTCTGGGAAATCTGAACACACACACACATACACACACACACACACACACAATAAAAACATGCACAAATAATAAAGAAACACACACACATTATTTATGGGTAAACTTAGCTTGTATTATTTGTGATGTTTATACTCACCCCCCCCCTATTCGTGAGCTGGAAGGATTCCTACCACTTGATATATTTGTCCCATTCGTAATTTACAGGAACAAATAGCTTTGAACAATATTAGTTTCTATTGAAAAATTAATCTCAACGTCTGTCATTGAAAATGACACCCAATTAATAATATTCATTTTATTGAATTTAAAATATTCATTTTATTAAAATATCATCAGAAATACCAAAATAAATATATATATATATATATATATATATATATATATATATTTACACACACACAAACACACATACAAGAGCACTTACACAATTACAGTATTATTTTATAATTAGCCCTGCTATTTACTGGACTCATAAACCCATGTTCAGTACGGTAGCCCCGGTGTAAAGGAATAATACTGCCCGGGGGGGGGGAATTGTACCGGTATATTACTGCCTTCCTGGAATAAAACTGGCTCTACAACAATCCCATAGTAAATAATGATGTTAATAATGATAAGGTGACAAATAATATGACAAATTATAAAATATATATTTATTCTCACTTCATCCATAAATTATACACATTGCGTCATATGTACATCACATATGACGCATAAAGTTCATACCATATAGTTCATAGGTCATAGGTCATAGCACGGCTGTTTCGTAGTGATGGCTCATGATGACCTCCCCTGACGGAGTACCGTCACCCGACAAGAGTGGCTAGTATGGCAGCCACATCTGTGTTTGTCCACATTGGCTAATAGCATACATAGTCGCATTCAAAATCGTGGCTAATGCTAAGAGTTGCCTATTGACCTATGTGACCCATGTTCCTATGTAGCCATGTTGCTGGTATTGACATGTTCAGCTGATTTGTACCATGACATCACTTGACACTGGAACGGGATGAAGTTCGCGGCAACTTCTTGCCTTTGAACCGGATTAACCTTCTGACGACGATCACAGATTGAGACAAACTCCCACATCTGGTGCTACCCGTTTCCAAAAGAACCTTTCGAGTATTTTGGCCCTAGTGGGATGGATCCCGTTGTGGCCGCCAGTGGAACAAAATGTATCGCTGTCAAAGGATCTTATGTGAACACTCTGAACGATGACTTGTTGCTCGGCGAGATCACGAATCACCAATAATTCTGAAATATCACCACTAGCTTTATCGGATTTGTGTTTGTAGTCAAATTGACCAGAACGGGCAACATATTTAGCAAACAAAGTACGTATATTAGTCTTTATGTTCTTAATAATAATAATAATAATAATATGTGACATTTATATAGCGCGCTATTCAACTAGAAAGCTGCTCTAAGGCGCTTTACAAATTTATTATCCCTAACTCAGACCTGTTTCCATCTAGCACATATCTCAGCTCCCAAGGGAGCATACAACGCATGCTGCCGTTATAGGCGCAAAGCGTTACTCAAACACATAGCCATCGCACCCTGTCAGGTACTCATTTTTTTATGAATGGGTGAACCATTCGCCACATGACAGCATTGCAGCTGACGGAGCCTCGAACCCGCCACCGCTCGGCTACGAGTCCTACGCTCTAACTAACTGTACTATCACGACTGTACGCTCCAAAAGGTTACTCGTGGTTGACCACATAATCGAAGATCAATGTCCGCTGTCTTGTCACACTGTAGATCGGTTTTACTCGTAATAGATTCTGCCATGTTGATATACTTTTCATGGTTTGATTATGATGGCATCTACCTTGCTATTTACATGTATGTATGATTGTAAGGGATGGCTTCAGCAATTGGATTTTTTTAATAGTTGCTTGAGAGCGGATCAGCGGATCAACAAGCAATGGCTTCTTATGTAATTAGTTTCAACCAATGTTTCAGCAATTAGATTGCTTTATTATTTGATCGATCGAGATAATCGGATCACGGTATAAGGGCTTCTTATGTGATATCTTCTGGATGGTAAATTGATTGCAATAGAAACATTCTGGTAAGCACTGATTAAATTGAAACAATGTAATGAAGATAAAAAGACAAAAAAAGACAATTGAATAATTGGTTGTATTTCACATTTAGTGGTTTCTTTTTAAAATGTAGTGTTTTCATGTCTTATATCTGTTGTTATATTCCTGTTAAAGTATACTTGTATTTCCTCTTCGACCAATCAATCAATTATGGATATTCAAATAATACTCCCCCCATATATCATGGACCTGTCTAAAGGAACTAAAATAATACAAAATTCCACTTTCTCGGAATAAATGTTTAATGTTGTTGTTTTACGATCAATTCTGAGCTTATTTTAGACTAAACGAGTCGAACAACCTGAACACGTTATGGGGTAAAGCGGTAATTAAAACGGTCAGAGTTTAGAGTTCTGTGGTCAACTACTCTACCATTTGGGTGATAAATAGTTTTTAAATATTAAATCACGTTGCTGAATATCTTATTCGCTTTATTGTATATAACGGAAACCTTGAATGCTGAAGTGGGAGGAATTGGATGTTGCTTCAAACTGTAACAGACCATAATATCAGGTATAAACAAATATTATGACTAAATTTATTTTAGTTAACAAACGAACTAAAAGAAGAAATTGTTATGTAGAGGTGAGCCGAGATATATTTAGATACACAAGTTATTAATTGATTGGATGGGTTATAAATTAGACCGGAAATTGAAACACCCCGCAAAGAAATCCGGAAGAGGAATGACAGTAAAACAATCCTCTGTTCAATTACAGTAAAGAGAAACATTTCATAGAAAATGATTAAGATCTCCATAAGTTTATTCTGTAACAAAAATTGGATGAACTAGAATTTATAATGCATTGTGTCACGTGTTAGAGAAGACTGTCCTGTTTCTAACTTTGCTTTGATCTCTAAACTTATTGAAAAGGTAGTAGAGTAGAACACTTAGAACACAATGATCTCAATGACATTTATCAGTCTGCTTATCGTAGAGATCATTCAACAGAAACTGATCTCTTGAAAGTGCACAGTGACATTGCTGAGGCTCTTAATGAAGAATCCATGACTGCATTAATTATGCTTGATTTATCTGCAGCTTTCGAAGTAATCGATCATCCAATTCTACTGAAGTGCTTAGAATTCTCCTTTGGGTAAATTCCTACCTCACCAACAGAACTCAGCGGTTAAAACACCACCAGATGTTGGTCTTCTTTTTGGTGTATTACGGGGATCCTTGCTAGGACCAAATAATTACTATGCGTATACTAAACCAGTTGGTTAATTTATTAAACGGCATAATATTAAATATCATAGTTATGCCGATGATACACAAGTGTACATAACTTTAAAGCCATGTGATAAATGGGATGATATTTCATCTTCAATTCAAGCTTGTATTGTAGACACAAGTACTTGGATGAACGACAACATGCTGATATTGGATAAGGACAAGACATGATTCAGTGTTTTCTCATTCAAGAAACACGTGAAGAAAACTAACAATCTTCGCTTTAAGGCAGGATCCAGTTAAATAAATTCTTCCATGTGTGTAAGAAATATATGGCTTCTATTAGATAATACACTAGGAATTGAGAAGAAGGTGAATTATATATGTAAGTCCTGTTATTATAAAATAAGAAATATAGGACTTATTCGTAAGTACATAAATGATGAGACATACAAGACATTAGTCCAAACCCTTATTACTTCTTGACTGGACTATTGCAATGCATTATCATAAAATATCCCCATCTCTCTGACAAACCGACTACAACTAGTGCAGAACTATGTTGCACGTCTGGTAACACGCACGCACAAAAGAGAACATATAACAACAGTTTTGTTCCAGCTGCACTGGCTTCCTGTACGCTTCAGATCATTCAATAAGATCATGTTTCATACATTCAAAGTACTGAATGGAACATCACCACTGTATTTAAGTGATGTATGACAAATGTTCAAAATTAATCTCAAAACATATAAATTTGCTCTTTATTAGCAGGAGTAGTAGTTATTAAATATTAAATAATTATTTTCCTATGTTGGTAGTAGCCGGGACTTTTAGATGTCAGTCTATAGACTACTATTTTAAATGTTAGCTAATAGCCTTGAGTGTTAGTGATGAGTTTCAATTGTTAGCTGTTTCTCTCTACGTTGACTTTAGTATTAGATATTTGATCAAGAAATGGCATATCTCTCAAATAAATTAATTTGTTTGATAGACTTCGGTACGGTCTCTCTCTCTCTCTCTCTCTCTCTCTCTCTGTGTGTGTGTGTGTGTGTGTGTGTGTGTGTGTGTGTGTGTGTGTGTGTGTGTGTGTGTGTGTGTGTGTGTGTGTGGTGTTTTAGGTATGTATAATAAGGCACAGGTACAGAGAATCTCGAACCGTGAATTCAAACTCTGGACGTTTCTTCAAACGACTATATCACAGAAGCAGATTGATCCTATTTCAATTTAAATTAAAATGACATTCAGAAGATTATTGATTATTCTTTCGGTGTGTGATCTTGAAGAGCTCTCAGGTATTAATTTATTCCACTTATTCCATTGTATGGACAAAAAAGCAATAGTTTGATGCTGAGAAAATTTAATGGGTAATTAGGGATGTAATTTGGACTGTCGGGTGGCCGTTGAGTTTGCCATGTCATTATTATTTGGAAAACACCCTTTTAACGAACTTGGAAGTTTATTGGACAGGTTGTCATATACAAAGAGAAGAGAAGTGATAATCAAATATGTCATGCAGCTTTAGAATTCCTAATTTCTTTAATGTTAGACCAGTATGACTTTAATACGATGTGTTGTTAATAAAACATATTGCCATTTTCTGTACTGATGTTAGTGGTCTAATAACGTTTTGTTCTGCATTACCTCATACCATAATACCATAGGATAGATGTGGATGAATCAATGCAAAATAGAAAGTCCTTAGACTATCTGGTGGCAGCACATGTTTGACTTGCTTACTGTAAAATAGTGCAATGGACACTTTCCTTTTTACTGCAACAATGTGCTGTTTCCATTTCAACTTTTCATCAAAGTGCATGCCCACGAATTTGGTTGATTGTTCGTTACAGTTATTTCCGATTATATCAAGTTCGATATTGCCTCTTTGAATCGAATAACTTGAAAGGTCTTCTCTCCTGTGTCTAGGTCTCAGTATTTGGTTTTCTTGGAATTTAGAGATAATTTATTAGAGCAGAACCATTGATATAAATTATTGACTTGCACAGTAGCATTTTATAAATTGATTAAGATTTGAATTTGACGTATACAATGTTGTGTCGTCAGCAAAAGATAAAATGTTGCCCGTGCATGAATTAACATAGATTAGATATAGCAACGGGCCAAGAATAGATCCTTGTTGAACTCCAATTCTGATGGGTACTCTGTCAGATACCTTTCCACCAACCTCAACAAATTGTTGTTGATCAGATAAATTATTTTCAACTCAATCATGTACTATACCACGAATATCATAGTTAATCATTTTCTTAAGTAATATTTCATGGTTTATCACTTAGAACGTCACAAAATACGGCTAGTGTTAATTCAGGATCAGGCTTAGACCTAGATGTTGCGCAATAATTTAGAAGAAGAATAATAGGATGAATGGTGGAATGTTTAGGACGGAATCCCTATTGGAGTTTTTCATATTTTTGCAACCAGTTCAAGTAATTTGGAAAAAAACCGGTAACAGGCTAACAGGTCTATCATTTTTTTAGAATACGAGGATCAGATGATTTATGGATGGGAATGACTTTTGCTATTTTCGTTGTACGATTCCTGTTGTTAATGATTGATTTATAATATGGGTAAAATAACGATTCAGAACAGGGTTACCTGGTTAGCGTGCTATATAAATATACATTATTATATAATAGATTCTAGAATGTCATTAATTGTTTCTTTCAATAATTTATTTGATATATTGTCGTGACCTGAACTCAATTTAGACTTTTTAGTAAAATTTAAAACTTTATGTGGGGCTACAGGACCGAGAAAGAAGCTGTCAGTTTCAGGTTGTGACGTGTATGAAGAGACTTGGGCACGTTATGATTCGTCTGTATTCCGATATTAATATAAAACAAATTATTAAAACCCTTCTGCTATTTTTACCTTATCAGCTGTAGATTTATTATTAATGGGAAATGTCTGAGGATAACTGGATTTATTAACTCTGGAATATATAATGCTGAAAATAATTTATAATAACATTTTCTTTTATATGTTAAATTTTTAATATATCTGCAAAATCAGCATCCTTTAACATATTCCGAAATGTTATCATATTTTCCGCATTATATGATCTATGGTTAGGGCTGGTTTAGCTGCTATGCTTATATTTCCTTCATATATACAAAATGTACCAAAATAATCAGCCACATCACTGATAATGATACCTGACTGATACGATGAAGTTATGAGATTGCTATGCATGTGGTAGATCTATCAAAATAGCAGACGGTGTGGTAACCCTGGTTGGCTTAGAAATAACAGGTATAAACCCACGAGAGAAAATCTCCTCAAGAAACGAAGAAGATCCACATTGCAGTCTCCCATTATCATGCACTGCTTATTTTTCTCATTCTGGCCGGTGACCATAATGTTCTCTACACTGAAGTAGGTATTCCATATTATTATAACTTTTTCATAATGTTTTGTGGGGCATTGCCCACATTAACTGACATATTTCAAGGTGAAAACTTGATTAAGGTGACGTCATATTGATGTAGTTTATTCTGTTTTAAGTGTTGTGATGACGTTTGAAATTGAGGACATTGGTTTATATTTTAAAACATTACAATCAAAACTATTCATATATATCGTAAGCGGCCATTACTCCGAACCCCCCCAATAGAGTTCTAATTACTGACATATTTCTCTTCGACTAGATTTGGTTATCTTTCTGAGTGTTTTAATGTATAAACGTGAGTTTAATAAACATATAGACTAATATTAAAATTGCCATGTGATTTTTATAACATTTATCATTGTGTAGTTATGTTTGTTATTACCATGACTCCATAAATTTTTGCTTATTATTTCGTGTAATTCGCTAGCACAGTGGTTAGACTACCGCACCACAAACCTATAGGTTAGGGTTCGAACCTGACTCATACCTATGTTTGTGAAATGTTTACAAGGTGTAGCCTGAAACGAGACGGAAAAGGTACGTACATGTCTAGTTAGACAGACTCATATATAAAGGCACAATTAATTAAAAATATCATTAAATATAATGACAAGTTAATAAAATAGATAGCTGTAGTCTAAGGATTATATAGCTATTCTGATTCATCAGGCAATGAATAAACACGGACACACATACAAATCAAACACACACTTAGGTATTTACGCGCACACACTACGGAGGGGAATGCACACGGAAGAACAAACAAAGTACGGACGGAAATACACACACAGACATAATCCTACGCAAGTAGTTTCAAAAATACAGTAAGGTCTAGAAATAAACACAAAATAAAGAAAACCAAACACATGAAGTGATAAGTAAAAAGATAGTCGGAAAATTGTAAAGAAACAGAAACGTTCACTGACGTAGAGAGAGAGCTAGATAATAGGTATGACGACACGTATGACAACACGTAGAGAGAAAGACATGACAGGTTGATTGAAGATATGCGTCGAGAAAACAGACAAGAAACATAACCGACAAATAAGACCACAGACGATAAAAGGTTTGTCTGAATATAATTCTGATGATAAACCAAATCGGCCGTACTCCTTAGAGCAACAAATGATTTAAAGTCTGCGCGGAGCCACCTGACGGACGTTTATTGAGTCACAATTATTGACGTTTCTGGCCATTTCATAAAGTGATATTATTGTGTGTACGATCAGTGGAGGAGCAGGGGTATTGGCGCCCGGGGGAGGGGGGGATATATGGGCGCCCCTATTGGTGTAGTAGAAATATATTTACGAGCGATGCGAGCCACCTACAGTTGGTGGTCTGGGGGGGGGGGGGTGTGCTGGTATTTTGTGAGGCATTATTAGCCTTTCCTGAACTTAAATATCACCAAGGGACCAACTCAGTGAAAACTCAAGTTGATAAATTATGAAAACAAATATTTATACGATTTTTAAGCTCAATATTGCTATTCCTGTAAAGGTGCGTCCCAGAGTGGCCACTACTCTCGCCCCCCCCTTGTCCACCACTGGTTATTTCTATTAGAACGTTTTAATTTCCATAATATATCCCAGATGAGACTAGATCAATTTAACTCAAAATAAGACATTGCTAATTTTCACATTAGATTTCAATGTGAAACGTACGTTCCTTATCCGGATCCTAATAACTATAATTTGATCACGTGATATAATATATGAGAGAGTAGAAAAATCTTCAAATGATTAAACTATAACAGCCGACATCACTAGATAACAACACTAGAAATGCTATACGCAATTCATTAGTGCGCCTCCGTGATCCAGTTAGTAGTGCGTTGTACCACATATCACTACCACCCGAGTTCGAATCTCGGCGTTGGCATATCTGAAGGTTTTTCATCTTTGATTTCGCTTCATTACCTTTGGAGGTCGCTCGGCCCATTTAGCCTACCATGTGCACAAAAGTTCCAGTAAAACACCAATCATCATCATCAAAAACACACACAAAACCTGTTTCAGGAATATTTATGTTACTTTAATTAATTACATAATTGGTTATTATACACTGATCGAAAAAAAACAATTGTCATAAATTGCATTCGAGATACACGCGAAAACCATTTTGCTTGTTAATGTCAACAGACTACAACCAGCGTCCAATGAATGTTTTGAAAATGTACTATCATCCTGTTCATTATGTCGGGAATTGTATATTCTTGGTGATTTTAATACAGATGTAACAAGTAAAAAGAATGACTAGATTCTTTTATGAAAATGTTTAGGGTAAATCCATTAATCGGTGCTTCTACCAAAATAACTGATTCGTGTGCAAGTGTTATGTGATCTTATCCTTGTGTCTGACGCTGAAAAGGTTTCCCAGATTGAGACTAATCCATATTGTACTTAGAGAGCTAAAAATGGCATTCTTTGGCTGCCACAGAGAGGTAAAAGTTAGATCTATGAAAAATTGTGATATCAGTTTTTAATGATTGCAAGGACCTCAACACAGCTAGAGATTTCTTTACAGAAAATTACCAAGATGTGGTCTAGCAGTAGGGTTTTGAACCAAAGATCACTACCACCCGTGCTCGAATCTCAGCGTGGGCATATCTGAAGGTTGTTTCATCTTTGACTTCGCTTCATTACCTTTGGAGGTCGCTCGGCCCATTTAGCCTACCATGTGCACAAAAGTGGCAGTAAAACATCAATCATCATCATCATCTTAGGAATGCCAACAAATATAGGCCAGTTTCGGTCCTTCCCGCCCTTTCAAAAAAATTCGAATAATTTGTATATAAACATCTGTATACATATCTAAACTGAATTGTCAATCTGGTTTTCGCAAAAGCTATTCAACATATACGGCTCTAGTTTATTTGACAGGCTGCATAAGGAAAATGTGTATAAAGATTATGTCAATATGATTCTTTTTTATTTACAAAACGCATTTGACACGGTTAACCATTTTTCGTAAAATTGAATTAAGGCCTGAAAAAAATATTCTATTAGTTGGATCGAACCCTATCTCTCCCAAAAATCTCAGTTTATAGATATATCTGGGCCTTTTTCTACCCATCCGATTATCCAAATCTAATGTTGTGTTCCAAATTATTTAAATTCTTTTCATCACACGACTCACTCTGACAATACAATAAATAGTATCGATTTTTTTAAATATCCCATACTACTAGAGCCATAGTAAAGCAGGTTTTGAGTATAATGGTATTGTTTCATGAAATAGTCTTCCCAATCCCCACAAAAATATTGATGATAGCAATATTTTAAAACTAAAATGTAAAAAGTACTTTCCTGAGAAAATGTTTTACCAACAAAACTGTGATTTTGTTTCAGTCATAATTATCCATTAGCTATTGGTATGTTTTATTTACTTAGTCAAGGTGGTTATAATAATAATAATAATAATAATAATAATAATAATAATAATAATAATGTATCTTTAATAAAGCGCCCTTACTAGCAGGAACCATTCAAATGCGCTGTACAAATAATATGTAATATAATAATACCCAAATAATATGTCTGTAAAACCCCTATAAGATTTTAAAAGATAATAATTATTTATCTGTGAAAGCGACCTTGAACAAGTGTGTTTTTAGAACGGTCTTCTAATTTACTAGCCTAGTGCCATCTTATGGCTTTGATACCTATTTGGGTCCACGATGGAAATAAGTTTTATCCTATTTCTAGCATTGACCTTTAGTGTCAGCCTTTTCGTTATCATTGGTACATATTATTTTTGATGTTTACATTCTACTGTGATATCTATAGTAATCTTTGTATTTATATAATTTCGAATAAAATCAATCAACCAATCAATCAATCAATCAAATTATAGTCAATTAATCTGCTTTTCTTCATTATGTTTAACACTTTATGACAATCGGATATTTTGTTCACTTTCGGTGACTATAACGTTTAGGCGAGAGATAGCTAGCTCGATTTAACATAAAGTTAAGTTAATTCTAAACTGAATATATTACACCTAGAAGAATTTGATTATTTACATTAATAGTCTGAGATAAGTTGAACAGGTGGATTGAGGCTAATCTAATTATTAGACGAAGAGTATTTCTTATGAACAAATGTAAAATGGTGATTAGCTATTAACATATTTCTACATTTGTGCAACAGCTGTGTGAAACCCACAGCCAGTGCTTGTGTGTGTGTGTGTTCCGAATAAACGACCTTAAGCTGAAAGTCACCTACTGATAATAATAATAATATTGATATGTTTACCAATTATATATCAATATCTGTGAGAACTGGCCACTTGTTTAATGCGTCCTGTGGGTTGTCAGTAGTCATGCGGCTATCTGGTGAAATTAATTACCACATATAATATTTTTTCTAGTTAAGCATCGATGTCCTTATGATGGCATCAAAAGCGTATATTATAGTATTTGTCTTCTATTGTCAATTATTATCAAATGCTGAAGGACTTTCTTACGACAAGTAAGTTAATGCGTATATCGAATAATATTGAGACACATGTTTTCGAAAGTGTCTTGAATGTACGTACTATTATAATATAATATAAATGTGTTGCATTTCGAGGACAGATACCCCTTTTAGTATGTTTCATAGCTTTGAAACAACGTACAGTAGGTGGGATTGTACGTCATGCTGTATTTCCCCTGTTTTTACCTCACAAAGGTCACTTCAAATATATCTGTCATATTTGTATTTATGTTATAACTGCATCTAGATATTCAGTTGATGGCGATGTGTAAAGTCGAGAAAAGCATTTGCAATGAATACAAACCACACCAAAAGGTTGTCAGATTTCACAGAGACCGATTAACAATCAGTTAGTTTAAAGGTGAACTAACAACTATATCTCGGCTTAAGACGGGGAAGTAGTATTTTTTACTGTAGTGCTAAACCACGACCATATCAAAATATAAAGCAAGCAATAATACATTTAAAATATAGTGATTTCCTACCGTGAATTAATAATACCGCGAATATTAATACCAAATGAAAGTGCTTGGTTCAGCTGCCGGCGGCGACCTCTCTTATATGGTATTTCTTCCCCTTCTTTCTGTACTGTGTTCATATTGTTTTCAGTCAGAATGGTTATAATGGCTAAACATTTTCGTCTGAGCCAATTTTCCTGACTACGGATGATAAACAAAATAAATCTAAACCTTCTTGTTTATCCACACACGATACAGAGATTGTATTAGCGTTAATGTTGTTATTATTATTATTATTATTATTATTATTATTATTATTATTATTGTCGTCGTTGTAGTTGTTGTTGTATAATGATCTCATAATTATTTATGTAAGCCATTTTATTTATTGTATGCGGATTAGGTCGTATTTAGTGAGGATATATCCACAGCCAGATGTCAACAGACTAGATGTTATCATCCACATGAGAGATATGTACGAGAAGATAGACGATCCTAAGGTTAATAATAAACAATATTAATTATTAACAATATTAATTATAAATAATATTAATTATAAACAATATTAATTATAAACAATACTTGGTGAGATCACTATATTTAAGGAATACGAAAAACATTTTATAGGTGCAACGAGTGAGTGAATGAGTGAGTGAAACAATACAAATTAATTTAATACTGATATTATTATTATTATTATTATTATTATTATTATTATTATTATTAATGAAATTTCAATAAGCCACTATTACTAACATTGGGCCACTCGGAGGCGTTGTTCAGTTATAATGCAAATATTATGACTATGAAATACGATTGAAAATAGTGAATCCTGGCCAATATTTGCTAGAAGATATTAATGTTTAAAATAGGTTGAAACCTTTCAAGAGATGTTATGTCGGATTATCTAGACACGTACACAAAATAGAACCAGCTCAGATAAGCATGCAGTAGACATTCAGATATTCGGGTACACTGCCATTGATAGATAAATAAGGTGTTAACAAAGTATTGAAATGAATATGCTGTGTCATCAATAGTCAACGTTATTTGTTTATTAAGGGAGGACATGTGATAATATTTCGGTTCAACTGTCATTATGCGAGCTGTATCGATCACTACAATACTGAATGTTTAACTGTTTTCGTCTTCTATCAATAAATACAGACTTTTTATATTCAAAATTATGGAATGTTATCGATTGATTTCACAATATAACGTGATATAACGTGATATAACGTGATTTTCTGTTCATTCTGACACACACATAAACAAAAATGTCCATATTTCTATGGCTTAGTAGTGGATCAGAAGCGTGAAGCGTGAAGTCATAATTTTATCAAATGCACAAAGTCAAAAATAAACTTAAGTTGTCTTTATACGGAGATATATTTGCAATAATGACTTTATCAGAAGTCTGTAGATCTTGGAGGAAGACACCTACAACGCATTTACTAGCACATTGTACTGGAGACTTCACGGCAATAGGTCACATCCTTCGTCTGATTATCTGATTTCTCTGGGATGTAGCACGTCATCCTCTGCTCGATTTGTGATCAGAGCCCGAGGCCAAATAAGACATTAATTCACTATAGATCTGTATTATGATGGTGTATTATTAAAATGTTCTTCTGTCGGTTGCCCTGTTGGAACCTTGCTGATTATTTATTGCTTCTCCGTGTCATCAAGGGCTTTTTATATGTCACCTCTGACGTTGATTGGATATCGTCTGGGTCCTTGGATGACAAGCTCAGCATTGTCCTTCACTTGTAATTGAGCTTTTCCAGAAAATATACTGAGGCATTTAACCAGATCCGCCTTGAGTAATACTGTTTTGTTAATAACGAATACAGTCACTTCTTGCGCATTGTCATTAACACTGATTATCTTTAGCTCACAACTGTCCTTCAGGCCTAAAATTATAGATCCATCTGACTCATAACATAGAATTGAATTACTTTATTCTGTTGGCTTAGAGCACAGCCAATATCAATGGCACAATATTGTTGTATTTCTTTTCGACCATATGCTGACAAGATAGTCAGAAGTCTATGAGTGAAAACTGCGCTCGCGAAATAAGGCATTGGGTAGCATTGATTCTGGATGGAGTTGTGGGAAACATGTCACCGTAAGTAGATTCACACCAGCTTCCCTATCAACTTGTGCTAAGAGAGTATTTTTTGTTGCTCTCACATGGAGCTAGTTTTACTGTTATTATTATTATTATTATTATTATTATTATTATTATTATTATTATTATACCACCTTTATATAGCACTCTCTCCATAGTATTGTTCAAAAGTGTTTTACATGTAAAAACAAGTTTGCCAATAAAAATATTTAAATGTTATATATAAAATGCTTAAGAAAAATGGACATTATACAGATTATTTAAAAGCGAGAAAGAAGTGAGTCTTTAACAGCTTTTTGAATCTACTTATTGTTCTTGTGTCCCTGATGTTGCTGGGAAGTTCACTCCACAAACTTGGAGCAGCATGATTAAAACACCTTTTACCATAAGTCGTTTGTATCCTAGGTGTTACTAATGTAAACGAATTCTGAATTCTCAAAGTTCTACGTGGTCTGTATACATACAACATACCTTTGATATAGAGAGGTGATTGGTCATTCAGGGCATCATATATGTGTACCAATATCATGTAGCGTATTGGTAGCCAGTGAAGTCCCTTCATGACTGCTGTGATGTTCTGGTGTTAATGCGTGCTACTGTATTCTGTACACGCTGTAGTTGGTCTATTACGTTATTGGTAAGACCTTGTAGCAGCGTATTAGAATAGTCCAAACACGATGTAACAAGCCCGTGCACTAGTGATTTTGTGGCTTCATTAGACAGCTAGCGTCTAATGCGACCGATCTTCTGTAATTGACCATAACCTGACCTGCATACATACCTGTTCTTCCATGCTCAACACATCTTCAACTAGATTCCTCACAAACGATGTAGATGCAATTAAAGAATTACCTACATTAACAGAGATGGTATCCATGCTTTTGGAATGACGCCTAGAGGAGAATAGCATGGGTTCTGTCTGGTCTGGATTCAGCTTGAACATGTTGCGGTGCATCCAGGACTCGATGTCTTTGAGACAGCTTTTCGGACCTAGTACAGATCCCTGGGGTACATTACATTCCAACAGGATAGATTCGGACACTTCACCATCGATACAAACAGTGTCGTACCTGTCTGTGAAATATGACATCACCCAGGAGAGTGGTTTGTCCGAGATACTGATGCAATGCTCAAGGCGATGCAGTAACGTGCAGTTATCTATGGTTTCAAATGCGGCAGACAAATCAAGCAAAATGAGCACGGAAACACAACCTTGATATGCTGATTGTTAACATTGATGGAGAGGGTTTATCACAAGGTCGGATTCCGGACGTGCATCAACAACCTTCTCCAACATTTTAGAGATGAATGACAGGTTAGACAGCGGTCTATAATGCTTAAGGGTATCAGGAGCCAGTCATGGCTTCTTGAAAAGAGGCCTGATACGAGCACACTTGAAGTCCCTTAAGTCGGTTATTTGTTGTACTATAGTATTTTAGAAGAGCTGCACTTGTCATAAGCTTTGTTTAAATGATTCTTCATGCACTTCATTGAAGTGGAATTTGAAGTCTTGTTCGTGGCTATCCTTGATAAGCCGACTCAATGGTTCTGTAATAGTAGATAGGTTCGGCAGGGATTTGCGTGTGTAGTTTACCATGCCAAGTAATGTCTGTAATGTTTGCAATTAATGTAGGTTCTGGCATTTCTAGTACTGCTTTGACTTTATCTTTTGCTATATTGACACCTTCACTGGTAAGTATGTGTCCTATTAACTGTACTACTTTCTGAAACAACTTTGTTTTCTTCGGGTTTAGTTTTAAGTAACTTCTCTCAGACATTTATTATGCGTTTCCGTTGTTGGTCGATGTATCAGGATATTATCCATGGTGATATTTACATCCCCTATGTCGCCAAATGTATCATTCATAGCTCTTTGATATATCTCCGGAGCAGACTTTATTCCCATCGGAACTCGCAGATATTTGTCTCTTCCAAACAGGGTATTAAATATTGCAAGGTTCTGTGAAACCTCGTCCAGTTCTATCTGGAAGTAACCCATGTTTGCATCCAAAACTGTAAAGAACTTGCAACCATCTGTTCGTGTTATTATTTCTACAGTCGTCTTCATTTGGGTAGTCTTCTCGGAGAAGTACTTTGTTTAGTTCTGTGGGGTCAATAATTATTCTGACATCTTTTTGTGGTGATGTAGTCTTCTTGTTCACTTTCTCCGGTATATTCATTTCCACTAACTGCTCGAGTTTGGCTTTGTTACATCGTACAGAACTGCTGGAATTGGACGTGGATTGTGAGCGATGAGGGGTATGTTTGGGTTTATTTTAAGCAAGTACCCCCTGGAGTTTATATTCATTAAGAATATTTTAGGGGGTAATATCATTTACTAGATACATTCTTTGTGTAATTTTCAACCTTTCACTGTCAGATTCTGATAGTGAATTTGTCATTTTTGTTATTTACCAGTTTACATTGTAGTGTATGTGGTATACACTTATAACTAACCGGTAACATATAATGGAGAGTTGGTTCCTTTATAATTATTGTGTCGTGATTGTTTTATTCATATGTAATAGCTACTTACGAGTATAATATCTAAGTGATTTAGTTAACTATGTTGCGCTCGTGTCCGTTTAGAGTATGTTCGAAAAGTCCTTAGAATATCTCTGTCTTTCTTAATTCATTTTAACATGTAAACGTTATGATAGTATATCTAATGGAAACCGTACCCCGATACTTGGTGCTGTGTCTTAACAATTGTAACATGAGAAGTTGATCTAAAGAAAACATCACTGATGTCTAACTAACACTTAACTGAACATTTTCCGGATGTTTACGCATAAGATGTAAATTAAATTGCATTAATAAAACGTGTAAAAAGATCGCGGGTTTATATGCGTGCGTGCGTGCGTGCGTATTATGACTTGTTGTTCACTTAAAATCTCATTTCAGATTCAATTCATTAACGAAGTCCTTCTTCCCCATACCAACTTAACGTTCATCTTGCCACCAGACATCCGTGAGGAAGTGTTGACATACCTAGATGATAACATCGTGGAGTATGTTATACAAGACACTAATCTAAAAAGGTTAGTATCATCTTTGTTGACATTATACCTTTGTCTTGTCCTCCTAATGAAAGGAATGTGATCGTTGTCAGAATGTGAGTGAGTCGGTATGCTTTTACTAGATAAATAAATATTTAATTTAGGTAAAATATATATATATATATATATATATATATATATATATATCAGGGTTGAAAGTTAAGTTAAAATTGATATGAGCCAGTCAAGCGTGTAAGACAATAAAAGATGGTAGCCTTTCCAATAATAAAGGTCGCCAGTGGTGACCAGGCGACCTTTAACTTTCAACCCTGATATATATATATATATATATATATAAAACACGTGCGCGCGCGCACACACACACACTCATAGATAACCTAGCCAAGGCCTAGATATAATAGAGTACATTATACCATTAAGATACAGATCAAAGAAGTGTCATTAAACATCATTACAAACATTTCTTTGGTGGCATCTTCTTTCAGAACTTTACAAAGGATGGAAGATGTTAACATCAAGACCAAAAAAATGTGGCGTGAGAAGAAGAAAGAAAATGAAGATGAACTACCAAATTACTTCATGACATATGAAGAAGTGAATCCTTATATATCATTCAATATAAGTTATATACCTAATTGGGGGGGGGCCTTAATTAATAAAATTACTAAAAATAACATTATGTTTTATTAAACTTGTTAACAATCGATTTACTATTATCATCAAACTTACCAATCAATCGGTTCGATTATTGTAAATGTATTATTGGGGACTGTGCTGGCTTAGTGGTTAAATAATTGAGTAGAAATAATGAGATTCTTGCTTCGGATCCACCTGAGTGTCTGATTGAAATAGAGACGAGTTATTGTCTATTACCCCCATTAAAGGGTAATAAATTGACAACTGAACTAACTCAACTAATATAAATATGTATCATATATGGGTAATAACAACAATAATAACAAGGAAAGGTCAAGTTCCTATTACTACGGATGTTGAATTTAGTCTGTAGTAAATCACATAGATTTGACTTTTTTAAAGATTATTTCAGGAATCTGTTGGGATTTGTATCACTTCCCACAAAGCAGGGTCGTCTTAACGCATGGGCACGCTGGGTACTTGCATAGGGGCCCCATGCTAATCTACATATGGTGTGACTTGCTGTCAATAAATAACTACTATGCTATACTAAACTATAAATATTTGTTACTATATTACAAGAGGACATTGGCATTCGCATCTGATGTAATATCAAGGTCATCTCTACAACCTCACGTGACTGTATGTGTACGGATCTCGACCATTTACATTTTGATTCCTGTGGGTGGTTGTGTAGGTAGGGGCCCCAGTGCACTGGATTTCTCCAGCGGCCTATAATGCTGTTAAGATGGCCCTGCCACAAAGATGACGCTTCATAGAGCTGTATAGATAACACGTTATCTGTTTAATCTATCTGATTGTTTTTGTCTAGATCATGACTTGGATTGAGACAACTGTTAATCGTCACAGTAATCTGGCAAGTTTGAAGATTATCGGCAAAACATATCATCAAAGACGTATAATGGCAGTCCAGGTTGGTATATGACGATTTGGGGTGGACGTCACTAAATCGTACGATATTTATTGTTGACGTGAAGTTTGGGGTCAATTGATCCCTAGATACCTAGACTTGATACGGCAAATGGACATAATCCCCTCGGACAGTGCCCCTTCAGGACTAAATTGTCATCGATCAAGTATTACATTCAATATATTGTAATTCACTGAACAACAATAAATTCATTTCAATGAAAATATATTTAAATAGAGTATATTTATAATTAAAGTATTTAATGTATTAATTGGGGGGAAACTAATAAATATAACTAAAGAATATTGGTCAAATATATTCTTCATGTGAGAGGGTTATGTCCTGGGGGGATTTTGTGTTGAGGGAATTCTGGGGGATTTTATGTTCAGGGAATTATGGGGGATTTTTTTGTAATATTAACAATATTGTACATTTCTTCTTTGATTGATATAGCTCGCTGTAGAATTATTAGTTTTCTATATTTGTGGATGGCGTTCCTCTGTTGAATAATAATAATAATAATAATAGTTTTATTAATTAATTGGATGTTTTTCATTTAAATGGACTTGCGGAGTCTGATGTGAACGTCATCGTGTCATATAGAATTAACCCCAAGCGTTAAATATATCGGGAGTGTGACATTTGCAAAGATACATATTGTTGACTGTGCGCTGAACTATCCTCCAATATAATGGCTTATATCCAAGCCAGCGAATACCCCCTCCCCCAACATGGCGGCGTAAACAAATAAACAATTACGTGTCTGTAATTAAACTGTGCAAAACATATACAAACAAACGTACTGCACTGTGTGCACGCACCCAGGTATGCACGCACCACACACACATATAAATACACACACACAAACACCCAAAACCAGATAGATAGAGGAGGTGGAGAAATAGAGACTCATATATATATATATATATATATATATATATATATATATATATATAAAGAGGTCCTTTCTGTGTCTTAATTACGATTGTTTAAATGATTAATTAAAGCCTTAATGCACTAATTATCTTTGAAAGTGCAAGCCTGATACACCTGAGTTAATGAACCGGCTTCGGTGGTCCTAACTGTGGTATCTTACGCTAGGTATGTGGGTGTGCGCGTGTGCGTGCGTGCGTATGTGCACCCAAAAATAACCGTAACACCTAGAGAAAGAAATGTCTTACTTAAACGATATCACTTACTATTTCAGCTATGTCAGCCCCTAGACATCCTATAGTTAGTTATCTGACTTATTTGGACCGTATCTTTATCATCAAAATGCCATCTCAAGACAGTAATTGACCGCCACAATTATTAATATACACTTCGCTAACAAACAGCATCATATATACATGTCACATAGATGTCACACACCTGTCTCTAGCCATAGTTAAAGTTGATTTATCTTATTAAGATGTGCTACAGCTGTCATTTAATACCATTTATCATGAGACAATCTTAAGACAAAACCTCTTTGTATTCTCTGTCTATTCTCTTTCACCGTTTGTTCATTTCCACTTATTGTCTGTTTATTTTTGCACCTTCTCGTTATCTGATCTCTTTTATCTGTTATTCTCGTATTTTCTCCGGTAATCTCAATGTTGTATCTAAGATAATAGATATCTCTGACATTATCAACACACAACACAGACGAATGGAACCTTTTATTAATTTTTTGGCGCTATCTTCTTTTAAACTCTGAGTATTAATCGAATATAAATGTCTTTCTCAGATTCGAAGTGATAGCGACATGGCTAATGACGCAATTGGGATATTTATTAACGCTGGTCTGGATCCGCGAAACTGGCTGGCTCCGGCCTCATCACTCTATCTCATTCAGCAGGTAAATAATGACCCGTGTCTCAACACGTGTTTCTAACCACCGAAGTACTATTTGCCATAATTATAGAAGTCAGTCGAAGAGGTGGCCGCATCATGAGCTTCAAAGCAATGAAGACGCCATGCATACACAGATATATGATAATTGTTATCGTTTATGACGTGAGGAATCTATAATTTAATTACCCCTGGAAGTGAAAAACTATTTTATCTACAAAATCTCGTCTCCACCACACCCACATTAAATAATGACGATTTCACCGATATACACATTCATAATTGACAATGATAAACCACACACGCGCAAAGGCACCCACGCAAGCACGCATACCGAACATATTCGTACGCACACACGCACGCACAAGCACACAGATACGAACACAAGCGCATATAAATGGACATGGCAGGTGGTCTGATTCTAAAGGAAAAGTCTGTTTTTGGTTGAGAGAGAGAAAGATATATATATATATATATATATATATATATATATATACATGGATTCATTTGACTATTAATAGATTCTGATGGAAGCCCGTCTCAGAGATTGTATAAGATGGACAATAATACCAGTATCTAATCCTGATGGCTATGTTTACACAATGGATCAGGTAACGCCTATTTTAGTGACAAACTACCTTTCAGATAGTAAACAAAGTGAAGCCAAATTTTCTATGCTCACTTTCCGGGGTTGTCCCTTTGTGCTATAAGAAGACAAATCCTACCAATTCTTTTCTCACCTATCAGGATCGTCTGTGGTCAAAAAATCGACAACCTTACGGCGATTGTCATGGAACAGACCTAACGAAGAACTGGGGCCATCTTTATGGCTGTAAGTACGAGATGAGAGCCAAATAATGGCGGAAATCTATATCGTCTGCTTCTCTGTTCGTCAAAATATGAACAAACGCATAAAACGCCGATTAACAAAACTAGGTCATAACGTCTTGATATATGACATAATACGCGGCATGTTTTCAGTTCAGGCTTCCCGCCAGGAGGTGTGCCATCGCCTACACCGTGGACCGGAAGCATTCTCGGAGCTGGAAATGCGCGCCTTGAGAGACGCCATATTGGCTGATCCCTACCTTGATGCCTACGTCAATGTCCAGGGAACACCCGGAGCTTGGATGCAGCCTTGGTCTGGGAAGACTTTCCTTAAGACGGAAGACTATGAAGACTTGGTCAGTTATCGAACTCTAATAATTAGCATTATAATAAAGACTTCGAGATACCTGAACTGGGGGGGGGGGTGTATTCGTTATGGTTCAGGGGCAAAGTGCTGAAGATGAAACTGGGATATTCTGGGGTCGAATTCAACAATTTGATATTGGTCTATCGCGTTATTAGGGGTTGATTCAGCCATAAATGAAAAACCCCTTTAGGACTGTGAAGGATTATTGTGAATTGTATGACTGTAATAGGTCCCTTATTGGACAGTGATGGATTATTGTGGATTGTGTCATTGTAATAGGTCCCATATTGGACTATGATGGATTACTGTGGATTGTGTGACTGTAATTGATAATTGATTGGTCAGTGATCGATTATTTTTGTACATTTAGTCTCTGTAATTGGTAATTGATTGGATGGCAATGGAATATTGTAGATCACGTGTTTGTAACGATCCTGGCAGAATTGATAACGACGTCTAATTATACATATCCACAGCAGAAGATTAACTATTTACCATACCAGTACAATTTTCGCCCTAACCAAAATGTGGAAGTCCTTAGAAATATAGAGTTGGTTTAAAGGTACAACCAGTTAGTAAATATGATCTTAGTTAAAGTATGGCCTTATGGCAGAATACTATAGTACCAAGTACCATTTCCTTTAAAATATCCAGACCATGACCTCTTGACCCTGTTCCTCGTCTTCTGTAGAAATCCGTTTAGAGGATCACAGAAGACAAATGTGGTCCTTAATACTCTTACATAGTACGTTACTACCATGTTTTCGTTCTAGTTGTATCGTTTCCCGTTTTTCATCATGTTATAAACTAGACAGTTTTTTTTGTTTACATCTTTGTTATTAATACTCTATTATAAGACGAGAACTATATTGATAATTCCTATGGTCACATTTAATCACGAATGAAATCGATTATAGCTAAGTGGTTTAACTAGCTGAGCTGGCCATGTGTATTACGGGCACTAAATGCTTGGGTTACTAAAGAATCCTTATTGGCGTTTGCGGGCAACAACCAACAGAGAAACATCGATATCTAGATCCAGATCGTTTTTAGGTTGTCAATTCTGCAATTGATATAAATGTAATATTAGAATAACCTGGATTTAAAATATCACCCAGTGTTTATATTGTGGATCTTCCTCATGTTCTGACATGGTAAAACCTGTCTTACGAGACAGGTTTCGACACATTTAGATAACTCTTATCGAAAGACGGTCTTGTAAGTCAGGTTATGGTGAAGATATTTTATATGACCATCGAATGGACTATTTCTTGACTGTTAGGTTTTGTTTTTTTTTATTTACAGATAGACGTGTCTATATCTGTGACGTCAGCAATAAATATAGACGATGATGTTAGACTGGTCAATGGCACTCCACCAGATTTGAGAAGTATATTAATGTGTCTTTTGTTTGTGTCTCTGTGTGTGTATGTGTGTGTGTGTGTGTGTGTGTGTGTGCATGTGCGTGCATGTGCGTGCGTGCGTGCGTCCGCATTGCTGTGTGAGTCTAAATCGTACCTCGGTTCAAATCCCAATCGTTCACTTTTGGCCCATCTAGCCTGCCATGTGTACAAAAGTAGCTACAAAACAGCAACATTTTACTTTATTCTCAGCAAAACAAGTAGCGTTTCCTACACACACACACACACACACAATTGTTTCTATTTTCAAATATTTTCAAATCTACCAACTGACTACTAACCTACCTTTGGTCAATGGTTCATTACGTCATAAAAATATATACTTGGACGGGGACGAGTTACTGGAAATTATATGATCAAAACAAGCAACTTGCGATGGGGGGAGGGTTATTGCTGATGTCAGTATCATGGGGAAATGTGGTCAAAATCACAATATCAAAATAAAGCCGGGAACGTCAAGGGGTTAAATTTCAAGACGTTCAAAATGGCTTCATGTGAGAAAGCGGCAACTTAGTTTCAAAATTCAGATCACGTTTTGTGTGGTATCAAGACTTACCCTCTTATTTCTTTTATCCAGGACCAGCTTCCGGTTCGGCCATGGATTGGGTAAAAGAGCATACCAATATTAAGTATGCCTACACGATGTGTTTAGTTCATGCCCGAGATGTTTCTCCCGTTACGTTTCTTCAACCTCCTTCGGAGATCGTAGAAAATGGCCGGTGGTTGGTCACCGCTATGGACGCCATGGCGACTTCAATACGCCACTTCCGGGACACGAATGAATGGCAACACGTGACATGGGGTGGGATGCCCAAAGGTTATAAACCAACGAATGTTTTGCATAAAATGAAAGATGACGAAGAGTGGAAAGACAACCGAATAGAATTGTGATTGTAATGTTCTAAATGGTGTGTTTGTTTGCAGTTTTGTTAAACACAGAACATACTGAAGACACCATTTAGTGAGTAAGATAGATCCTCCCCCTGTGTGTGTGTGTGTGTGTGTGTGTGTGTGTGTGTGTGTGTGTGTGTGTGTGGTGTGTGTGTGTGTGTGTGTGTGGCGCGCGCGTGTGCGTGTGGTAGTCACAGTGACTTGTTCACCGCTGGCCTGGGTGAGGACATCCAGGTATAAAGTCAGTGTGTTTATACAAACTATGGTCGTATCTTTTGACCTACAATGTTACCAGTGTATAATATATTCATTGGCTTGATGATGTAGATATGATAAAACAATGGTATGTTCTCTGTTTGTGTGCTGTTTTGTGAGAGAGCGAAATGTAATTCAATGCCAACACGACGTCAACAACTCTTGGGATTGGAGGTTTCTTGACCTTCACTCACTCACTAACTCACTCATTCGTTGGAAAATATTGGTGGTTTAGACACTATAATGAATCATCATGAAATATTAAATTAGAAAGAAAATGATAAACTGTGTATCCAATACAAAAGCTATTAATGGCACTCACCCAATGACTCTCTCTCTCTCTCTCTCTCTCTCTCTCTGTGTGTGTGCGTGCTTGCCTGCGTGAATATAATTAATCAACGTTCTATTTAATGTATTAATCGCTTTACAGAAACATCGACAACAATGTTACTTCTGCTTGTGGTTTTTCCCCCTGAAAAATATGTTATTAGACATAATGGTCATAATGTATTAAAAAAACGGAAATATTGTGATATAATAATCATCATATCATGTCATATCATATCATATATTATATTATATTATATTATATTATATTGTCAAAAACTCTATTCCACTTATTTGTCAGTTATCTTCAAGATACAAATAATTATTATCAAGAGAAAATAAACACTTGACCGTAGATCTAATGAGTAATTGTATGATCTTTCTAGTATGTGGTCAAGTGGTGGAATAATAATAATAATAATAATAATAATAATAATAGAAGAAGAAGAAGAAACAACAACAACAACAATAATAATAATAATAATAGAATAAACAACAACAAGAATGATAATACTAATAATAATAAAAATAATAATAATAATAATACCTTCATTATGTGGAACAGAAATTTTGTATCGTTGACCAAATGACTTATTATTTTACATAATAACTAACCTTAAATATACGAATTTTAAGAACACATTTACATTTTTTAATAATAGATCCACTTCTAATCTGTATTTCCATAAAATATGTCGGACTATTCAGATAAATTCAAATACTAACTACGTGTATACTTCCGTTCTGACATCATATCGGAAGATAAAGATGATCTCTGTTCGGATGAGAGCTGCAGCTAACCGGAATATAAGTAGTCGGATTATTAAGTATCCGGCTTTACGATGTTAAATGGTCAGGATCTACAGAAGAGGTGACCGTTATAGACAAGTCTATCATAAGACAGGAGAAGGCCTAATTTAGACATTGGATTATATCGATGTTTAATCAATGGACATCTAGAATGGAACATTTGCTGTTTCTCGGCCACATTTCCCTAAACGGTAAGCCGAAGGAGGCCAGCAACCTCCACCTGCAAGAGACAAGGGAATTACTATTTGTCACCACCTTTCCTCGCATTGTAATAGACAACAGGCCAAACACCGAGAGACTACAATTCGCTTAGTCATCCTCACGTTAACAAAATATGGCTGACTCTTTGTAAACTTGACCAGATGTTGTTGTTTTTACCACAAACTTCGGTTTTGCGCCAGTTATCTGTCTACAGATGTGTGTCCTGATATGCTGCACACGGTGTATATGTGTACAGAATTTGTAAACGCCATCCGAACAAATGGTTTGTTTGTTGGTTTGTTTTCATCTTCGGGTAGATATAGCACAGCGGGCGTGGGGGGGGTAAAGGTTCTCTCTAGAAGTCCATATGCTTTATCTTTTATTTAAATCGCATAAAGAGTGAATCATTTCTCAGAAGTGAACAGCCATGCTAAGCGCACTGAAGTTCGTATCTGATATATATATATATATATATATATATATATATATATCACATGCCCGAATGCGTCTATGAACACAATTATTTCTAACAAAATATCTAATATGTTATTCTAGGTCAGGTTACACATCCAACTAAGGATGATCTTTATTTGGAAAGCATCATCTGGAATTTTACATATTTGGAACGATTTTTATTTGTTGATCTTTATCGTTGATGACTGGATTATCTTTCTTCTCATCTTCCATTGGGTTTTTTCTACTATTTTTTATAATAAAAGAAGACTATTCGTCAAAATATCAACAAGTTGAGATGTTTTCATCCAATCAGCAACTTAAAATCTATAATTAACATCCATCTCTCCAACATTTATTTTATTTAAATCGATAACAATCGTAAATTAGATGTTTCATCTAACACCCCGGAACAGTGAAGTTATATGACGTCCAGTAAAGGTGTTCAAATATTACCATATTCATCATCATTATTATCTTCATCATCAACAACAAGTATTATTATTATCATCATCGTTGCAAAGACAATTCGATTTACTTCATTATTAGCCAGAGACAATAAATAGTTTAAACAATATTTTCATTCGGAGAAGATGCTGATGATGATTGATGTTTTACGGCCGCTTTTGTGCACATGGTAGGCTAAATAGGCCGAGCTACATCGAAAGGTAATGAAGCGAAGTCAAAGATGAAACACCCTTCAGGTATGCCCAGAGATTCGAACTCAGGTGGTAGTAATCTCTGGAACAACACGCTACCAATTAGACCACGGAGGTACGCTCATTCGGAGAAGGTACCATGTAAGAGTAAATATGCATAACCGGACTTTACATATTATTGTAATAGCACAAAATAAATATTTTATATATATATATATATATATATATATATATATATATATATATATAAAATAGTATATGTATTTATGTGTGTTTAGAGCTGATTTATATCTTCATGCTTCTTCAGATTTTCCGATTATTCCACATCTATTCAGCAATATGCCGGTTAATGTTATACCTGAGAGGTGTGTATTACCACTGATAATGATGTACAGGGTCATATACAATAGACACACTGATAGACATCTCACCAGTATTCATCGGTAATTTGTTACAGCGACTAGCTACAAGCAGTTTACAAAAAGCCGAACAAAGCTATCTGATCGAAGACGGAACGTTTATTATTGAATGTATTCTGTTTGTGTGCTGGAAGAGCACAATGCTACAACAAACGAAAAACAGAGGATACAATAAAATAGAGAGGACATTATAAAAGTAGAGAGGATACGATAAACATTTGTGAAGAGTTAGGGGTAGACATTGAGACAGAGACAGACACACACACACACACACACACACACAGAGAGAGAGAGAGAGAGAGAGAGAGAGAGAGAGAGAGAGAGAGAGAGAGAGAGAGAGAGAGAGAGAGAGACAGACAGACAGACAGACAGACAGACAAACCGAAAGACAAAGACACACACACACAAAGAGAGAGAGAGAGAGAGAGAGAGATAGATACAGAGAGAGGGGGGAGAGAGATATACAGAGAGAGAGAGAGGGGGGAGGGGGATACAGAGAGAGAGGGGGGAGGTGTGAGATATACAGAGAGAGAGAGAGAGAGAGAGAGAGAGTGAGAGAGAGACACTTATACAGAACGAGAGAGAGAGAGATTTAGCGACCACCTGATGTGATCCTAAAAGTAGCTTCTACTGTACACTGATTATTTGTTTGAGCAAGCGAACGACCGAGACAGCGAGACAGAGAGAGAAGGGGGTAGTGCGAGAGAGAGAAGGGGGGGGGGGTGAGAGGGATGTGTTGGGAGAGAGAGAATGATTACATGGTAGGCAATTAGACAAACATAAGATAGATTCAGGGTGTTCCGTTTCAGGCGTCAATTAAGCACCCGAGGGAGAAAATTTTCATTTCTTAATTTGGATAATGAACGCTCCCTGAAAGAGAACTAACCTTTAGCTATTGGTTTTTGACAAACTTTTTATCAGATAAAAATAATTACAGGCGACTATTATGTTAGTAATTAGTGATAACCGACAACTTCATCATTGTCGTGTGTATTACTTGGTCGGAGTAATAATTTGGTAATCTGTCAATCTATAATTGTGTATTTATACAGATACACACAATAAGCTGTTGGATACTGAAATGGGATGTTATCGTTTGAATTGACTCACTATAACTCTAAACATCACACGATCTGTGTGCCATCGACAATATTTTATTATTAACGCCCAGAACATTATTCAGCAATTTAAAATCTCACAAAATTAAATTTATCTAACATAAAAATCGAATTAGACTGACACAATAATCACCGATCCGGGCTCTCGGGTGGGAACAGTGGTTAGAGCGCTGCGGTGCAAACCTCCAAATTGTGGGGTCGAATCTGGGCGGTACCTGTGTTGGTGGAAGGTTTCTCTATAAAGTGGTCGATTGGCCAAATGTCCCGGATGTAACCGATATCGAATCTAAATAAACCAATCACCAACCCCAGTTACCTTTGTCCAGACGTAATTCTCTTTCATCTAAAAAACAAATTAAACAAATTGAACAAATTGATCAAATTGAACAAATTAAATAAATTGAAGAAATTGATCAGTATTCTATCTTTATAGAGTTATGTCATCTCGATCTGATTAGGAACTATTTTAATAAATGTATTATAAAGTTAGATATCGAAATGTTTTTATTTCACAGCAACGCCATATTATAATCATATGATGACTTAAGCGATAAGCTCTGAGTGAACAGGTGTGGGCGCTTCCGTGGTCTAGTTGGTAGCGCGTTGGACCACAGATCACTATCACCTGAGTTCGAATCTCGGCGTAGGCATATCTGAAGGGTGTTTTATCTTTGACTTCGCTTCATTACCTTTGGAGGTCGCTCGGCCCATTTAACCTACCATGTGCACAAACGTGGCCGTAAAACATTAATGATCATCATCATCATCATCATCATCTCTCTCTCTTTCTCTCTCTCTCGCTCTATATATAGATGTGTGTGTATGTGTGTGTGTGTGTGTGTGTGTGTGTGTGTGTGTGTGTGTGTGTGTGTGTGTGTGTGTGTGTGTGTGTGTGCGCGCGCGCGCTCGCGTTTGTGATTGTGTACATGCGTAATATCTCTCACTCACACACAAGAATCTCTCTCTTCAGAGAGGTGGTTGTAGGGGCAGGTTTATAAAGGGATATAGGCTGACTTGACTGGGTGCCAACCTGTGAGGAATGTATTGAATCAGATCACAATCATACCTTATACATCGATCTATATTTATATCCAGTTATACATAGCTCGTTATGAAGCCAACCGTTTCTGATTTAACGATTATATTCACGGAATGGAGTCTATTTAGTTAGAGAGGTCAAGGTCAGCCATATTGTAATCGTTTTGTAGGAAATAGGGTTATAATATTAACTAGAATACTACTATTACTTCTACTATCATTACTGATGATGATGATGATGATCATCATCATCATCATCATCATGATCATGATGCCTCTTAAGTTGGCGTTCTCAACTTGTAATAAAAATAATAATAATAATAATGTAGATTTAATCTTTACAAACGGGAACCATTTAATTGCACTATTCTACGATATATTAGTATAAGAAAGCTACTATTTAGGGAACTATATTAATAATCAACTATAAACAGGCTAGTCTTAAGAACACCTATTATATTTATATTGTCAATAAATGGTTTCCTTAGTCTAGGCGCTGGTCACACACGTCTGGCACATACGGCTGGGGGGGGTTGGTGGTAGAGAGTTCCGAGAAAATATCCCACACACATGTAACACCTGGATTCAAAACCCAATTATTTAAGAGATGACGCACCTGTTAGCTTGTCCCGTGAAGTGTGTGTGTGTGGGGGGGGGAGTGATAGACTATATTCCCGGTTGACGTATGACTTTAGTTGAATAAAGAGAAATTAGATTAATATCTGAGAAGATAACTTGAGATCCTGGTATAAACAGATAGTGAGATGTACCGGCATTTAATATAGTGATGATTTGTTTGTAAAATTTTGGAACGAACACGTTGTTTTGTCCTTACATCTGGTATGTGTGCGTACATGCGTGCGCGTGCGTGAGTGTATGCTTTAGTAGTGTGGAATCAAGCACCGGCACAGAGAACCTCGAATCATTAATTCAAATGTGGACGATTGATCAGGGGTTCGAATCCTACAGAAGCGACTCTTCATCTGAAGACACGTGAAATTTCTCTCTCACTCAATACATGTGTGTGTATGGGGGGGGGGATAAGAATACCTATTTCAGTCTCATTTCGGAACTGGAGTATGGCTGCTTTGACAATGTGATGATCCTGTATTTGTTGAAATTATCGTCCAATCAACGAACGCCTATCAAAAATCTAGTTCTGGATGGCTAATAGTAGTCCCCTATTTGTGGTAAATCGTATGATTGTCGTCCTACGATTTTATTTTATCTAATACGTATTTGAATTTCTTATTATAATCTCTATATAAGTCGTCTCAAAGGAACGAATTCTCTCACTAGATTTTTGTATTATTAAGTGGTGTACGTTAATACTTGATAATACTCTTGAACAAAATCGCCAAAGCCACCATTAACAAAGAAACAGTCTGACATCTTTCATCCGTTATTAAACAATATGAGGTTTCTATGATGTCCCGGTAGACGTCGTTGATTCATATAGCATTCTTTTATAAATTACATAAAGACGTTGGAATGCCGTAAATCGATATATCCAAAACATGAGGTATTTTTCATTTTTTTACATGTCGACACATATTTCGCAAAAACAAAACCTTTAACGATTAGACATTCCGGTTAACGCCTGACAACCAACACTCCGTTATTTCGCTGCCGATTTCTTTTGAAATGTGTTTTTTTACAAAACCTAAATTTCACCTCGCACCTTCAAACTAATTATAGCAAGAGAATGGAGATGATATTGTTTTATCGTCACTACGTCAGCAAGTCAGTCATGGATGAATATGGCCATAATGAGCCATTAATTTTTGTCTCTGAAATCAGACAGCGGCACTTTACAAAGACTCCGGGTTCATATCGACTACGGGCCTCCATAGAAGGTGGCGGGTGACTCACACACACGCTCTCTGGAGGAAATCAAGTCACCGTGACGGCCACCGTCACACACACACAAACACACACACAAACGCACACACACATGCGCATACGCGCGCCAAACAGCAGCATTCTTAACACCGACCCACGAAGAGGTAAGACCAGCTCTCTCTGGCTCGTACCTGGCCAAATTGATGCCGTTCTCCAAACATTGGCTGAGAGTAGCCCCTGTCTGCTAACAGATTGTTACAGGAAGCCACGGCCACTTGAAGCGGCCACAAAAAGGCCACAAACGCCGCTACGTGCCGCTAGAGGGCAGCGGCAGGGCACCGTTTTGGAACGCCGACAGACCGTCTTCGGCCACCCGAAGCCGGCGACGAATCGGACCGACGGCTAAATCGTAACCAATCGGTGACATGGCGCTGCCGTATCTCTATCTGTTGTCAGTCTTATCGATGAGATATTATCACCCGGAGGATCCCGGATACGTCAATCTGTACATTTCGGGATATCAGGATACGCTCGTCGAGTACTCGCTGCCGTGGGAGCAGGAGAGTCGAAGGATTGCGCTGAATGAAGCGAACAAGAGAAGATGGTCAGCCAGCTACCTTCTGACAGTTGACCAGGAAGACACCTGTCTGACAAGAGCTATCATAGTTAGAACATCCGAGCAGGTGACCATCCAGGTATGTACTATAGACATCACACTTCGAAACACGTGCTCGGTTATGGACGATAATAATAATAATATTCCGTGCCAACAAAACGAAGGTAGTTATCAGAATTTTATAAAGGAATTCATTTGTTTGGGAGTTTTGTTATTGTTGTTGTTGTTATTATTATTATTATTATTATTATTATTATTATTATTGTAGTTATTGTTGTGTTTGTTGTTGTTGAAGTGAGTGAGTGATTGTTTTATTTAGCTTCGGTGCAGGTCACGCCTGGGACATACGGCCGAAGGAGACAGGGGTTCAAATGAAACATCCCGATCAGACAGCTAACACTGAGATTCGATCCCACGAGCTAGAACTTTCAATGAAAGGTCATTGGAATTAACGAGACCCTCTGGCGGCGAAACACTTCTGAAATAACGTGTCTATTAACTATAGGTTAAGACGACTCGAATAAACTGCTTTGGGGGTAAATTACTGAGACCACTTCGTCGAGTTCGTGGCGAATGTTTCATCAACAAACCGCCTACGATGTCGGCCGGAACCCGCTGTCTCTAATTCCCATAATGATCACAGCACGTACGATGCCACTCGGGGTTCGCCGAGTTCTTTTTTTTTTCTTCTTCTTCTTCTGCCCCTTCTTCTTCTTCATAGTCGTCGCCGTCGTCTTTTTTTATTTTCTCTAACAAATATGATAAGCGATGCACATAACGAGCCGTCTGCTCGTATTTAGAGATATCGGATGAATGAACGATTTTATCAGCGATGAGTGAAGGCGATATTGTTGAAGAGTACCCGAAACCAAGTTGACGCATACCAAAGGGATGTATTGAAGAACGATATGAATGTTTTGGCCATGATCTAGATAGATCAGCTTCTGTCTGGCCGGACGGTCAACCAGCCACCGATCTAGCCAACCAGCCACCGATCTAGCCAACCAGCCACCGATCTAGCCAACCAGCCAAACGGTTTCATCTATCCAGGCAGCCTGCAATTCAACTATCCAGCAAATCGGGTCATTCATATACCAAATCAACCAAGCCATCACCCAGATATGCAACCAGCCACCCAGCAATCTAGCCATCCACCCGTCTACACACCCATCCAGCCTAAAATACAATATATCCAGCCAGCTACCCATCCATCCAGTCATTGACTCGTCCACATATCCACCCAGGCTACCACTCATTCTAGCTACCCATTCCCTAAATCAGCCACCCAACTAGATAGGCCCAATCCCACACCAAAGGAAGTAATTTAACAAGTCAACCGACCGATCAGTGTACAATGAGTCAGGCGATCCAGCCAACCAACCAGACAATCAGCCAGACTACCTACCAGCCAACTAGAGCCCAACTCACCGATACAGAAATCGGGCGATCTTTTTCAGATACCTTCCAAATGACAGATGATTTCGGTGTCATTCCCTGAACGATGGTTCTGTCCTTATCTCCTTACGCGCACAAAAAATAACCGCCATTTTGGCATCGCTGAGGCGTGAAATTATTCTAAGCCGAACGCCGAAATAGGAGACCAGCGCCAAGGAAGATGCTGCTCAACTCTGACCTAGAAATATGTCAACGGTAATTGACTATCATCGTCGGGTTAGCGTCTCGTATGTCATCGGCAAGATGATCCATTTCATTTACAAATACCAGAAGTCGGTTGAATCCATCTCAGGTGGGCCGTTTCAAGTGGCGCCTCCAGTGATTGGTTTCGTCGTTTTGCCAGAAGGTGGCGCGCTGTTTCTCGTCGGATAACTGGCGCGATAATTGTTCGGTTCTGGCCGGTAGGTGGTGTGACGAACAGGTAGATGTTGTCAAAATAATGATAGCTGACATTATCGGGGGTGGTTGTGGTGGCCGCGGGGGGTGGGGGGTGTGGTTCGATTATGGTGGCCTGCCGCGCGGCGGTGAGAAATTTCGCTTGTGTTCCTTAATGTGTCTACAGGACGTTAACCAAACGGCGATATCAGTGTTAGTTAACAGTTACCAAAGAATGTTATATAGCAACCAACCACCATTTGGTAACAGTCGAACAGACGACCCTACCCCCCTTTAAAAAATCTCCCAAACTAAAACCACACACATGGGAATTTACGCACTCTAGGATAGAGACACACACAGAGAGACAGACGTACGCACACTCCTGATACCAGATCATCAGGAGCCTCTGAACGATGCGCCGTTCCCGTGCGCGCTATTCGCCCCGAATCGGGATCGCCCCGTTTCGTTTCGGCCACAATGGCCGTTTGTTGTTGCGGGGTGCGCCCCGAGTGATGGACGAGAACAGATTCGCCTGCAAGCGGCGCATACTCCCCCCGAGAACCGGGTTCATCCGGTGTAACTGATTACCGGCGCTTTCTTCGGGCATTACGACATCACCATAAAATAGCACAGCTGGTTCGTCCCGTGAATGAATCGTTTCACTTCTCTCGTTGCCACGCTGAGTTAATTGGGCTTTTTATCTGACAGGGTTCTCCCCTGATAGATACCCGGGCGCACGCTCGAAGCGATGCACTCGCACGGCCAACAATGCCGTAAACAAATACCTGGTGCTAAATGTTATGTGAAAGATTATTATGGCATTCGGAATGCGATATGTTTGGCAGCCATTCAGATCGGTTATGATATTCAGTGATAAACTTCCGGTGTTTTTGACGCGACGGCGTGTTCGTGGTGGGGGGGGGCGCTGCCTGTGACGTCAGCTTAGGAGTGGCATTTCGCTTTTGAACTCCTAGTTATTTCACGGTGCGTGCAGCTACGCAGATCTAGATCTAGAGCAGCGTTGTTCGTGCATGTGGGGTGTTTCATTCATATATGCAAGACCTCAACCGAGTCTAAAGAAAACGCTCACCCAACCAGTAACTCCTATTTTTTTCGCTCGTGTAATGATATTTTAAACCTGTCGAATTTTACAGGTTAAAAACTATCTTACGTGACCACCCTTAACAGGAAGTATATATATCATCTGTCTATCACTAATTAAACGGGAATGTCCGGATCGCTTTATAATAGTCCCAAAAGCTAGAGTCATCTAAAAACCTGTTGCCGTAGCCAATGATTATACCGTGTATTACACAAACCAATAATGCGTGGCATCTCTCCCATAAATCGACAGAGAATCCGGCATTTAATTCCTTACAGCCGTTTCGTAAATAAATTATTTCAACTAATTAAATGATCGGGGGAAAAAAATTAAATGTTACTTCATTTAACCATCAAACAACTCGAACACGTATAGGTCAGAAGTCACAGTGTACAATCTCCGGTTTGTTCAATTATATCGCGGTTTTATATCACTGGATACTATTTCACGAAACACTCCGGATGAAAAAAGTGTATGCGGATTAGTTTTCGGTTCTTCGGTCGGCCTAATAACACGAACTACTGTAACACTCCGCCACAAAGAACTCCCTCACCTCCTTCCTCAAGCCACTTATACGATGGTACTATACGTTTACTGACACGTACGAGGAAGACATAGTACGCCGCTAGTTCTGTTTATTACGCACTTGTTTCCCATTTAGTATAGATAGTTAAGATACTAGATCTCTACTTATGCATCCTGTTCTGTGCCTGTAAGTCCTTTCTCCACACACACACACGCACATACACACAGACAGACACACACAAAATGCCAGCCAAGTTTTATGAACTCATAACCTTCCATTTCATCACGTACGATAACGAGTGCTTTAGGTGTACGCCACGATCTTGTGCAAGTCGTTCTCGAAGAGGTGAAGGTACACGTTAGTTGATAAACCAAGTAACCTTGAAAAACGTTCTTCAAACTTGTCTATATAAATTGCCTGATTTGCAAGTATTATAATAACCGGTCCAATCTGCACATTGAAGTGTTTGTTTACCACGCTTCATTCTGTGTTTTAATATCTTTGGTTGTCAAGTGGATATTGTATTATTATTACTATTATTATTATTGGTGGTGGTGGTGGTGGTGGCGAGTATATTAGTAATAAATGTTCGATTTAGATCAGTATATCCGATGTAAATCACTATTTATTTATTTATTCATTAACTAATTTATGTTTTTCATAAGTATCATCCTCCCCGGGAGCAGAAATAATTCAGCCTAATAAAATTATTAAACATCCTAAAGATAGCATCGTAAAATATAACTAAAATGAAAGTACAGCTAATAGTCACTAACAGTATCTTTATCTTTCCTCTATTATCAACTATATTATCATCATGTAGTAAACAATGTACAATCATTAACCTCATCATACTTACCTGAAGTATTTAAAGGAACCGTTCAGACTCATATAATATGACCTATGCTTATAACAGGTAACCCCAAAACCTCCGATTGCAAGGTTAATTACGAATTCTACCTGATATCATAAGGCGCCTCCGTGCTCTAGTGGTAGCGTGTTGGACCACAGATCACTACCATCCGTGTTCGAATCTCGGCGTGGCCATATCTGACGGTTGGTTCGTCTTTGACTTCCCTTCATTACCTTTGGAGGTCGCTCGGCCTATTTAGCCTTAATGTGCACAAAGGTGGCCGTAAAACACCAATCATCATCATCTACCTGATATAATTGATTTAAGGAAATAACCCTATTTACTGGAAGGTGGTCATTACGACTTCCTCGAATGGCAGATTTTATAGCGGGAAGGGGGATCACGTGTTCTGATATCACGTGACACAAAGATTATGTAGCCACTTCGATCCAGACCAAGTCAGGTCGCAGATACTCTGGCTTTTGAAAATCTTCGTGGTCTTGCCTGTCCCAGTTATCAACCTACTATAAGTTCTGTTAACTGACGGGATCGTCGGTTCATTTACATAAATATAACAGCTCGGCAGATGTTTGATGTCACAATAATACAAAATAGTCAATTTAAGTAATTTCACTATAGATAGTTTTCTTTAGCCATTTCAGTAACACACGAGGCTGTAAGAACCAACTACACTGTAATATTGGTAAATACGCTTTTGTTCCGAAAATATATGTTTGGCTGACTCTTGTTTACATTGTTATAACCGGCTAATACAAACAGCTTGTCTTAAGTGACGTCAGCGTTCAGAAGCATCCGGTCTATGTCTGGCTTCAAAATGGTGGCGCCCACAAACCAATTAACCAGCAATTTGAACTGGATTGTGGTTGATCGTGTTCATATTTTGGCACAATTTATAATTGATGTCAGCATATTTCTATTAGAGCTAAATATTTGTAAAGAAAAAGTTGATATTTAATTTTTTTTGTTGTACCATAAGTCTAACATATATTATTTCACATGGTAATTAAATCAATTCATCTACAGTATATTTTCTCATTTAAAGCATTGCGCTACAAACGTTCTGGTTACGAGTCCGAATCGAACTCATAGCTGTGTTTCTTTACGGAGTAGCCACTCGGTTATTTGCTAAACAAATCACTCACGCACTTACTAAATCATTTAGCCGTTTAGTATAAATAAGTAAATTTTGAATGAATTAATTTTTAATTTTGTTTAAAAAATTAAAATTTTTAAAACCTTAAAAACGACTTTCAACGGGACCGAAATTTTTTTTTTTTTTGGGGGGGGGTTATACATTTCACGTATCGAGTACAGGTAAACCTGAGCAAAGCGAGCAAAAATCGCTACTAAAGCGGCACTAATTTCATCAGATAGTCGTGCCACCTTTCATTAACGTCCCCCGAACCCTCCAGCCGCATTAATCCAATTATTGGTGCATCTATCAATTACAGGTATCTCGCGGCAAATTGCAGCTGACCAACACGGTAGCTTACACCGCTCTCCCGTTGGCGGACGACGGCAAGCAGTTCCTCATATCGTCCCAGCCGAACGCCCGAGATGGCCTGAAGGGCAGCCAGCCCATCTTCGCCATTGGAGCCGGCCATAAACGAGCCAAGGTGAAGCTCTACAACAAGCACGCCGACCAAAAGTCGGAGTTCCTATTCTCGCGCGGCCTGGCGCCGTTCGAGATGTTGGAGATCCCGGGCGGCCTCCTGAACATCACCGGGATCTATGTGAGCTCGGACAAGCCGATCGTCGTCTACAGCGGACACCAGTGCGCCAACGTGCCGACCGACGCTAACTTCTGCGAGCCACTCTTCCAACAGGTGCCGCCACTCGCCGCCATCGGAAGCGAGTACATCATGGGTCCGATCAAGCAACGGGATCAGGCCGGATATACAGCTCGGATCATCACCACCAAACAGGGATCCGACGTCATTCTGGCCACGAAAGAAGGTATAGACGGCGTTCAGGATGCGTCATCGTATGCTGTTCCGGGGCTACTGTGTGGCATCTTTGGTCTTCCTAACATGGCGATTACAGGGCCGTCTTAACGCATAAGCCCAATGGGCACATGTCCGGGGTCCTAACAAACAGAGTGGCGCTACAAGCATTCAGGCCCCTCTTAACGCATGGGCACGCTGGGCAGTTGCCCGGAGGCCCCACGAGCATAGGAACCCCATGTTAATCTATGTATGTTGTTACTTGCTGTGAGTGGTTGTGTAGGTAAGGGGCCCAGTACACTGCTTTGCACGGGGGTGGAGGTATGGTGTTGTTAATGCTGCCCTTGGCAATCAGATATTCTTGTTACGAATTATGGTGTCGCTAATTGAAAGCAAGTAATCCTCCCTCGCAATCATATATACGCGTGATTCCATTAAGACTACGGTTTGCAGGGAGATGGGCCAATGGAACGCTCTTAATACGAACATCCTGGCGTTACCACAAGAAGTAGAGGGGTTGTCAATTTTCGCTTCTATTCTGATTATTAGGAGCCTGAAGCAGAACTCAAACAAAACAAAATTTGCAAACTGCAAAATATTTCTAAAAATTATCACCGGACCGTGACGGAATATATTTTTGTTAATAACTTTACACCATCTACTGGCTTGTTTGACGATATCATATCGTGTATATCACTATATCAACCACTCGTTGAAGTCGGTTTTGAAAATAATTTTTTGTGTTTTGTTTACGTTTTGTTTGGGAAGAACAAACCGACATTAATACAGTAATTAGAACCGCAGTCAATTATTGTTACTAGCTTGAAGGTTGTACACACCGATACACACGCAAACATATTAAAATATGTAAAACTATTGGACTGCGCTAACATTGTGTGTATACTAGTTGTTTAATAGACACTTATCTGTCCTTGACATTGATATCAGACTTATACGTCATAAACATACCAGTCCATACAACCCAATAAACACAATCTCGTTCTTAACATTTAATATAATTATGTTTTATAACTGACCTGTCGGTGATCAGATGTTGTACTGTCACAATTATTAGGTAAACGCCTTCTCATATTCTGTATTACGAGGGAATAAAGTCACCCGCGGCTACAGCTTTGTGCATTTTGCCGGCTTAAGTGAAACCTTCCTAATCAGGTCGGGTTAGGCTAGTTACTGACCTATAGTGACCATCTTTTGGTCTGACACTAATAAAGGCAGACGGGAGGGAGGCATTAGAGAGGGTGGCCTTATCGGGTGTTTGAATACGTATTGATAATACTGCCATTTTCTCATGATATATACTGCTATGATTCTTTACTTTGTGGCTGGTTAGATGTTGTCATTATTATTATTATTATTATTATTATAGGACGTCTACAAGTCGAAGACGCCAACCTAAGAGGCTGTACTCTTACCGATCTTGGGGAGGTGTACAACGTACAGTGTAGGTCGCCGTTTGGGGTGGGCACCTACGTCGACGTACGCATCACTCCCTCGACCTTACCACTGGTCGTCAAATGTTCGACGCCGTGTTACGTCTATCAGATGAACCACGGTGGCAGCCGGCCAGCCATTGACGTTAGAACCGACCCCTTCATGGCCCTAGTTCCGCCTCTGAAACAGCGAGCCGCCAACGCCAGGTTCGCCACCGTTTCTTCGTTCGCCGACGGACGCGAAATGTTCTTTCGCGACTTCGTCAGCGTGATCGCTCCGCGCAATAAAGTAGTGCTCCTCGACGAGATCATCCTTCCGCCCAATACTGGATACACCGTAGGAGACTATAAGGTGTATTCGGGAGAAATTGGACACGGATTTCACGTTATTCGGACTTCGGATGGAGATGTCACTAACCTGGTCGTTCAGGTCTATGGTCATGGGCCGTCTGCTCCCTTCACCGGAAGATCGGCTTATGGACTGGCAGGGACATTCTTTGGTAAGTTAGTATAATAATAATAGTAGTAGTAGTAGTAGTAGTAAAAATATATTATTAAACAAATTGTGTGATTAGTTTTTACTATTCACCACCCAATGTAATTCAAAGAAACTAAATACAATAATGCCAAATGTTGAATAAAATAAACATCGAAATTAAATAATATATAATGTAGATTCTTCTAAATGAGATAATGGCCGAAAATAAAGTGTGTTTTTTTTTAATTTCCAGGTTCGGCCGACAGAGATATTGTACCATCAACAATTACACCTTCACGTTATACTAAGACATCATCGGCACCATCCAGACTGAGAACAACAACAACAACAACTATAACAAAAACAACAACAGGTAATCATGCGACAGATGTCATCAGCGCCTTTGTTCCACTTGCACCTGTCTCATCATCTAAGGCAGTTACTACAGGTAAACATCGTAAAGTAAACGTGTCTATTATATTGTTGCTGGCGGTAGCCTTAATGGCTAGCCATTGCGGCTTTAAGCCAACTGGAACAACTGCTACAAATTGAGTCCCACGCCCGAAGGTGGCCCCGGGGTACTCTACTACAAAGTAAAACTGCCTTTCTAATAGGACTGACCTAGTCTTGTTACTTTAATCCTAAAGGTTTGTAGTGAATTGAATTGAGCTTACATGTATGTAAGAAAGATAAGTTTTTTATATAGCATAAAGCAGTTTTTAGAAATCTAAAAATGACAATTTGTTTCCAACAATGCTTTTCACTTACATTTTAAAAGTTTTTTTTCCAAAACAAAAAATTAAATTAACATTTATAATACAGGTAGTCGTCGACTTACGACTTTGATGGGTTACGACCTTGACCGATCGTAAGTTGATCTGGTCGTAAGTCGGCCTACGTTATAATTAATTACCTTACGTATATTATGCCATGTAATGATATTATAATCATGTTTAAGTCGTACCGCCGGTTGTCGTAAAGTCGAACAGTCGTACCTTGCGTAGGTCAAGTCGACGACTACCCGTAAATCATGTCATTAAAATAGACCTTGACTGTTAACAGGGGAGACCCGCCAAATATGTTCCCAGTTTGACCCTCGCGGCTTCTAACTTCTCCCCTGATCGTCAATCACATTACTGGTCAGAGTTCCAAAGGCAGGTTCCGCAGCGGATGAATGTCAAACTACTTATATCATTATTGCTGTTGTTTAAAGGAATGTTTTTGGTCTTTTATCGTCTAAATACTAAGCAGCAAAGACAATTTGTTTTTAATATTCGGCATTATGAAACATATCTTAATTTTCCTACATTTCCTGGCCCTCACATTTCAGTAATTTTAATACAAAGTATAACTATCAATTCTTTTATCAGGAAGTGAATGTTTTCATTTACATTTACATCATAGTTGCTGCTGTGATGATGGAAATATAATTAATTGGAAAATATATATATATATATATATATATATATATATATATATATATATGAGAGAGAGAGAGAGAGAGAGAGAGAGAGAGAGAGACGGAGGGGATATTATTTTCTGGAATATTCGAAATAAGCGGACTTTCTTTCATTCAACAACCATGAAATAATCAATGGTTCTTGTAGTTTTTATTTGTCAAAGAATTTTAGTTAACCTTCCTTGTTCAGACATTTGTTATTTCTGACATTTTACTTGGGAATTAGACCCTATAAATAAAGATTAATGGCAGCGATATACCATCTGGATCAGAATTAATTACTGGTATAGTTCCCAACTTACAAGTAATGAACGTTCGGTTTCCAACTCGGTGCTAGCCGTTTCATTATAATGTACAGTTATTTATGCGTTATGCTAGGTTATGTAGCCTTTGTTATTTTTTATAATGAAATAAATGAATGCACTTCTTTTAGAGAAGCTGATATAATCTGACCGTATATTAACTCGGTGATTTCGTGACCCAATTCGTGTTGGCTACATCGGTCACGTGACAGCCTGCAATTCGCCAATTGTCGACCAGGAATTCGAAGTTCATTTATTCTGCGCTGAATAGTACCAACGGGCCTCACAAGTAGATAGCAGCTTGTTTTGATATGTCAACATACGTCATAAATATTTCACCAATTCAGAATTTTTGTACGCAAGCAACTTTTGTATGAAGTATTAGGAAACAAAAGGTCAATAAAATTACATGACCCTTCCCAGTTTTCTAAGTGACTGCTCAGCATCAGCCATACCTGACATCGGGGACTCACGATGTGTTGACGATTTAACTAAATGCTCTATATAATAAACAGAGGCTCTCTTTGTCGCAGTTGATAGCGTACTGCAGTGTAAACTTCTAAGTTGTGGGATCGAATTGAAGTTTTGTATGTATCTCGTCAGATTGATAATATCATTTGCTTAAGAAAAATCCCTTGGCTACGTCTACCCAGTAAAAGTAGCATCCAGGCTACACTTAGCTGGTAATCAGTCATTCATTCAGTACAATGTACAGTGAACTACAGATTAGCCAGAATGGTCGGATAACATTGATATAAGCCTATTATGTGGGATTCCTTCTGTTATCAATCTGTCAGCTAGACCCTGTCACAATAAATCATTCTATCAGTGGTTAGTCATGATTTAATTTTATTTTGTTTAATCCCCCCGTAATTACATCAGTTGACAGCGCTACAGTTTAGTGATTAATACCTTTAGTATGGAAGTAATCTTCCTGCAAATATTTTAATAAAGGATCGATTCATGAAGTGTACACTTTCTTACGGGCCAATTTATGCAAACAAATAGCAAATAGATCGGTCTGTTGCAATGTATGTTGTTTAAAAACAGCGTTGTTAATCGGTTTTCAAACTTCCAAATAGTGAGTGTTGGTTGCAACTTTGTTCAATTAACAGGACTGTCGATTTGTAAACATTTCTGGAAAATTCGTAAATTAAAATGAATTAGCAGGAAAAATGTATAACTCCGGAACGTATTTGTTTTAATTACAAATACGTTTATTTGAGGTCCTGTTAATTGGTGGTTAACTGTAAATTGTGTCGAGGGCTTTACAATAAGTAAATGAGCAACTACCTACTTTAATCTTTCCATATACATTTATTAAAGACGGCCCTGTTTTTCTGTGCTCTTTTGCGAGATTGCGAATCACTGATATGTCTCCATCGACAAAAGTACAGTCGTCTAGCTGCGCGAAAAACATCAAAAACCGAATAAACTTAAAAGGAAATGTTGTATAAATAAAGGAAAACAACGTATTATGCATCATTGATGTTCAGCTAATAACTGGTTAAAGCTATCCTATTTTTAGACAGCGAAGTATATAAAAGATCGCTTTCGTCAAAAAGTAGGTTCGTCGAGTTTTTCCGCGCCTGCCGCACGCAGACTTGTCGCCTATTATCGTTCTGAAGTTTCGATAATAAGCGCAAACGATACCATAATGTGCTCCGTCGATGTAACAGTATCGCTCGTCTTGAAGAAGCGATGGTCATCGAAACCGCAAATTTAGCTTTTTATATGAAAATGCAATCCCTCAAAAAATGGCGCCTCCGTCGTGTGCAAAAATAAGCAAAAACCAAAATCTCCGAGCTAGCGGCGTGTGTGTAATGTGATAGTGCTAATAATAGGCTACAAACTCGAACCACTTAAACGAAATAGTCATAACTTCAGATCGGATAAAAGAGAGTCATTGAAAAAATGACTGACAAAGGGCCTTTTATGACAAGCGTGTGGGCCCTTTTTTATCTATATTAATACTTCTCTATTCAACGGTTTGGTGGTTTTATATTAGACGTTTCTGTAAGACAATATGTAGACGTTCAGACTAGTGTAATACACTCCAAAGCAAAAAGCCCAATTGCTAGATATTTGTTTACACGTCATCACGCGGGGCAGGTTCTCTGGGATTCTTCATCAGTCCTGTTGATCCTGTATTGTTACAGCCATTCAGTGTCAATAACACGCCAAGGTTGTCTATCGTCATCCAACACACTCCACTGTTATTCTGGATGAACAGGGGTTCTGCACCATCCTGACAACATCCGTCACCATCTACCGCTATCATGTACCGCCCATCTGTATCCTGTACCAACCAACCACATCCTGCACCACCCGGCCCAATCCATCATCACCTTCCACTGCCCACTACCTATTTCCGGAATCCTGCTTCACCCATCAGCATATTGGGCCACCCAACAGCATCCTGCAGCACAACCAACCAACCATTCTATGCCGCCATCATGTTCTCTCCCTACTATTTCTCTGTATAATCCATCGCCATCCTATATCATCTAACACCATCTTGAACCATTTATCACCCACCACCCAACACCATCCTGCACCAAATACAACAACAACAATATTAATAATAATGGAGATTCAATTAAGCTCCCTTGCTAACAAAACATATTCAAAATCGTTGTACAGTGAAAATACGCAATACTGTATACATCCCAATATTTGTAATTAAGTTCCCTCCATCATCGACCATTACCTTCCATCAACCTTTTATCGTCGTTCAGCTCAATCCCATCTCACTCTCCATCATCCTCAACTAACAATGCCCGCAAATCCTCCATCATTCGCCACTCATCACACCCTCCCCCCCATCGTATTCTACCCATCATCATCCACCACCCACAACCTCTCATCTTCGATCATCATTCACCACCCACAACCTCTCATCTTCGATCATCATTCACCACCCACAACCTCTCATCTTCGATCATCAGACGTACCTCTCCATGATATACAACATGCCTCTATTTTTACAATCAGACATGTAAAGCGTTTGACAAACGTTATATAATTGTTGTTGTTGTTATCGTCGTTATTGTTTCACCATCAATAATAAAAATAGTGTGTTTTTTATTTCATTATTTAATACTTTCAGCTATTCTGGCCGCTATATCCGTGGCTGTTATAATAATGGTGCTGTGTTGTGTCGTAATGGCGATCATCTTTATCGTACTCAGGTAAGATACTCACACACATACATACACGCGCGTGCGCGCGCACCCGCATACACAGATAAGTACGCTTACACACGCATTTATACACAAACCATGCAAACTAAACACACCTACAGGGTACATCCCTGGCTTACGGTAGGTAGCTAACCTCAAGTTGTCATTTACCGTGGAATGGTTTTCTTTCCAAGTTAAATTCCCATATACCAGGAATGAATGTCGTCTGCAATAATCATTGAAACGCCAAGTTAAAGCCCTCACCAAAAAAATATTTCTTCATGATACGTCCACTTTGCTGTCTGTCATCGATATGTCGCCTGCTGATTGGCCATAGATTCTGAGTGAATACAAAATTCAGTGAATTATCAATGAACTGGAAGTCTTGATATCCTGTAAAGAGTAGTCTAAATCGACTTACAGTATAACTACATATGACCAGTAGACCTGATTATTAAGTAATCCGCCTGTTTTTAACCTAATTACTGGTAGCGCACAGCATCACAGACCTGCAGGTTGTGAAATCAGATTTCAGCTTTACCGATTGCGGGATGTTTCATCCACCAACTGAAAGGGTCGTCCCGATCATCGACTTTCACTGAGCAGTAACCCCCTCAGTGGCTAATTCGGACTATAATATAATGATAGAATGTCTTCCCCGTACAAGTCCCGATACAGACCTCGATATCGTGTTTGCGTTTTGTTTATCAAAATAGTATGTTTAGTATGATCAAACATTGTCTTAATAACGGTGGATGTTGCGTCACCACATAACATTACCCTACAGTTTGTACAAGATAAATATTATCGATCGCAATAACCATAAACCAATAACAACACAACATCACAACAATGATCTAAGTAATACTACCTTTACACAACGCCAACCCTCTTTAAGGTTTGATGTCCGTATTATATCAAGGCAGCAGTGTACATACAGAAATGTGTGCACACATCTGTGTATATGAATACATACATAAATACTGTAGATAAGATTAATTTGATGACGGAAATTTTTATTTTATTTTTATTTTTTCAATGAAGTGTAAATAATAATACTTTTTACAATATTGAGATTTAGGAACCAGTTGATCCCCTCTGAAGCAAAAACAGAACCCACTTACGACTCGTGTAGGCAGATAATTAGAGGCATCATATGAAGTTCCGTTTTGATGACAGGAGAAAGTGGCCAATTTTCTAATCGCCATTTTCCCCCATTATTTTCAGTTCGCCAAATTAAGTCGTTCTACAGTATGTATGTTAGTGTTCAGATGACACGCAACGCGTCGTGCTCTAGACCAGTTAATGACCTAAATAATGTTGATGTGTTTTTAAAACACCATCTATAACATAATGTCATCTCTCTCTCTCTCTCTCTCTGTCAGAAAACGACGAAACAAGTCTAAAACGTTTGTACCGGACCAAGCTAAGCTCGCAATGGCCGCTGACACGATGGTCTGTGTTACAGACTCTGGCCAGGTGCTGACGCTCAAAAGTAACCAGAAAGATCCCGATTATTGGAAGATCCACGACTTGTCCTGCGTCTTAAAACCTAAATACGACGACGGATATGACCAGATCGGTCAATCGACGGATGGAGAAGACGTCAATGCCGAACCGGATTACGTCGAGGTGGCGCCACCTGATGGCTACGATAACGCAGAGATGGAGGGATTTGGAGCGAGAATAAACCAAGGTCTTGGGGGACTAGAGGAACATAGTAATGATTCTTACAATATCCTTCCTCCATCAACTGTCTAATAGTATATGTGTGTGTGCGAGTGCGTGTGTGCGTGTATGTGTGAGTGTTATACAAGAACACGCTGATTATACAATATTCATTTTGGTTCGTATTTTAGCCGGTGCACGAATCTGATATTGAAGGACAAATAGGGGCGATTATATCCGTTTCCGGACACGAAACAAGGTCGAATTTGTCACGTTTCTGTATATAAATATTCATGAAGTGTTTGAAATATAAACATTGTATCGGTTCGCCCACTTGCCCTCCATGTTACGTCGTATTTGAGCATTCGTATTTATCTGTAAATGTATTAATATTCAGTCGTTTATAAGATATGTTTTCACATACGGGTTAGAAATGTGCTGTTTAGATACTACATTGCAGTTGATAAAACTGACTCAAATAAATTGCGAGTCAATCCTAATACTGGGTTTAAACATAGAGCTTATTTTATAATTACAACCAGGGTAGTATAAATTATATAAACGATATATCAAATTGGTAACAGTTCAAGTCATAAAAGTAGTAATCAAAGGTTTAAATAAACAATTATTTAAATATGATAACACTTTACAGTAAGATATTATTACCACATAGTTTTATTAAGCTCTAGCATCTAGTAGGTTAATATAAAGTCCAGTTATATACACACCTATACACACGCATAGACAATTTACGGCAAATTACGATGAATGTTATTGTTACCATACCTGCCTTTGTTTAATATAGTACGTGTAATTATTTGCAGATCGTTCAATGTTTAATAAAGATTCGGATGTTGTGAGTTATGACTTGACTTATTAAATATCTCTTTCAGCCGACTGATACAAAATTCTCTCTCTCAGAAACAACCCCGCAATAACACAAGGAAACACTAAACGCCTAAACGATATGATTTCCTCGGCGTGTCGAACACGAAAGTTACTTGAAGTTTTATCTGAATGAAATTTTAATGAAAGTTAATTGCCGTTATTAGATTAGGGACGATTTCCAGGTGCACCTCGTTTCGGTTTATCAACAGGTGTTCGATATCAGATAAGTTTGATGGCGAGCTTATCGGCGTAATTATTAAATATTAGGTTACCAAGTTTACTGTCCTCTGGTTATTTATCAGTCGGCATCTATCGCATTGCGTCTCTAGCCGACTGTATTTCAGTCTGCTATCATTTAACACCCCTCAGTTCTCGGCACAAGATAGCCAACCAGTACCTAAAACCAGCTTCAAAACAGCCATCATTTTTTTGAGGCAGGTAAATCTTGAAGCTAACAACGAGTTCGGGGTATAGTTTTTCTTACTGGTATTTCGTTGTCGTAAAACCAGTAAGAATGCCAGCTAGGATATAGACTTGTGGCTATTTTTATGCGTTTCGTTGCCCTCGCAACGGGTGTCGGTGATAAATTTATTTAATTTGCGTCATCGTCTAATTAAAATATGGAAATGGAAGGAATCAGGTGTTCTTAAGTCGGCAATAAATAATATCTGAATAAAAATAATCAAAAAGCTTGCTATAATCTTCCAGGTTTTGTTTGAAATTGATGACTTGCGGCTAAAATAAGCGTACTATTGTGCCGGCATTTATTCCCCCCCCCCCCACAATTGTTGTTTATACTTATTTGCTATATTTCTTGGAAAACAAAAGTAACACAAACATATTCAATATATTTCGGTTGTTCCTCTTCATCTTTATTGGGGTGAGTAATTTTAATAGTTATCAGTTACTGGTGTGTGTGTGTGTGTGTGTGTGTGTGTGTGTGTGTGTGTGTGTGTGTGTGTGTGTGTGTGTGTGTGTGTTTATACGTTACAAAATTTACCACGTGAAGAATTAAGATGTTTTATTGCAAGGTATGTACACATTTTCCTGGAAAATTGGATCTTGCGAAAGTACTTCTGTCAACAACACAGTAATGAAATGGCATGATATTTGTTCAACTCATTTTGTTGCGGCAAATTGACAATCAACACCTGTAATATTATATAAATTATTATATATGGATTAATAGTAACCACTTATATTGAAACCAAAATATATAGAATATTATTATATATAATACTGTTCTCTATGAGGTCATCCAGAGTTATTCACCTAACAACAAATGGTAGCGATCTTTATTGTCGTAAATAGAATCAGCTGATATGTTTGTCGATGATAGATTATCTTAAAGGAAGCTTTAAACAATCAATTTATAATAAACATTTACCAATTTATTTCATTTATTTCATTTATCATAATGTTCAAACCCACATATCGAGGCTACGAATTGTGTGAGTTTAAGGATACATAAATATAATGGCACTGGCTCAGAGCATCAAGACCCAAACATCGCAAAGCCTATACCTCCATACATATACATATGTGCATAGATAAATGAACACATACATAAATGTAAACATATATATGCCTAAACGTGTAGAAGTCTAAATATAACCAATATGTTTTTCGTACATGATAAATGTGTCACACCTACAAAGATGTGGAAGCATATACGTACAGGAGGCGGAAATAGCACACACACACACACATACACACACAAACATACACACACACACACACACACATACACACACACACACACAAATATATATATATATATATATATATATATATATATATATATATATATGCACACACACAATAAATGACAGATATAGACCATAGAATGATCACAAAGACTACTGAGTTAAAAGTTAGACTACAAACTCCTCCAAAATCTACTGACCTGGCCCATAATAAAATACATGAATGTATCGACTCATATAACCGATTGTTGTCTATCCTTTTTGTTTTATCAAAACAAAAAATAAATTGATTACCTATATACGTGTAGGAATCTTTGAAACGACTGTAATAAACAAATGGTAAAAAATACTGAAAACCTTTCTGATAAAGAAGGATGTACAGGATTATAAAGATGATAAATAATCCATTACACAGACGGGAATGAATAATTCATCATCCTTATCAGATTTACACAAGCATCGGGATACCATTTACAGAGATGAGTGCAAGGAAGACTGTTGTTGTTATAACTGCGTCTTCCTGATTTACATCATGATTTACATATAATAATATTAATGTATATTTATGAAGCGCCCAAACCAGCTAACCTTGTTCTGGGGCGCTGTACAATAAAAGAACGAGATGTTTGACAAAATAACTCATTATAATAAGTTCGTTAATAATCTAAATTGGATTACTTTATGACCATCCACCCTTGTTAAGCTCAATTACTATATAATTCACTGAATGATGTTGTAGATATTTTCTTGTAACATTATCTTGTTTATTGTGTATTATGGTAAATCTTTAAACACTTGTGCTTTTGAAAACACTAGTTTTATACAAACACTAAACTAACATGCTCCTACGTGGATCGAAAATAATCGAGACTTCCGAATTTCTCTGTTATTGTCTATGATCTGCTGTGAACACGTTAATGTTTCCTACCTTTTAACTTCATATTTTTGTCAGAAGCAGATTTAACTGACATTTAAATTTGGACTTTTCCATTGTCGAGCCGTGATACCGCAGTTGTTTAGAGCGTAGGACTCGTAGCCGAAGGGTCACGGGTTCGAGACTCCGTGAGCTGCAATGTTGTCATGTGGCGACTGGTTCACTCATCCATAAAAATGAGTACCTGACAGGACGCGATCGCTATGTATTTGAGTAACACTTTGCGCCTATAATGGCAGCATGCGTTGTATGCTCCTTTGGGAGTTGAGATGTGTGCTGGGTAGAAACAGGTCTGAGTCAGGGATAATATTACTGTACAGCGCCTCAGAACAGGGTTACCTGGTTCTGGTGCTATATAAACAGCATTATTATATATTATTATGTATGACTATATTAGATATGCGGACATATTAATGGATTCACAATACTTCTAATCAGAATTATCACAAATAGACTCAATGTTGTTGAAAATACCTTAAACGACCCTAAGCTCGATGATGATGATGATGATGATGATGATGATGATGATTGATGTTTTACGGCCAGTTTTGTGCACATGGTAGGGTAAATGGGCCGAGCGACCAAGATAGTGAAGCGAAGTCAAAGATGAAACAAACTTCAGATATGAACACGCCTAGATTCAAACACGGATGGTAGTGATATGTGGTCCAACACGCTACCGCTAGACCACGGTGGCTCCCCCCCGCTCGAGAAAATTGGTTCATTATCAGAAACATATATAAGATCGATGCATGGTACTCGTCAAACTTGGTCTAGAAGTGTGAGGCGGGTGCTGCTTTGAGTTGAGGGTAGGTAACAAAACGCTGATAATTACACCTAGATATGACTGCTTGGGTGATATGATGATGTGTATAATGTGTATTAACGATGAAGTAACTGGATAAATATAAACTACTTCTTACGTTTTACCGTATGTATACCCGGCATGGGCTTATCTGAAGGTTGTTTCATCTGTCAGTTCGCCTCATTACCGTTGGAGGTCGCTCAGCACATTTAGCCTACCTTGTGCACAAAAATGGCCGTAAAATCATCATCATCATTATACCATATGTATAATAATGTGTATATGGTATTGTTTGTATTCTGTACTGTAACATGTCGGATACCAGTCAGTGCATTACTTTATGATCAGTATGCCGTTATACAAAATTGATGGATAACAAAAGGGTTACTGATATCTTCTCAAAATGTGAATAAACTGTATATACTTAAAATAAATAAACAAAAAACAGACATAAACTATATAAACTATATTAATCACCGAAATATATACAATAATCTTAAATCCTTAACAAAAAGACAATACTTCTCAGAACAACTTAATCTGTATAAGACAGATATTACGAAAATATGGGAAATATTAAATCAGATAATTTGCCGTAAAAAAGATAAACAGTCTTCATTGAAAATTCATTGGTAAAAATATTAACAATCTGGTAAATAAAACTGAATGGATTCTGCAAATATTTTAGAGAAGTTGGTAAGAAATTTGCAGATGCTTTTCCAAAAGCTAATAAACATTTTGAAGAATATTTAACATCAATAGCATGTACAAATTCACTAGTTTTCCCTTTTTATAATTTTTTTAAATTATCACATCCCTATTGCCAAACAAGTTGTGGAATATATAACATAAACACCAAATTAATATTTATAAAATAATCAAATAGTATTAAAATGCCTTTAAGCAAATTAATAAATAAATCTTTCAAAAGCGGTATTGTCCGTCAAATTATGAAAATAGTCAAAGCTATACCTCTATATAAAGGGAAAAATACAGAACAATACACCAATTATAAGCCCATTTCCCTCTTACCCAGCATATAAAAGAAATTTGAAAACATTGTGCACAAAAGGCCAAATCACTTCTTAAACACCCAAAAGGCCTTTACTGATAGTCAATATGGTTTTCGGCCAGATTGTTCTACAACAACTGCTATAACAGAATTTCCTTCAAAACTCCTTGAATATTTTGATACAAACTAAATACAGAGTCTTCTTGGACCTCTCGAAGGCGTTCGACATCATTAACCACACCACATTATTGAGTAAATCGAGATATTATGATATAAGAGGTGATACCTTGGAGTGGTTCAGGAGCTACTTATCTGATGCAAAAACACAAAATCATTGCTTCAAGAGGTCACATGTGGTGTGCTCCAGGGTTCTCTACTTGGTCTTTTACTATTCATAATCTATACCAATGATTTACCAAATGACCTGCGGCCTCTTCGCTGATGAAACAACCGTTTATTATAGCTCAATAAATTTAGTACAAGTAATACAAATAATTACGGCTGATCTTGAGCATCTAACAGAATGGTTTAAATTAAATAAAGTGTCCTTGTATTTCTAAAAGAATTAAGTACATGTTTTTTACCCAAAATAAAATTATAAAAAGACTATAAACAAAATATTAACTTGACTATCAAAAGAAAATATCACTCGAGTAAACTGTACGAAATTTCTAGCAATGATAATAGATGACAAACTAATTTGGAAAAGCTACATTGACGATACAAAAATCTAAATATTCAGTGGTTTATATGCACCAGTGGCGAATCTACGGGTGATCAGGGTCAGGACCCCCACCTCTTAGGGGGTCAGATGATCCTCCCCCTCCATCCCTAGTAGGGATCCTCCATCTTTAAATGCAATGTATAATTTGGTGACACAATAACTAGTAGTAGTACTGCGAATTTGTCATTCTTAAATAACCACACATTGAGTATTGTCACAATTATACTTCATTTTATACTAAGTTACTTAGTATAAAATAAAGAAAATTGTGATTTGTCTGTTAAATAATAACTTGGTAAGTACAATTTTTGGCAATTCTACAAAGAGGCATAAATTCTTGGAGCTTGCACTCAAACAATGTTGCCCCAATACTCATCACGAGAAGCTTAAAGGTTTGTGAAAGACAAAATATAGGTTGAAAGACATTCTTGTTTGAAAACATTTGGTAAGCTTTATGAACACGTAGCCACTTGCCTTGATCCTATGGTTAATCCACATGTTTGTCGAAAGGTTAATGAAAGTTGTTGGAATTTGTATAGCGACATCAAGACTACGACTCACGGTTTGAAAAGTATTCTGCAGAGTTTTGGAGTTATTGTTGGCTTCGCAGTATTAAAGATTAGTTTGGATTATTTTAAGGGTTTGTTAGCTAAACTACAAAGAAGAGATATTGACGTCTTTGGGGTATACACAATGCTTGACAAAATCAAAACATGACGACCTGTCAACTCCGAGATCATTATATAATGAGGTATCTAAATGGTTTAATGTGTGATCAAGGCAGTCTGACAGGCCCGATTTACCTGATACTTTGATGAAATCCTTAGTATCTGCAGGTTCAGTTTCCTTTCCGAACATTAAAATTTTACTGGTATTAGGATGTACTCTGCTTACCACATCTGGAAAGCAGAGCGTAGTTTCTCTATGTTGAGGCTAATCAAAATCCATTTGAGGAGCTGGGTGGTTGGCAAAAGGTTTTCTGCCTTAACATTAATGAAAATATATTACAGTAAACACACCGATTTCTCAAAAATTGCATATAAGTTCATTAAAGAACACCTATAGACGTTTGTTGAAGGCCAGCCATTTCGACTAACTGATGTAGATTTACATGAAGTAATATATATTTTAAACATCATTGTTTCTTTCTCATAAGTATCCACCTTGAAATAAATGGTCAGTCTGCTTATTAAATATTTAGTGACATCATGCACAATATGTCACATTATGACTGGGGACATTTTCATGTTTCTAGTAATAAGTCGAGTAACACCCAATAATCCTAACAAATGGGTTTTTCTTCACAGGAATGTCTACTTTTGCCAGTATTTATACACACTTGGAAAATACGAATTGTGTAGTGCTTCAGAAGACATCTAACCATTATCTGATTTCCATTTTTCTTCCACTTCTCCTCGGCACTTTGTGCATCGTGTAATGGCTTTGCCTCATTTTCAGCACTTCACGTCGTCTCAAATAATATCAAGTTTCATGCATAAAGCGCCAGAATTTTTGTATCAACTGCCCCCAGACATAAAAAAATCAGTTAGTACACACACATTTAGCTCCAGAATTAAAATAATTTAATTATTTTATGCTAGAAACTAAACTCAAATTTTCATCGTCCTGTATTATTTTGTGTAATTTTGTGTACTCAAAGTGTGTTGTGTGTATGTGTGTTAATCTGAATATACATATATGTATATGTCCATTTGTTTTTCTTTATCAGGGAATTAAGTACAGCCCTTGTAAAATGTATTATATTGTTATTATTACAAGCATGTACAAGGTCTACAGACCTCAGGACTTTTGTACATATCCTCAGCTGTACAGTTATCATTGTAACAGTAAATTAGCAAAATGCCCGTTATGATAAATCTTTTCTTGTTAGATAATCAACTAATCCACATGATTGCATGATGATGCCTCAATATACAATGACAATGATTTGAAATGAAATTACGAACACTGTTACATTTAAATTTTGATAAACTGGAAATTTAAATCTAATACTAAAAGGCATACAGCTTGTTTACGTTTGGTTACGTAATGGGTTGGTCACTAAAGATTAAGTTACGAAATGCACAGTACGAACTGGTTTGGTTACGAAACAACTGTTCTCGTTCAAAACACGCTTGATTTGTCCCTGTTACGTCTTACGGTGGGTCATTACGGTAAATATAATCTAACACTCGTGTATTTCCATATCAGATATCTTATTTGTATCACTAAACATATATATATAATTTATAGGTTGTACATCAGCCATTTTGCAAATAAATTCTTTCAGCACTTCCCAACCAGTTTAAGAATTATGAGTGTAATACTAGTCTAGCCTCTACTCTAGTCTAGGTCTAGGACTGAGCCTCAGGCTGATTCAGTGACTGAGATGTCCTATCAGAGTCCAGACCTGTCAGGGTCACTATTTGATTGTCAGAATATTAATTATTATGTCAAACTGAAATGGAAGTACAAGGCTAACATTAACTAGAGTCTATACAATGAGCACAATAATTTTATATCGGCTAATGATAATAATGTCCACAAACGCACAACTAACTCCCCATTAAATTGAGTAATTATATTTAATTATTATAAATATTATTAGATCTATATATATAAATATTTATTATAAATATAATGATTATAAATTTTATAATCATAATTATAACGAAAGCAGTTTCACGATATAGTCAATTATAGATTAGTTCTGATAGGTCTACAGCTTCCATAGTCTAACTGGTAGCACAGTTAGCCACAGATGTCACCCACCCGAGTTCAAATCTTGGCATGGGCATGTCTGAAGGTCTATCTAGTCTTTGACTTCATCTCATTACATTTGGAGGTCGTTCGCTCCATTTAGCCAACTTTGAGCACTTCACTGAAGTGGCCATCAAACATCTGGTAGGTCTATATCTATCAGAATTACACAGCTGATACACAGTTGGTTTTATTATTTTTAACTCTAAATTTGGAAGTCCCTACCTTTAGTACAAGGAAGCTAGTAACTTTGGTATTATCAGATAGCCATCTATGGTTATATAGATAAGTATGTAATGGCTAACTTATCACCCATTACCTTAGATCACTAATATAGATGTCCTGCTCATCTAGACTGTATTATAAATTTCCTATTCATGATTAACAGTGATTTTGTTAGAAGCTGGAACCTGGATCATTTGATCCAGGTACAATTAAGTAGAGACCCGGCTTCTTTCATTTCCGATGCCTTTTATGCCATTGTTGGCCCTTGATGCCTACCAATATCTGACCTTAAGTAGTATTTTTTGTTGGATCCTCCTCCCTACTTCATTTCTTAACTAAACCACAGATCAAAATAAATGTGAAACAAGCTGACCTTGAATTTTGAAGTGTTAGACCCTTGCCTGAGATGTCATCTGACTGTTACTATATAACCACACCAACTGACAACATCATATATTTAACATTGGTATCTCTTAGTGAACATAATGAATACTAATTTAAATACTTTGACATTGTATTGCATGCAAATAAAAAGCAGTAGACACAACAAACATGATTTCTCATTATATATATATATATATATCATTTAGATTCATTATATGCAAATATTGGGAACTTAAAATACTGCCAATCAAAATTAGTACTACTGTCCTCAATGACAGTCAAGATGTGAAATACAAATTCCAGGTGAATCAATTCTACATTCTAGTTGGTTTATATGTGCCAGATCACATGATATACGTTAAACAACATGCATCCATCCTACATCCATGATATACCCTCACAAACTCTTCCTGAACCTTGTGATAAAACATTAGCAGTGCTCTTTACTACCAATTTATGGATCAGATGATACTTGTCAACTCTACACTGTACCTTTTTGCTAAGGTGGCACCTTGTTTTCTTTGACTGTCGCTGCTCTCAGGTAAATAAATCCAGATCCTGTATATAAATGTGACTCTTCATTAATACTCGGTTGATGCAGATGTAGTCTACATTTAGCCAGTATCCTTAATCTTTGTGTCTGCAAGACACTGTGCACCTCACTGGTGGCTTCCCATGTCTTGACAAACTCACTGAAGGCCTCATGGAATATATCTTGCTCCTAACCCAATCAGCTCTCAGTATTAATAATAATAATAATGTTTTATATTGTGCCTTTCTGAACTTAAGTTGCTATAAGGCAGCTTACATGGAAAACAGATTTAATTCATTTTCTGGCTCAGACATTGGGTCAATTCAATTTTGGAATTTATTATTTTAAAAATTGGAATTGAAGTTTCCTACAAAAAATTAGAATCCACAAATTAATTTACTATTTAATTTTTTAATTCAAAAATATTTTTTCCACGACATACTTGGAATATAAACTACTTGGAGTAGGTATTCCAAGTAGGTACTCGGAGTACCTACTCATGGTAAAAAGTAGTAGGTAAAAGAGTCAGTAAAAACGGAATTGGAATTGAAAAATTTGGAAGGGGAATTGATTGAATTGACCCAATGTCTGTGGCTCATATAACACAAACACTTTTTATCCATAAATATGCTGGTTTTATAGATATTTTAATAGGCTTTTTTAAATAATTGGGTTTTAATGAATTTACCAACTATTTCTTTCCTTGCTGCAAATTTAACATGATTAGGCAATTTATTCCACAGCCTGGGATCTGATGCTTTGAAAGATTTCTCTCCATAGATTGCTGTGTGGATTTTTGTCAATGTCAAAAGTGAACAAGACTCGGATCACAGCAGTCTCACTAGTATATACTTTTGGATGGAGCTGGATCATGTTTAGTGATCTGAAATATACAGAAAGCCAGTGCAGCTGGAACAAAATAAATTTTATGTTTCCTTTTTGTGGTAAATAAATATAGGAATAGGAGTCCTTTCTTTGTTCGTTGTTGGAATTGTTACAAGGTCAAATGCTTATTTGTGTTCACTTCTGTCCAAATAAAAAGTATATTTTAACGGAGAAGAAATGTTGAAAATAGCTGATTTAATAAATTAATTAGTTTTAACAGATATTTATGAACACAAGATTAAGAGTAACTCTCTCGTTAATCATCCCACAGTCACAGATAATTGTATTTTCAGATGGCTTCAACTGTGCTATATCTTCGGCTATTTCCAAAAGGATCAACATCCCTACTGATGAGGTTACTAGAGGTAAATTTCAGAGATGATTATCACTAAAACAAAATTATTAAATATTGATGTAGTCATGTAAGTAATGGTATATTTATGTCCTTTCAATTTCTCTTATGTAGACACATCACGGAAAAAGGCTTCACTCTGTTCTTTCTCAATGTGCACATGATTGGTATCCCACTCAGAGGGCTTGTGTTCTGCAAAATAATACATTATTTTATGCACATCACCAGACTGATAACCAGAGACGATGGTTTGGTAGGAATACGTCAGTGACCTCGATGAACGAAGAAGACGGCGTACCCAACAACTATAAAATTATTTACGATTGGCATTACAAATACAACGTGATTGGGACGTGTTACGTCTTGTATCTGTCCGCATTACCATTAATGTATAAAGGACTTGAAACACTGGTGATGAGTAGAGATTATGTGACGTATTGGGATGAGACTCAGCTTTTGTCTGTATTTGGTGTTCCATTCATACTGGCTCTGATAGGAGGCGTGAACTTTATAATGTCACGTATGTTTGTTCGTATATATTACTGGGGGGAAGAGAACAGCTTCATTGGAGTCAGATACAATGGAAAGTTGAACTTCAAAAGTTCATCGAATTACTTCATGCGTACGGATCAGCTGGAGTTCAAACAATCAGAAGTGAAGGATCCTAAACAGGATGGAACATTTAAATTAAGAGGGAAAAGCTTTTATGTGAAAGATAATGACTTTAAATCGCCTCGTTATTATAACATTTTCATGGGGTTTGATCAATTATGATAGTAAAACGCTGTATGTTATGACAATGTTGCATTTTTTATACACACACTAGCACATTCGATTATCAATTCCATTGGATCTGTATGTGACTGCTCTTAAATACTTCGACTTGAAAGTTAACATATCTGAATGTTTCATACAAATTATTTAAAAGATTAAAATCTGCATGGTATATATACCAGGAGACCAAATTTCCTAACACTTTCTAACAAATTCTTCTTTGGTCAGTGTGATCAATCCCTGTATTCCTTCCATTTCAGTATGATATATATATATAGATATATATAAACTGTGGGGACATTATTTTCATTAGATTAATTTGAAAGGACCCAGTAAACTTGCCATAGAACTCCACTATTTCTCAGAGACACATACATACACAGAATTAATAAATCAATGTTAACAAAGGCTAGTATTGCAGCCACACTTCCATTCCGTATCATCATCATGAATGTCGTTCCAGGTGGCATCAGAGGTCCTCGGCAGTAAATGACACTTGGTGATAACCAGTTTTTATCTACCGACTTCTGTACAAACATGTCGGCCTTATAGTTAGTTATAAGCAAAGAGAACTGGGCCATTTTGCTCCGCTTAACTTTTGGCTGAACTGTAGGTTACAATCACACCATTTTATAAATAAATCAAAAGTGGGATTGAATTATAACGTTAATATTTATCCCTCTCAATGCTACTTTAGATACTTCTGACCATCTGACTAATGATTTCATAAAAAAAATTCTTATAACACACAGAATCCTGCCTTGTATTTTGCTGATGGTATATAAAAATGATTACACTGTAAACAAACTACACATTATCACATCATAAACCAGGTGCATACATTAAGACCAACCAACAATAATCACATGTTAGTATTTATTTCTTCCACAGACACACCACCTTGTCATTAATTATTCAGTTAATGATGGTACAAGTGCCGTAACAGTAAGTTCTGACAGTATAATTGCCGGAAATGGTGCCGCCTAGATTTGTGATTTAAAAAAAACCTGGTGTAATAAATGAAGAAACATTTGTGAAAGGCTAGCATGTTAAAATGCAGTTCCAGAAGAAACTGTTACGACTAAAAATATGTCAGTAAACAGGTTTTAACAATTATAAGTACAAAATATAACGAAAGAGTGATAACATGGATTATCAAAACAGCTCAGTAATAATTAGATCATGACTGGTGCTAAGAAACTAACTTTGTGTACCATGTTTGATAAAGAGAACACTGAAGTAAAATAAATGATCAACTGTGTTCGTGATAGCACTTGCCATTTTCTCTTATTTGCAGTATGAATTCAATATAACAGCACCAATTATCACATATATATATATATATATATATATATATCTCCTCACACATGTAACACATACATACATTTATATGTATATATATCCACACACATATACGAGGACGTCTGAACTAAGATAATGGGATATATGAACCTGGGTAATCCTTTTTCTACAAACTGTTTAATGACTTCAATTGGCAAACTGATTCACGTAACATGATGCAGATATCAGGGTTAAATAAGATTATATGTACAGATTTAGATATACAAGTACGAAATACAAAACAAACTAGCGACAAAACACACACAATCAAGTAACACCCGATTATGACAGTGGAAGTATTGTACACATGGCAGGGCAGTCCTAATTGGCTTAATACTACCATATTGTATCTCATAATAAAGTTCGCCATTATAGTTTGTTAACATAACATAATTTATCGCACATGACAGGCGTACATGAACACTGAAAATAAAGCTAAATACTGAATCATGTTGAGTTTTATTTCTGGTTAGCAGCGAGTTCATCAACCACAAGAAGAGATTAACATTTTAATTTTCATGGGACTCCTTTCTATACATACTGATGGCATGGCATTCACCTATTTAAGTATCAAAATATGAACAGATCATTGGATTTACTTCTGTGTTTAGTAAACAAGTGCACACAACTTTAACCTCTCCGTGTAAGTTAACACCGATAACAGATTTTCTAGCAATATCATCGACATGGACAGTTAAAGTCATACAATAAGATTCTACAATCATACAATAAATGTTACAATCATACAATAGATGCCTAACGAACACCGTCCAAAGTAGAACATCACAAACACATAATTTAACAAGTGTCAACAGACAGAGTAACCCAGTGGAGGCAGGCAGAGATGAGAGACAGTAGGGAAGATCACTTTGTTCCAATATCCTATGATGCTGATGATGGGCTTTCATCCAATCATGGAAAAACCATTGAAAATCCACTGAAGTTCCTGATAATAAACAGAAAATAGAGTCAATTTATAGTCACCTGCATATAAAAGTGTGACATTATTTACTGATCAGTAATCTGCTGAAAAATTACTTTAGACAAATAATTCTAACAAACAGCAAAGCAAATTGGACCACTTCTTCCGAACAACAGTACTTTGAAGAACAAAGTTAAATATCGATTACTGGGTAGTATTTCTAACCAAACAATGGGGTATAAATCATGTAACCGCAGATGTAACCGAATCATGAAAAGATTTATGTGATCACTTAAGGAACTAATATGGATAATAATGGTACAGCAACTTTGACTAGATCTAGGCTTTCCACATCTCGCTCACCGGGATTTGATTCGCTCTTCACTCTTTTCTAGAAGGCTAGTTTCAGTAAGTCGAAGCTCTTGCCGTTTGCGAAGCAGAGAGTCGCTATCACGCTGCTGTTCCAGAGCTTCGATCTCGTGACGAAGCTCATCTGAACGATCTCGTAATTGTTGAATGGAAACATACATTTCACCGTCCTCTTCCTGGAATAACAGAAACAAACATCGGTACCGTGTCTGTTTGAATTCATATAATAAATATATATTATACAATTCAAGCAGACAAAGTATTTCAATACATCCAATGAGGTTTACAACTGCACTTGGGAGTAAGCAACAGCTTGTTTATCCTTAAAACTGGCCACATCTGAAATACGTGCCAGAAGGTATACACTGCAGAGAAATTAGATTATCGGATGAAAAATCTTTCGGATACAGATAACACTGGGATTTGATCCTGCTACCCGAGGGTCTGCACTGCAGCATATTACCAGTGATGGTTATACAATCAGAAATATATTAGAAAATATCTTCCATATGTTCACAACTTTTATGCCTACCTCAACTTTTCTATTGCCATAAAAACTAACCCCAGATTGAAAATATAATCCATGGCAAACAAATGTACCAAGCAGGACAATAAAGCTTGGTTAAGTGAAGTACACACAGTACAAGCATTTGCACATGTCTGATGATATTTCATGCAAGAATGCAGAAATTCGATGACGAATGGATTGAGTTCTTAAACATAAGTGCCAGCTTGAGGTGAACGATGGTTTGCGAGTACAAACAGATTATGTATGATCCGAGAACTATGAAGTGAATGTTCCAGTGAATCAAATAAAATGGTTTATCAATGTAGGTCAATTATATCCTATTTCTAAATGTAACATTAATAATATAACTATAAAATCAAATTAGGAAGATGGGCAAAATATGTTGATGATGATGTAGCATCCGTGATCCAGACTGACTCACCATAGGATTTTTAAGATCTATTAGCACCAGGAGTGTGGCAAGTTCTAGATCCTCTCCGAAACCATTCTTCAACTGAATTGACCTGAAGCCTGGACGCAAGCAACGGACAGGATAGGTGGCTTGTCCCAGGAAGTTGGCCTCACTGAACATGTCTTCATCTTGCACAACGAACCGTATCAGTGCCACCTCTGGATTGATGACATCAAACTCACACTGTTCAAACCACAGTGGGTTGAAACCATTGTCAACTGTAGACAAATTAGGTAATATTTATGTGCATGTGTGCTATATATATATATATTATTTACATACATACATACATTTATAAACTAGTGTAACCTGTCTTACTCAAAGTTGCTTCATGCTTCAGATAGCAGGAAAACATGAAGTTAACCAACTCTCTGGTTTTCTAAGGCTTCACATTCCTCCTAACAGTAGACAATGACATACGCTGCTAAACATTAACAAAACAGTTCTAGGTTCAAGTTCTTTCTAGCAATTTATGTTTCATAGATATTTTCAACAGTCTGGATATGTATGATAAGGATAACTTTAACTGACTGGTCATGTTCTACACAAACATGTCATCTAAGAGACAGAAACATGCCGAAAGTTATGAAAAGCATAAGAAAGGAACTTCCTTAAAGACAATGAGTGTACCTGTACAAATCTTTTTGACAGACTACAATTAAAATATTTTACAAGCATACAGCAAATTTAGGCAATTAAACATCAATGGATAAATAAGTACTCACAGTGTGTGGGTGTACAAATATTATTCCACTGCAATTTACCCAGTTTGTTTACAGACATGAAATGTCCGTGAATAAACCATTACACAATAAGCATTATTACACCTTGCAAGATTTACACTGAAACATTAATGAATCGAAGCCTAAAGATTTGCAAAATTCCATGTTTTATTTAGGAATTAGCAAATAGCAGTTCATAATTAAAATGTCAATAAACTGATTAATCCAGAAAAGTCGGCTAGTATTCAGATTAGGAAACTTCCTATTTTCTCAAACCTATGTCCATAGGAAATCAAACAGCAATTGTTTGCTAAGAGATTTTGGTAGAGACGAGTTCTAATATAAACAGCTATCACTACACACACAAACACACACAAGAAATGTTTATCTAAGTTGTGTCGGTCCATAACATGTAATACGAATGTACCTTTTGATCCAGTCTTGTATTTGTTATGTCTGTCGTAATATGCCCCAGTCACTTCAACCTCAACAAATGGGCTCGCAATACCTCGGCCAGACTTCACCAGGTGGCGTGCTCCTATGATCTTCAGATGACGAAACAGATTTTTATTTAGATTAAGATATAATATGCCAACACAATGACAACAAGTATGTTGTTTGACACTTTGAACTAAGAACTAATAATGAAATTACATTATCTGACAGAAATGAGAGAGCAAACTTAGATGTCTACATAATAAATATGTAGCAAATAATTAAGGACAGCACTAATGACAGTGAAGATGATGGTGATGATCCCAAGCTATCAAACATAGCAAAACAATAGACTTTCAAATCTGGATGCACGAAACAATAGTTAACTGACAATGAGTGGATAAACATGCATCAATAATTTCACTTTCTAAATCTCCAAGTAAAATGCTGACATTTTCATTTATATTTTAAAATGATGGAAAACCAAGTTTTCATTTATCTGCTCATTATTTTCAAACACACGCTGACGAGCCTTTTGTTTGTCAAAATGGTGAATCACATTCCACGTCGATCCGGAGCTCGTATAAGTGATAATACAAAATAGCGCTTGTCATCTCATCATATCAATAAGAGTAGCTCGTTTGTCTGCTAACTTACTGTGAGACTGACACAGATGGGTTGTACATCTACACTCTGTTTGTCATACGGATCATAATTAGCCTTTCTCACACTTTCTGGTTGCAGGACATAGCCACAGTGACCATTCTGTTGGAACAATCCATCGTTTAGTTGGATTGCCCGATCTGAAAGACATCACAAAATAAGTGATGATTATTAAAAATGAAAGCATTCATCTGCAAGTCCTCTTTATCCGTTTCACCAAATAGCAAATTATGACGTAAGTTATCAAAAAGAAACCCAAGACAAAATTCAGTGTGGTGATGCTTTCTTACATCAGCATATATTACCTGGTGTTTGATAATTCAGGGCAGTCATGTGAATGTTACAGTTCCACATCTGCATTGGGTCATAGTTCGAAGATTCAACTCGCTGTCCTTTTGGATACACCCGGCTCAATTTCCTCCGATTGAATTCAATCAGAACGCCACACTGTCGCTTCTTAACAAAACCTTCCACCTTTGTCTCCGGGAATGAACACATCTCGTAAATGTTCTTGGGATCAGCTGTTGGCAAAATTATGAGTTGTTGATAAAACCAAATCATCAGTCATCGAATAAGTATGACAACCGACACTTGCAACGTAAACAACCATAACATAAAAAACTGATGACAGTTACCTCAATGTACTGACTTTTTATCAATAAATATAGTTAATATATATATAACGTTTGTAAAATATATCATTACCTTTATCAAATGGCACAGGTCTACAATAAATACTCAAGTCTGATAATTCTCTTGCAATACCCTTGGTTCTTTCCATGTTTTTACACAGTCGTTGCTGGAAAATGTGCACAAAGGTGTCTTCTAAACAATGTCAATAATAATCACACTGGTGGTAATGTAAAGATTAGTTCATTTTTTGGCATGGCACCTAGCTAGAAAAGATCAAATTACCATCTGTTGTGCATTGTTGGCACACATCCGTATTTTATCAATCCAGTCTAACATGTCATGTTCATCCGCACAAGCTATCTCCAACTTCATTTGTTTTGTGTTGGTTACACGGAATATGTACGGATGATCAGCACGACTCAGGCGATCTGAAACATTATTTCCATTTTGGATTTATCAAAGGAAAATGTTCCAAACACGTGGACGCCATACAGACATCAATAAATAAAAAAATACAGAAGTGGATAAAGTATACGATGTTTGCCACAATGATACATAGATAAACTGGATAACAGAATCTGCTAACTAATATATTACACTGTTACATATTTCTTAAAAATACTTGCCGAGCGTGTTTCAGAACATGATCTGCTCTTCAATTTAATTTCTTTAGTCTCTGCTCTTACTCATTTTTTACATGTAAAATTACTGAAATACACGTGGCAAGATTAATGGAAATTTCCCATTTTGTCTACATACAAGATAAAAGTAAATGTCTCAACACGACTTGGATCATTTTCTCATGGCCTGGTTACATATGACTACTCTTGTCTTGTGGTGCTTGATGTTTTAGACACCTAAAGTTTTTCCAACCAAAATATATGGCTATGCGACTTTGGATTATAGTATGCGCTGTACTTACTTATAGTGTGAACTCATAAATTGATCAAATTTACCGTGTTTAAATATAAAATATAGCACATGCTATAATGCGCTGGTGGTTATGTTCTATGAAATAGGATATGTCAGTCCACCGACAGCTGTTGTTCATTTCTTCCATTATCACCCACAATAATTGTAATGTTAATGCAAACTGATAAACAGTGGAAGTTATTTTGTCTTTGGGTGTTACTGTATAAGATGAATAGCCTTCATTCTACTATATTCTAGGATTATTTCCTCGACCTATACACAAGTTCATACAGTACAGTACATGTCACGTCTCTTATATAATTTTCCAGAAGGTTTTATTACTGATGATTATATCAACAGTAAACAGCTTAAACTGAACAGGAAGCTCTACAGTATAACATTATTTAACTAATTGCACTTCAAACAATCAATGCTGCTAAACTGAATAATACTTCTAAAAATGTCAAGTGGGTGATAGATTTATGCAAATCCGACTTGGGAGACATGGCCAAGGAGAAACACCCTAGGGGGATCAGATGATACACCCCCCATCAGTAGCCCGGATGCCCTGGACATGTGGATTTTTTATTCGGGCTAAAGAGTAGTCTAAAACACTAGTCCGGACGGGCTACTACCATTTTGAGGCAAGATATACGATAGTCTTAAGTCCATTTTCTGTAGAATGATTTTCTGCTGTTTGGGAGCTCTTCACAGTGGAAGAAATGCAAGAACTTGAAGATCTATGAAAATGTGTTTTGAAAAATGCCTATTAATAATGAGTAAATAATTTATGTTAATATTATAAGTAGAGGATATTTTATTCAGATATTATTTTAGGTTGGCTTTGATAAATTGTTACATCTTATAGGAATCAATGCTGTTCACAAACCGGAGTTCAACAATCGATCACACTCATATTCAAACATGGCGGATGAAACGAATATTTTTGTCTACAAATAAATGCTTGATTCGTTTCATTCATAGATCATTCCTGCTAAAGCCTGAGAATATCAGTCAAAGCTTTAGTTGTGTTGAATAAACATGTACATTAGAGTTATCTCTTCCCTCAGAAAAAGAATCATAGTTTAAAACATCCGCGCCGATACCTCTACAACTGTCGCTAAAAAGCGCTGTTCCCAATTGTAGGCTGGATAAACGCCAAATGTTTATCACCCAATAGTTTCCTGATCTGAAATGATGCCAAAATCTACTGCTGTAACCATTTCAAATGTCATATTTATAAATATTTACTGAATATAAAAACCATGATAGAAGGATGGGAGATATTTTGGTGGGCATGTGACTGAAATACAGTCTCCTGTCCCTTTCCTGTTTATTTGTTTGATCACTGCGATTTGGCATTTTATGGGGACCCAGACATGCCTGGCATGACAGCCCATGTCAACCTTCTGATGACATCGAGTCCATCCACTGCTGAAGGTGAGAGTCAGTTCTCCTCCATGAACAGCATTAAAACTTCATTAAGGAACTTCCTTGGCCAGGAAAATCTATGTGATTTGATGCTAATTGCATGTAATGGCCCATTACCCAAATAATTTCTTCCAGGGACTGTTGTTGATAAGTGGCTTGTATGTGGTAATGGTGGTAGTCACCTCAACAGCCACAAGAAGAACATTCCTGGCCAGATTGTGGACACCAGATAATTTATTACTGGATAAACTATAAACTGTTGTATACTCACAAACACATAAGTATTGTCTTTATTACACAAATTTAGGTTTGTCTCCATTGATTCCAGAACAATTTTAATAGCTAGTAATTTTTTGTTGGGCTAGTAAGAAATTTGGTTGGGCTAGTGGATTTAAATTTTACTAGCCATGGGGCTAGTCAGATGTAGAAATATTTTTCTAGCCCTGCCATAGACACATGCACAACACTAGGGTGAAAACCCAGACTTAGGGTCCGCAGCCCAGTTGGTAACCAGTGTGCTACAGCAATGTCTGTTTAAAAAATGATGACTTTCCCAAACATGTCATCACATAAACTTACCAACGACAACATTTCTTATGTCAAACGAGCCCTTTTGGAGAGCACCAAGTAGATCATCATGACTGTCATCAATCGATTCCTCACTTTCAATCTCTTCGACATGATTGGCTGGAAACCAAAGCTGTTTATCACCAGCATAATCACCACGCCACCTATAGTATAAAATTGCACACATTCAAACATTACGTTATTCGGAAAACTGTTAACTCCAACAGCAACGGTTATAAATATCACCCTAGGCTGAAAACATTATTAGCCTACCATCACTGCACCAAAATTTATACCGAATTTCTTTTGAAGAGAAATTTCTGCTTCCATATTTGTTTTCTCTTTAGCAACAGTGAAGCGTAATGCAGACATACCAGCCTCCATCTTGTTTCTGTACATTAATGATAACAGCATTCTTGGTAAACGACAATTCATCTGCCCGCTGTTTCTTGTAGTCATAAAGAGCTCTAACTTTCACCTATTGGAAAAAATATTTGGTTAGACTGAAATTAAAACGGTAATTACCAGTTCTTCTAAACTGAAAATGAGAGCTATGAGGATTTAGAGCAATTAACAGAACTACTTAACATCAAACTGCCTTTAATATTCTATTACAGTATCTATCTGTTTGATATAATTTCACAATTAATCAAACCCATGAAACATAATCACATTCAATTTCTAATTAATCGATTAAACTCAATATCATTATACAAGAAATGCCATTTAGATACTTGCCCCAGATTGGGATGGAAATGAAACTACTTTGATTATTTACCGTGTTATGCCAAAACATCTAATATCTTGTGTAATTGTGAAAGTAATCATTGATTACGATTACATTTACAATGTAGTTGATTATGATTGCATTGCATCTGGAAAGGATGGTTACATTTACCGTACTTGAGATTATGTATTGAATTACAATTGATTACGATTACATGCCTGTTCAATCAGAATCTTATAAGACTGGTCTGGCTGCTGGGTTCTATTGCAGTGAGACATTCCATCTATGGCTATATATTAACTTCTCTACATGCACTATTTACTAATGTTATTTATGGCCACTGTTGTGATCAGGGTAGGCTAAATCATAGTAAATGGGTCTGGATTTGAATCCCAGAGTTAGAGAACTGCAGCCAACTGTAATACCAGTTCAGTTATAGATGTGGTTACATTCCTCGATGTGGAATATTTAGTAATTTTACTTCGTTTACACAACATTTTGTGGCTGCTATTGTAACAAGGGTTAATGCTGATAGCAAGGGTTAATGTGTAAAGCAAGTCCCTAGATGGCACCACCAAGTGGTCAGTTCCAGCTGAGTGAGCACTGGTCAGTGAATGTTCCAGTATCTGTCTCTTGGTCAAATCTATGTTGGTGAAAACAATTCACATTTGCTGGTTGCTCAGCAATTTTCAACTTTGTATTGTCTTTCTGTGATGAAACTTTTCAACCAAAAATTCAAACCACATTTACAGAAGGTAAGGATTCATGTAAATTCATTTAAACTAAATATAAATACCTATTTAATCAATATAATTAATTTAAAGTGATTTGGAGATTGACCCAGTTGAAAAGCACCTGGCACATGTTACTGGGATGATCCCTAAATTACTAAGTTCCAGTGTTTGCTATTTTGCCTAATTATATTTACTGTATTACTAGCACATGTGTGTGCAGTATATTAATCTTGTTTTGGCCATTCAAGAATGTCTAGTATGTTTATCAATTTTAACAGTATTTATCTTTTAGAGGTACTGACTGTCGCGGTAGTGTTTGATTACAGTTCAACCCCTGGATATACCATCCTGGGTATGATTATATTGTTATATTCAATGGGATTTTATTAATATGATATACCAGTGGTTCGGGAGAATGGACTGTGTTATTATGTGTGTGTGTGTGTGTGTGTGTGTGTGTGTGTGTGTGTGTGTATATATATATATATATATATATATATATATATATATATTGAAGATTAATTATGTGAGATGTCATTGTGGGTACAATATAAATTATATGATTTCTTCAATATGACTCTACGTAATACCAATATTAAATCTAACAATACAGTACTGTATTGAAATAATGAGATTACACTGTAATGGTGAAGTGGTACTAACATATAATAGCATTTATCAGTATGATAAACATGTCTTATTAATGGGAAGTTTATAATATTTATAAAGTAATCATTATCATTGATATTGATATTTGGATTTATTCACCTTTGAAAAAGTATATGTTAATTTCATATCTTAGCCTTGCCAAATTGTGATATATACATTATATTACACTAATTAAGCCTTTCTTTCAGGCTTTTTATTTCATTCTTCTTGTCACATATTAGAAACAGACTACAACCCGTACATCACATTGTCTGCTATTGCTGTGTGTGCATGTGTGTCAAGATAGTGTGGTGTTACACTAATTTATTTATATTACGAACATTGTAGCCCTGATAAATGTCCTGAACTGCTTCATTAGTGTTGTGGCAGTTTGACACAATCTTGGGAGCTATCATTGTTGTCCAATTAATTGAAATACTAGATAAACGTTTACCAGAAGTTGACTGTAGCACTCCGACATCAAGCCACATACTAAATCTGTTATTCCGATGGATGATAACAGTAATTATAATTGTTCCAATATAATTATAAAACAAATCAACTTACCCTTGAAACAAAGTCATTAGGATTGGTGTACATCTCCCCGCTGTATATTGACTGCTCATCTGGATCCTAAAAAAAAAAAACAACCAAACTTGATAATGAATGAAATTAGTACACCAATGGATAAAAGATATTAACCCACACAATCCCACACAATGATTGATGTAGCATAATATTATTTTGAAAGGTTTTGAGTGATTTATGATATCAGTGGAATCCTGATGATATACTTTATCATTTCCTCAACATGGACAGTGACACTAGATCATTGAAGTTAAATGCTTAAAAAATCTCGTACACTATCTGTAGTCAAATCATGAACAGCTAAAATATGACTTATACATGTAAATACTTTGGTAGATGTTTCCACCAGTATGGTACTTTGTTTTAAAAATTCAAATGACTATTAAAGATAACACTTAGTTATACATTATGCACTGATCCAGAAGTTAATATTATTGTTTATGACAATTAGCCAAGTGTTTCTTCTAGTCTGAATTGTCGAAAAAAGTTGACTAGTTAGTAGTTTTTTGGTGGAACCATCTTAGTTATGTACTATACCCTGGGTTGGTGGTAGGTAGCGGGAGGTATTTATATGGCAATGTATGGTATTCGTAATGCATAAGCATTGGCGGTGGCTGAATAAGATTTTGAATTTAAAATAAATAAAACCCACATTTTTTCAAGCAACCCATACACAACCCAACCCACAAGACAACAATCCAAACCCAACCCACAAGACTTAAACCAGAACCCAACCCAACACACAAGACAACAACCCAACCCAACCCATTGGTCCTGATTGGGTTGACCTGAATGGGTTAACCTAACCTGTGCAGGGCTCTAGTAGGTACTAAGTAGTAATACCAGTTTCATAATAGCAAACTGTAAGAGGAGCCAACATTAGGATCAGATATAAAATGGATTCCACAAAACTAGTCAACTCCTGACTGGATCATCTGTTATTTTGCCATCAGCCGAGGAGGATATCTGATGTCTGTAAACAGCTCCACTGGCTGAAGATAACATGTGTTTAGAACTCAATTACATATAACCAGAAGAATAGAAAAAACCTTGCCTGTCTCCTTTAAGGAAATTAAAGTCTTCTAACAGTAAAATATTTAAGATGATTAATGTATTTTTGGCATTTATCTCAAATGATTAATCAGTGGTAGTTAATTAATAATACGTGACATTCACATTAATTTGAAAACCACGACTCCAAAGGATAATCTTAATAAATCATAATAAATTACATTATCTTTGAATAAAGCACGTCGTGGACTAGCTTCAGATGTGTCCTGTTAATTTTTCATCATTCTCGGAGCCCGTAGTAATACCAAATAAACTCACAAATTTATAAATATGGATCAATCTGAAAAGGGTCGTCATTGATAAATCCCTTAATGATGCTCTAGTGTATTTTAATTCACTTTCTTCATTATTGGGTACAATGTCATTTTATTTCTACCATCAGAACATGGACAAGATAGCTTATAGGGATAGTCCACCTTCATTTCAAATTTTCAGGACTAATACAGCTATACTCACAAATATCATAAGTGATGTCAAAATGTGTAAACGATCACCCACATATTAAATAATCCCGTTCAAAGTGCTGATTAATTGACTTTTAATGGCCTGTGGGCACCGCCATTTTGAAGCTAGACAGTGACAGGAAGCACCCGAATGCTGACGTCACTTCAGTGTATCCGGTTGACCCCAAGTCTGCAGAGCCCATACAACAGCATGTAAACAAGTGTGAGCAAAGAATTATTCCAGAACTAAACAGCTTTATCTTGTTAAAATTGCGTCATGAATGATATACAACCATATCAATTTGAGCCAGAAGGTACCTGACAAGAGGAAGATGATTCAAAAGGCTCAGATATTAACGCTCAAGAGAAACTATAATCCGCGTCACAGCATTTCAGTTTGCTCCTTCACATCTTCGAATCTGGTTTCCGGTGCAGCCGTAATGGCAGCCCTCCAATTATTTTGGATTATTTCCGTGTATCTATGATATCACGTACATTTCGTGATTATTATTGTGGAATTTTTGGTGACTGTTCTAAGTATCACATACTTAAAAAAAAAATTTTATGGGTGGACTGTCCCTTTAAGTTGTTTTAGTCCCGCCAATAGCTGAATATTGCAAATATATGTTTGTCGATATCCTAGCTATGTATTCGAATGATATAGAAACTGCCAAATAAACCTATTTATCTGCTGAACTATCTATCTTACCATTCCTTGTCGCTGGACCACCTCCTCATTAACAGCATATCTAAGCTTCATTTTCCTGTATAGAGGATTCTTCTTATAATAGTCGACCAGCTCGACGAGGCTCTCAAAAGACGCTGTACCGATTGTATACAAACGTTCCTCCTGCTTTATCCTACAGTGCTTAATCTTACCTTCCGCTCTGAAGAAATTAAAATGGACTTCATCAAAAAAAAAAACTAAGAGAGATACAATGCCTCTATCACAAAAGAATCGTTATTATACAAATCTAATTTTCCAGTGTATATATGTCGAATGAATGGATTGTCCCTGTTTTATTTCAAATATATCACAGGTGTGAGGTTTTATATGTATTCACTTAAAGACAATTCTGGGACAATAAATTGCTTACAGTGTAAACAAAAATGATCAAAAGATATTAAGAAAATATTTGTAAACCACCTATTACCACCAGATTACAAGAAAAACAGTATATATTGATAATTAATTACAAACTTTGGAAATTGTATGCAGAAAATTACAAACAAAACAATCATATACAGTTTTAGAGACGAGACAAAATATAAAAAATATATTAGTATTTGTGATCAATATATCATGAAAAATTAAACGAATTACTTGATGGTTTCTGTGACCCATTTTTAATAAAAAAGAAAGCTCACATAAGTTAAACATATTGTGACATATATATTATGTATGATTAATATCACAAACCTAAAAGAGATAGCAAACTGGTAAGGATCACTGCTATCGTGGAGATCTGATTGTTGTCGTCTTCGGATGAGAAAAGCGCCATCATAATGTACACGACTGAGCCAATCCTCAGCAGTCTCACGGTCTATGTTATCATGGTACCATCTAGCAATGTGAATAAATGGCTACCAATCAACACACAATGTTATCACCATCATCAATATCAACATCAATCAGTAGTAGGTGACATATAAAGGCATTACTACATGGTATATAGGGAAAGATTTGATATTTAGATTTGAGTTTCAAACAGTTTATTGAATGTAATGTGCATCAATACTAAAAGATTTTTGAAAATAAAACACTTACTTTAAAAGGAAGTGCTCAATGCCAATATTTCTCTAGCAATGCACCAGTCTAAACATTATATCGCTGAAGAGGTGAACTAGTCACATGTAGAAATTAGGGTACATACTGTTTTCCTATATGTGATTGTGGCTGAGGGACTGGCTCCGTTAACACCTGATCAAAGCTCTGTGCACGGAGCGGATATTCTCTGTAGTGTTGTATCAGGGAGTAAAGGCTGTCCGACAGATAAGTAGGAATAAGGAAATACTTGATCTGACCACCTTCCTGGCGTGACTTGATCCTACAGTGGTGGACCTGACCTCTTCTCCTGGAAGGATGATTTAATTCCTCTTAAACAACTGCGAAACATTGGCGAGCTCTTTTAAAATGAACACAATGCTGAAGCAAAACTGCAAATAACAGTCCAGTCGAAAAAAATTAATAATAGAACTGCTGACGATGCTCACCAAAAGGACAAAGAAAAGTCGCCAACAAAGGTTTCGCTGTCTCGTACAAGGAATGTCCCATCGCCGAGATAAGAATACTCATGCAGCAACATCTCGGCTCTATCTCTGCCTCCCTCCAGCCTGCCATGGAACCACTTTTCACTGTAATGCAACTCCTGGATGAAAAGAGACCAGATAAAACCATGACAGGTAATCTTTGAAAATTAAGACAGTGGTAAAATATACTGATAAGACAAACCTTGATATAATGGTACCACAACATCGCACAAGAAACTAAAGCCAAACAGTCATCACGATAGGTACACAGTGACTGGTATATAGTGGAAACATTGTTGCTTCAAAGAGCAGGAAAGGTTTAGCTTAAACAAGTAACCAGTCTTCTTAGGTGTAATAGGCCCAACCATTTACTTGTGAATGACAGAGAAGACTAACTTATATATATGTATATGTGATGTGTACAACAATTTGGATACCACAGTCAATACTTTTATTCATACCAAAATTAATACTGATTAAACTGGTTCGGGTTAATTTTCATCCTGGCCGTGTTTGTTTCATAGATATTAGAAACAGCTTTAAAAAAACATTGACTTAGGTGCCATAAAGAATGTACAATAATTAATATTTTAATATTTATGTACATATCATAATTTGCCTTTGGGATATGGTATAACAAAATCCCAAATAGAATGAACTACTAAAGAACAGAGAGAACACATGCATTTAAAATAACTAGATAAGAAATTACAATATCATATTTATTGGCAGAAATAATAATAATAATAAGCAACATTTATATAGCACCTTATCCAACTAGATAGCTGCTCTAAGGCACTTTACCAATATCATAATCCTGACTCAGGACCCGTTTCAATCCAGCACACACCTCAATTCCCAAGGAAGCATACAATGCATGCTGCTATTCTAGACACAAACGATTACTCAGATACATCACGTCCTGTCAGGTTCTCATTTCTGGCTGGGTGAAACAGGTGCCGCATGAGACAATTACAGCTACGAAGCCTCGAACCTGCAACCCTTCGATTACAGGGCCTATGCTCTAACAAACTGTGCCATCATAGCTGGACAATAAATATTTGTTTTCATAAACTACCTTTAGGTGACAGATCAAGTTTAATCCAAGCATGTTTTCTAGGATGTTTTCATATAATGAAAGCCATGATAAAGAGATTCATAAATTAAAATCTAATTAATAAGCCATAGTTTCTGGGTGTAACAAGAGATGTGACCATGAAACTATTAAAAAAGACAGACTTGAGCCAAGTTCTTCTTCTCCTTCTTCTTCCTAACAAGTACAAAATCCAAACTTGGATATTCCCTACTGGTGTACTAGTGAGAGTGGTGACAGTGTGGCTCTACAAATTTAAGTCGTGCAGGGTGCCTGACTATATACAAGGTTGCGTTGCTTAACCTTGGTGCTGGTCACACTTGGAATATACAGCTGAAGGGTCGAAAAATGGACAACTTAATTACGATGAAACCTTGATAAGGTGCGATGCTTCATGTCCAAGAATACCGATCATCAAGTAACTTGACCAGAGTATTATGATCAATGATCTGGGTTTAACATGGCACCTTGCCAGACAGACCATATCTTAAATGAAAACGGTTTCTAGCGGGCACTAGCCATATGTACTACAAATGAAATCACATAATCATCGTATTATAACTACTCCACTCATTACAATATTATCATAGAAAACGATTATGTAATACAGTTAAAGCTACTATTGTTCTATATTACTTCAATGAATATTATGATGAATGATATCCTATTGTTACGAGTTTCCACTGTAGAGGGACACAGGGCTCAATAGATCACATGGCAACGTGGATCACTGGGCATTGATAGAAATAGACAAAAATTATTCCAAAGAAGATCCAATCGGTACATGCCTCTGTAGAATTACCAATCACAAAAAGTTTTGTTGTTAGTTTATAAGGATCCTATATTTTCTAAGTCAGCAAGGCAAATTTTTCTGACTATAATAATTTGGTTATATTGTAGAAATTACCCAGTAAAATTAAATGAGATATTGTCGGTTTATTTGAATTGAGCATAGCAATGGCCTGTCTTTGTTTTGCTGCGGACATAATTATGTAAAAAACAGGTCGTGTGATTGTGAAAAGTGTGTAAGAGACACAGTGGGTTAAGTGATGATGATGATGATTGGTGTTTTATGGCCATTTTTGTGCACGTGGTTGGCTAAATGGGCCAAGCGATCTCCAAAGGTAATGAAATGAAGTCAAAGATGAAACAACCTTCAGAAATGCCCACGCCAAGATTCGAACAGTGATCCAACACGCTACTGCTAGACCATGGAGGCAACCACACAGTGGATGAAGTCATGTCATCCACTGTGCCCCATCCTAATAAGATTAAGCAAAGCTACGACCTTTTTCCCTTCCATTATTTTGTTATCATTTCAAATTAAGCAATCAATTAAGAGCAATCCGACCACACAGTAATTACAGCACTGTACTGCAAACTTTAGTGATTTCAGTACGTCCTACCAAAATGATCCTGATGCGAAAGAAGCAAATTACGAAACAAACCAAAGGAGATTATTACCTCATTGATTGCATTAATCAACGCTGGTTCCTCGTCCTCTTCCTCCTCGGGCTGGGTCTCTTCGGTATATGATAGCTTCGTACTCGTTAGCACGAAGAAATGTGGCAACCATTTCTAAAAGTGAAGTTTCAGTATTAATATAAATGCTAAAGATATGTATGATAAGTATACAATATATATAGGCATGCACAGATTGTAGAATAAATTCCTATTTTTTTTTTATCTTCTAGGAAAGCAGGAGCTATCATTAAGCAGACTGAATTAATACCAAACATCCAAAAAGTTAAAATTGCTGTTTTGGTGAATAAATTATAATTCAGCATGCTCTATTGAATTAATTGTATTGTAAGAAGCAAAAAAACAATTTACACACTTTTCTAATGAACAGTCAGTTATTAAAGCTAAATTTGTTGTCATGGATACAAAAATAAATAAAAGTAATATACCAGATAACAAGAGGTGCTGAATGACAATAAATATAATAACCACAAAGATGAATGTTGTAAATATACTGTTATCTTCTTACCCTCTCAACTGGATCCTCAAGGAAGAGCATCCCATTTTTGATAGAATTGCTAAGATCGGACTCCGTCTGGTTGGCTAAAAATATAATAATGTAGACAAATAGGTAGACAGCCAGAAACTTTATTTTCAAAGTGACAATGTAAGTGATAGTTGACACTACCAGAGGATGTTAATTCTCTAATCTCGAAATTATTATCTCCCCATAAATATTTTGGTGTATTATAAGTATTACGGATGTGGTAAGTCCCATGTTCAGATATTTGTAACATCAGCATGTAGCATAAGATGCAAAATAAAAACGTTTGTGATAATTATTATGAAAACAAATAAAAACTTGTGTATGTCAATTGCTGTAGACAAAATTATACTCTATTATATATGATTTGTTCACTAAATTATATAAATTATTCCCATTGTGTGTGTGTGTGTGTGTGTGTGTGTATATATATATATATATCATTACTTACAATCATCATTAAGCAGAACATCACCAGTACCAGCATTATCAGGTAATTTTTTGTGCTGAAATAACCACACAGAATATGCTAATTGTAAATGCAGATCCTGGACATCCAAGTAATATGAACAAAAGCTAAGAATGAGGCATCAAAGGAACCAGATAAGACAAGATGCCGAAGCAATGAAGCTACGGGATGATACCTTGATTATAATCCTCCTCTTTAGCTGGTTCGGTGATGGCAACACATCACTGGAACATTCCAAATATTCTGTTACCAAAGCATCACCAAATACTGATTTAAAGGCTGAAGCCATAGCTCGCTGCTGTGGGATGCTACAATGGTTCTCTATTGATAAGATCAATGGGTAACTGAAAAACAGGCAAACTTCAGTCACTATCTCCGGTGATGGGGGCTCGTCTAATAATATTCCAACTTCATACCAATAAACAACTGACTGATGTTAAAACTAAAACACAGAAATAAAGAGCAGTAAACGATTTAAACAAAACATTTTCACCAGCAGACAATGATCCCTTTCAGAAAAAAATAAACCTAACTGCTGTATTCAGGTAAAACAAATTTTACATGCGTAACAATCACCTCGCGGTATGACATTGTACACCATTAAACTGAATGGAAATAAAACACTTCCATTGTCTAATAAACCAACCTCAAAACACAATCAACTTTGCTACGCGCTTATGCATGAATGCACATAACCAGTAATGGATACATTAAGATATCACTTACTCAGAAACATCCCAGGCATGTTGCTTAATTGTGATTAAAACGTCGTAGAAACGTATCCTAGAAGTGAGTGTATGACCGTGGTATATATGAGGCAGGCCTTCAGGACCATCCCAGCAATCCACTAGTGACGTGCGTGAAGTAGGTAAATTTAGGAGCGGCAGCAGCATAAGGAAGAACGGGAGGAGGAGAGGCAAGAACAAATTGCACAGCTGTTAGTGTCATTCAAGCTTGGTGCTAAGCTATGCTAACTGACGAGAATGAACATGCACGTATAGGAAGCAGCTAGCTGGTGGTCACCTGTGATGTGCCTGTTAATGTGAAAAGCCAGATACCACAGAAAACATACAGTAGTAGTTTGTAGTAAATATTAGCGCCATCACATACACCTAAGCTGACATCATTCAAATCTACACGTGAAATAGCACCACGTATTTTATTCATGTGACTGACTGAGAGGCAGGACAGAAACTAACCTGAACAAATCTCATTCAATTTCTATAAAAAAAGCCACATATTTACTTATTTATTGGCCAGATATATATATATATATATATATATATATATATATATATATAGTTATAATTAGCTAAGAATTAGAAAAGAAGATAAAACTTTCTATCTGAAGAATGTCATATTACCCTAATAATTTTTTTTAAATATTTCAATGGAATGACAGCATAAAAAAGGGTAAAAAAAGATGTTTTAGATCTGTCTAGACTCTCAAAACAATCTCATGTTCAAAATATAAATATATAATGCACCACATCTACATGCAAGGCTACTGAACACAATATCACCAGTGCTGAAAGAAATGTTCAATCTGATGTTAGGCAATTGTAGAGAAATTGCAGAATAAACTTTGCAATAGAACACATTTATATTAACCACATCACATCCATCAGCCAGAATTACATTACTCATGAATCAAGGGCATAAAGTGAAAAAATTTAAATTCAAACACAGATGAAATTTTATTTCTATACAACCAATCTTTCATAGAAAGAACATTTCAAGACCCCAGAGTTTTATATATATATATATATATATATATATATAAGCCATGGCCAATCAACTCATGGAAGATGTTAATTACTGATGCTGCTAATAATCTGGCATCTCTTCATAGGTCATAGTTGTTATGGAATGTTCCCCAGTTAATGACATTTCCATTTCAAGTCATCACTGTTTTCCTATTCAAATGGGAAGAAATGCAGTGAGTAATGAAGCTACATTTGCATGCTGCAAGAAGGCGCCACCAGTAACACATACATATATATATATATATATATATATATATATATATATGCCCCAAGAAGAGCTCTCTCTATATCCTTCAGCAGCATCAGAAACACTTACTCGGACACAACAAATGCACTATCTCTGATAATGGTCAGTGCTTCGGTGAATGAGATTTTAGACGTCATTGTGTGGCCGTGTGTTATAATAGGTTTGTTCTCTGGCCCATCCCAGCAGTCCACTAAAAGTGAAAAATGAAGATCAACTGTATTTACCGGTAACTGATGAACAGTGAATCAGCAGAGATCCTACATAACATCATCTGTAAACATTAGTAATCAGACTCGGTTCTAGACACATATTTTCTGTCCACGTTTTCAGAAGAATACATCTCACATTTTTAAGTCCTCAAATGAAATGTTTTACACATCAATCAAAGGGAAAATAGGTCTACCATCGAGCAACAAATGTGGCTGCTGGGAATTAGAAACAATTCTCTCATAAATGAGAGTGGGAATCAAAAGATTTCAAAAGATTTCTTATGGTATCATAGCATCATATTCGGATTTTGCAGGATACCCTAATCTGAGTGGAGACACAAGTAACCTAAGTTTTTAAATAACAAAGCATAACTGAAACGACATACCACAATAATACAATTTTTTTGGAAATTTACAATGCACACTTCATGGAGACTTCTAGTCTGGATTATAGTCTGATGAAAACTTGGGCAGACAGAAAAATTTAAATATCAAAGAACTCAAACGATATCCACCAGTGTCACACACAGCAAGTAATATTAACAATGATGAAAATATGTTGCACACAATGCTATCCAGCTGTTTCTATACATATTTCTATACAGACATTAGAAACACTGAAGCTAATTACATTTACATTCTGAAATAGAAGTACATATAGTTACATACAATACAGTTTAATAATTGACAAGATTACCATATATCATCAAGCATAAACCAAGGTCTGTTTTAGAAGACTGTAATAATCCTGGACGTCAACATACATGCAGAATGTGACACAAACAACAGGTTTTTCACCATGTCAGCATTTTCAACAGTATTTACATGGATTTAAACATATATATCCAACAAATAACTAGATAAGAGTGAGTGATTTGTTTGTTTAGTCACAGCACTGGTCGAATGACTAGCTTAGAGATACGTATATTCTGTTTTAGATAATATAGAATATAGATTATTTCTTTATAAACTGGCAGCATGTCAGTAATGACAAGCGACTGAAAATCACAGATACAAAAATATGCATTTTATAAACTCTACTTTCTAAATCAGTATAGTTCTAATAATGATTGGAAATAATAGCTACGCATGCATTTTTATTTCAAACATCAGAAATGTCATTCATAACGAACATCACCAAAATAATACTGAAAGAGATGCAGCCAGATTTTGCTTTTATAATTTAGCTAATTTTCATGAAATTAGTATTTGTAAAAATTGTCTGATTACCAGAGATTTCTGAATATTTTACAACTCATGTTTGACTTGACTTGTATGAGTGATAACTGAAATCTTTCGGCACAGCCAACAAATCCTACTTGTCTTATAAATGAGGCTAATATATGGTAATTGTTTAAAATAAACAATGAATGGTTTTTTTTCCAGCTAATAGTCTCCATAATAAATGTTGTTGGATGCAAAGAAAATAGGACAAATTATAACAAAGCTATCCACAGAAATCACATATAAATGAAAGCTTACATTTAGTAGAATTTACTATTAAAAGCAATTTAGAGTTGTGTTTAATGACTCAAAGAATTTAGAGAAACAGTTCGCCTTCATTTCAAATTTTCAAGACTATTACAGCTATGTTCACAAATATACCATAATCTTCCATGTATAATGCTCACTTTTTTTCACCATTTTCAATCATTTTTGGGGGTGTGTGCATTATACACCTTAACTAAATGATTCCAATTTTTTATTGCTTTCGCCATATTTTTAATACATGTTTTACAAAGCTGCCAATCACAGATGAAACCTGCAGCCAGAAAATATAATCTACTTTTATTCTTTTTATTATTATTTTCATGCTGACCCGCCTGAACACTGTGCGGAAGAAGATTAGGCTACCACGTGGTGTAATCCAAGATGGTGACAGGTCAGTTCTACTTCGAAATTATTTCAGTTATTTCTACAGTAAACTGGTCTTCAAGCCTAGAAATCTTGTAAATTTAAACTAATTATGACTACCCCCTCACCTCACGGAGAAACACATAAATAGTTTGAACTTTGCAGAGATCAACTAAAATCCCCATAAAAAATATCACCGTGATAAGGCTAGTGCTGATAAAAGAATATGTGCACTGCTATTTACAATACTGTAAACTGAACTGAACTGTGTTCACGTTTATTATAATAAATCAGTTAATTTCCTTGTCTAATTATTATCTTTTATCAACCTTTAATTACCAAATGATCAAAAGGATCATTATACAAGGTGTGAACATAAATAAACTACAATAAAACTTGCAAAACATCTTGATTTATACTTGTGTCATATTTAATTGATTAGCGAAATAATATAAATCACTGCTCACAATTTAGACAAGTTTGCTTATTAATTATAACATCAAAACAATTACGAATGGAAATCAAAGGTTGTGATAAACAATTTTGTTTTCTTTTTGTGGACTTTAGAAGCAAAATCTGTATCTGTACGCAGCAGATTTTCAAGATTTTTCCTGCATGTTTTAAACCAAAACTAGGTTTTTCCAAACATTTTTCTGGTCACCAAGGGGTGTGCATTATACTTGGAAGATTATGGTAATAAATATTGTCAAAATATGAAGATGATTACCCTGATATTAAATAATCAAATTGAAAGTGGTGATTAATTGACTATTAATGGCCTGTGCACATCTCCATTTTGAAGCTAGACACAGACCGGAATCTCCTGAATGCTGATGTCACTAAAAAAGCAATTTGACTGGAAGTCTGTATAACCCATTTAACAACTTGTAAACAGGTTTTAGCCAATAATAATTCCAGAACAAAACGTAGTAATCTCGCTAAATTTAGATCATGATTGACAATCAGCCGTATCAGTTTGATCCAGAAGGAACAATACAAGATGATTCCGATTTTTTTATAGAAAGCAGAATCATCGAAGAAATCATGAGGAGAATTGGGAACACTAACTGGTGTCTATGTGAACTCTGTGTACCAATGGACTCCTGGGTCAAGTGCCATCAGAGCACCTGACTGTTCTCCTTCCTGCCTTCGAATCTGGCATCCGGTGCAGCCATAATGACAGCCCTCCAGTAAGGATTTTACAGTTATAAGCATTACATATTTAGGTAATATTATCTTTAAGGTTAACTTTGGATACATACATTCAATACACCGACAACCCCATCTCAAACATCTTGCATAAGCTTCTGTTGAAGAATCACTCAAGAACTGGTCTCCTGTCAGATATCTGCAAGAAAGAAGATTAATAAATCACAAAGATAAATTAACAAAATTATATGTAAATTCCCATACTACTGTCTTACAAGGATTAGAACGATGCAAATTACTGAAATGAATACAGACAAGTGTGTGTGTGTGTGTGTGTGTGTGTGTGTGTGTGTGTGTGTGTGTTTTTAGGGTAGATATAAAGAGGCAACAGGCACAGAGCATCAACATATCTAAACATCCTTCGAAACCTACCTCCATAAATCTAAATACAACTATACATACATTAATCTAAAAATAAAATGTTCCATACCTCCACATATTGATAGATGTGTGCATATACCTAAGCATGTGTCTGGTCTACTCATCAGCCTGTGTAAAAACATACCATTTGATACCACAGCTCGCAGCAAACAACATGTGCGTGTGTGTGATTCAATGGTGACTTGCTACATACATATCATAAACTATTTTGACACCATAGTTTACATTCAACAGTAATTTTCTGTGGTCCAAAAGAAACCTGTATATAAAGCATTTCGACACCTCAGATGCTGACCTCAGCTTTATTCTGGGTTCGAATAACTGAATAAATCCTACCTATATGAACCATGTATCAATACACGTCCGACTAGTCTGGCATCGAAGTTCTTCTCTAACCTAAGTGAAAATATAACCCTTTTATATACCCTCAGTGTGTTAACAAATATTACTGTTTGTTCATAACAAAGAGAATGTACACTAACACAGTATGGACTCACTGAAGTGATTTAACTAAAATAAAAACAAAGTAGCAATACTGCACAATGGATTATTACTGGACTAGAACGAAATATCGTCTCAAACCTGAGTAAATACTATGATTTACTTGAACCTAACAGCTAATCCTCTTTGTTTCCATTCATCACTAAGTGAACGTTCATTCACGCTTAATTTAGTATATGCAGTTAGGTGTGGTGGGATCTAAATTAAAGCGTCTATCCACTTGATCTATTTGACCCATGGTCGAGAACAGCGGATTTCAGGCAGATCTCCGATACTGCGAATGACACATCGGGATTATAATAGCTATACATTTAACAAATTTCCTATATCAGTGTAACCTAATTACTCATAATATGGGAAAAAACCTGTCCGCAGCTTAATACCCATGGAGATGCCTGCCGGAGTAACAAACGACTCCAGGAGTATAAATCCACCAAGCAGCATTGTATGAATTAATAGGTCATTTCACCAGACCACATAAGAGGACAACAATATAGATTCTACATTATACATAACAAAGCTAAGAAACTCAAACATGTTGTAATAACAACATAACTTTCTTACATTGGTGTAATAAGGAATCTGGATGGAAATAGATAAGATGTCTGGCAGGGGCAATGTGTGTGTGTGTGTGTGTGTGTGCGGGCATGTGTGTGTGCGGGCATGTGTGTGTGTGTGTGTGTGTGTGTGTGTGTGTGTGTGTGTGTGTGTGTGTGTGTGTGTGTGTGTGTGAATCATCTACAAATCTACATCATTTAGCCTAGAATAAATTGAATGCTTAACAAGATCATCCCACAAACGCAGGTGTAAGCTAGATTTCAACCAACAACCTGGATATCTGCAGGGTATTACTTTAACCATCTTTCTATTTGAGTAAACTTTGAGGAAAGTAAGGCCAAAGGAGACTAAACTCCAAAAACTGAACCGTTCATGGTTAATTTCTATTTCTTAGATACATTAGGATTTTCCGGTAAAACGCCTTAAAATTACTTCCAGTAGCGAGGGCACTTTAATAGATCTATATAGTCATTATGTTAGCATTACCATCAAATATAGCGAAGGAGCAATCCTGACCCAACCCAAACCGTATCATCTAAATACCGATTACACAAACACAAGAGAACTAACGTGTTATGTGAAGAAGCAATCCAGTAGTTGTTGAGGGAAAGGTCCATGTTCTGACTGACTACAGAATGGCTATCATCCCAGATACTGTTATGAGCGGAGAACAGGTACGACAAGAACTGGAAGAGAACGATCATAAAACATGACAAAAAGAGATCACTTCCATGGCACTGTGTGACGGTGATATTAACTGAAGTTGGCACAACAGTGATGCCATGTACACAATCAACTAGCTTGGAACTATTTGGGGGGATTTGCACAACCAGATCGATTTATAAATTCTTGCAGCAGTTCCACGGAACATTCATTATATTAAATACAACTTTTTGTCATTTATGTTTTACTAATAGATAGGATTATTTGCCTGGAAATACCAACTACAAAGTGTCATTACTCGAGATGGCCAATGCTGTGACCCGAGGGTTGTTGCCTTCCAGGTCAGATGTTATGTTAATAAACTGTAAACATCTGATAACAAACAATAATATATTACGACATATCGGGAAATTATAATTATTTCGGAATTGTAACGCATAAGTTGTTCTTTTGGCCAATTTAAAGGGAATTTCGTTGAACCTTCATTAATTGTGCCAAAAAGATGCTCTCACTTTCCACATTCATATCAAAATATTAAAAACATTATGCAAAAAGAATTTTTCATAAAATACATATAAAATTGATTCAAATGCAATTCATATGATATACTGATCGTGTGACCATATGTGATATATATTTGTACCTGTGGCATTATGTACACATGAAGTAAATTATTAGAGGCTTGTAATTAGTAAACGTAAACAAACACAACAGACGAGAGAAAGAGAGAGACTGAGATAAATAATAATTAATTTGACGAAGTATCATAAAAACACTAAAGGATACTGAATGCAATCAATTTAAAGGTCATTTTGAGGTATTATTTTGATAATCTAATTGACTTAGGATATTAAGTCTACTTTGTGGTGCCTGCCAGTATTTTTCCACTGACCATTTCTGTGCTGGTGGTTATGTTCTGTGAAATAGGTTATGTGATTGTGAAGAAGACAGTCATTAATCTACATTTGTTCCATTATTGCCCACAATAATTCTCTTTGTTCATCAAGTGTATAAGACTTCTTTCTAATAATTTCTTGATTATTTTATTTATTTATACACAAATATATACAGTAAGTTTCAATACGAGTCTCTTTTTTTTCCACAAAACATTATCACAGATTGGAAACTATGGTTATGTATTGCAATCAAACATAAAGTTGACAGGGTTTTTCAATGAAAGTCCACCTAGAAACGAATGTTAAATGTGAAGGCTAGCATAAAATATGTGATGCATTATGATGCAAACTGCCATTACAAAATGTAAATAACAGCAATTAAATCTATAGTTACTGACAAAATATGGCATGTTATTGAAAACTCATCAAGTTCAAAACCATAATAAGCACCTTAGAGTAACCTTCTTACAGGTTATATGGGGCGCTATATAATTTTGTATATTATTATTATATAATAATAATCAAGTTAGCAGTTTGTCACTTCTGGGATTTAGCAATTGGTAACTTTGGACACACGTTTCAACAAAATAAATAACAAAGATTGAGCACACAAACGTTTCTAGCAAGCCATCTGGAATGCAACAAAAAATGGAATTCTGCTAAATGGTGCAGTCATCATGGAAATAGTCTATTATATCTATGTTATAAGTGAATATATATATATATATATATATATATATATATATATATATTATTAAACAAGATGTAGGAATATAACTTAAAAACTACTGTAATTTGACAAAAGGGATAAAGACATTGTACCTCTTCCTTTGTAAAGAAAACTCCTATTGCCTCTCTGTGGGGGTCTTCTAAAAATGAACTCATATGGCACTCGACCCACTTCTTGTCTTTGGCTTTCGTTTCCTGCATCAAACAATTACAGACTGCATTTAGTGAAAATGGAAACTCTTACCTACTGAATCTAAGCATTTAGTACACAGCACCGATGAAACCTTTCCTATACAATATAGGACCGCACTTAATTCAGTATTTTAAGGAAAGACTCGGCACTTTGACTAACATTATCCACGGATTATCGCATTTCTTAATTTTGTTTTTAAATCACCGCTGATTTGCAATAAAACAATCATCACAATCTATAATGCAAAGCTAGAAGTCTCAAATTTAACTGTGAAAGTCGAAAAACAAGAAATCAATGATTCAGTTTCAGAGATGATCAGGTAAGACCAACAACAATATTTATCAACATACCTTCTGAACAAGAACTAAGAAAAACTGGAAACAATCTAAACTCATCTTACTGGAACAAAATTAACAGAAACATCAGTTTATAGATTATACATCACGAAGATGATGAGATTATGCAACAATATGTAGCAATGCAAAATGAAATTAACAATACTTGGCGTATGTATTCATCATACTCACCCCTGGTTCTTCTTCAATAAGTCTAGGAAATATTTTTCTAACAGCTAAAAAATTAAATACAACCCAATTAAATATCTAAGTGAAGGACAGAAGGGTAAAATGTCACACACACATACACAAACACACACACACACTCTCTCTCTCTCTCTCTCTATATATATATATATATATATATATATATATATATAAAAAGCAGACTTACCATGTTTGAGAATATCAGCTTGTGATAAAATACACGGAACAACTCAAAATTTAATTCATTTCCTACACCAGCAACCTCTAGCAACAAAGTATATATATATATATATATATATATATATATATATATATTATGCTAATTATATATGTCAAAACATTTCTGTATTCTATTGGTATAAAATTAATAGAAACAACTAAGGAACAAACCATATGATTTTATTTAAAGCAAATTGCTTTCATATACTACTTGAATAGCAACATAAGAGTTTTTAAATATCATTTTACAATGTAATCCAAACTTAATTCAAATCTTAATTATTATAAATATTCAATCAGATTCCACGCATTCAGTCTAAATGCCTTAAACATGTAATATAAAAGATAAGATTATCACAAACACATTCTGACTGAGCCAAACCTGGAAGCGTTCTCGGACCGAGTTTGTTGACATCTTATAATTAATCCTTGGCAGCCAGGACTTGATGTCCCTCATTGTGACCCTGTTTAAATGAAGTTTAACAGCAGACTACAATATGTATGACAACTGATATGATTACCAATAACACACACACAGACACACACACACACACATATATCCAGGAGGTATTATATAGGCAGCATACCTGTTATTAGAGTGTGAATCTAGGCCATAGAACTCCTTCCTGAGCCAGCGTTCTACCTGTAATGTGTATGATGCTGTTTTCTGCTCCTCAACAAGGAATGTTAAACCATCTAACCATCTCTTGTACTCCATCTGGTTTGGAGCTGGATGACAAAAACAAAACAGTTATACAGAAAACTCCCTAAATATATTTACCTATGATATTATTATTTAATAATTACAGTTATTTATATATAAAAAGCATTCTAATCAACACAAGATGCCCCAAAATTACTACAATCTGATGACAAGGATGCAAGTTATGATTGTGACACCACATCGTATTTTCAACTAAATACACAAGAGTAATAATGATAATGCATTATCAATCTACGTAACTGTATGAAGCTTAAGCATCTAAATAAATAAGATGTCTTGAAGTTGAAGAAAATATACACCGACAAATGCCCAACAGGGTACAATGTTGATATTGCATGAGATAAGTTAACTGATTCTCTCTGAATCAGAGACAGAGATAATTTATCATCACAAAATATTACATCGAGCAGGGAACAAATTTTAAGGTAGATAATAATAAATCATCACTCAGTAAATAACATTATTTGACTTTTTACCCCCCCCCCAAAAAAAAAAGCCTCAAGGAATGCTCTATCAGTAACTGTTTGAAAATTAGATGCCATATGGTATATATCTTCTGGCTAAAGCAGGTGATTTTAATAACAATGTCTTCCCAAAGGATATCTCTCTTATCTTCTCCTTGGAGGCAATTCATAATAGACCATTCACAATCTGTACTTAATGGCTCTGGGGGAAACAATATTTCGTATGGAAATATTTTACCCAATTTCAAACCAGAATACAAGTTAAAAACTATACCCATGCTAAGCATTTCAGCTGCATAAAGACCAACAAAACTGTGGTGCAGCTAAATTATACCAAACCAGGCTGACAGTCAAATTTATGTCTGATGAAAACATATAAACCACAGAGTTGTAACATGACCATCAATGGCTGTCTACCCATATATTATGATGTGGCTCCACCTGTGGCTAATAAAAGAAACAGTTTAGGCCGGATAAGTCTAAGTAAAAAAGCAGAACATCAATTTTCCTATCCTTTGAAATAACTGGTCACACTACAGATATAGGGATTGAATGAATAAATGCTTTGCTTAACCGTGACGTCATTTACACCTGGATATTTGGGTGAGTGACTTGAACCAAGACCTCAAGGACTAAAGGGAATAAATAACATTAAAAGCCAGCATTAATTGTATAGTCTGTACAGCAGACATTAGGTCTAAAATGGTATAAAACTGTTAATACAAAAGTTTAAAAATACTGAAGTACTGAAGCCACAATATACCACGTATAATTTTCTCACTAAATTTTAATCATTATCCCTACATTTCCATTATCATAGAGGATTCTAGTTTGTAAACTGGTGTTTTGAAGAAAGCTACAGTCTATCAGATGTGAACTAAAATATAGTTAGTTAGCCAGTTATCTGAAGATATTGTTATCAAAACCAGTTCACGCTGATATGACCTTTTGACTGATGCCCTACTACTGTCATCGGTGACACACATTTTAGTAGACAGTAACTAAGGGTTTGGTTAGTTATAACATACAGGTCTGATTATGGTCTCTAGTGATAAACCATTGATGATTCTCTGTGTGTATATGCCTTTCAGAGTTGTGGCAATTATGGGGCTCAGGTAATCAATTACCTACTTAACAATGTAATTAATAGGATTACTAAAACAATTAGTGCAATTAGTAATTTTTTATAACGCTGTAAAGTAATCATGATTACAATCACGATTACGATGTATACCTCCCAAATATGAACACGACGCGTCATTATTATTCACTCACTCACATGTTTTGTAGTTGTATTATTACTAAATAAAAATACAGAATATGCTCAATAACATGCTGAATAATAATCATTTGATTTTCCATGAGTTGTCAGAAGCCATCATCTCCTAAAGAGCAGCAATCAGGGTTAAACATCTTCCCTTGTCTTATTTTATTTAAGATGAATGAATACCCCAGTTTCTTATTGTGCTTTAGTTTTGTTTCGTGTGTGTCTACTGCACAACAAACAGTTACCCGCTGAAGAGTGGATAGACGGTCTTCCGTAATGAATATGCTGTCATTATTTAAATTTGGAGTAGAAAGACCCCTGGCTGTCTCACCTGTTGGGAACAACTGTTTACAGGAAGAATATACCGAGTTTACAGAGGAGATCATCGGTGACAGTTCAACATTAATTTGATATGATCCTAAGTTTCATCGCTCCGGTCACCTGATCAACCGAGTCAATGATCAGTTCACCATGTTTGTTGTAACTTCATCACATTGCCTGTATCTTACATCTTAGCTTTGGTCCACATGCAAACAATACATTACATCAGTTGTTAGCTTATTAAATAAACCAACCATTTCTCCAGCTGCAGTCACCACTATCCAAACCAGTGAAGCTGGTTACCGCTTAATTATGTGATGTGCCATGTATGACATGAATGAACATTGCCACTTTTAATAATAATAATAATATGTGATATTTATATAGCACCCTACTCAGCTAGAAGCTGCTCTAAGGTGCTTTACAATATTATTTACACTATTATTATCCCTGACTCAGACCTGTTTCCACCCAGCACATATCTCAACTCCCAAGGGAGCATACAACGCATGCTGCCATTATAGGCGCAAAGCATTACTCAAACACATAGCCATCATTTTTTATGGATGAGTGAAACAGTCACCACATGACAGCATTGCAGCTCACGGAACCTCGAACCCGCGACCTTTCAGCTATGAGTCCTACACTCTAACTAACTGCGCTATCACAGCTCGATAAATTAAGTCTACATAACAAATAGAATAATTAACACTGACATAAGTAATAAAGTGGACAGAGGAAACTCAAAAACTCACTCATGTATGGATCGGTATAAAATCGCACACCAAGTCTATCACAGTATTAATATAAATGTTATGGTATGATATAACATGGTAATTGAGAAACCTGTGTAATCACAAAAGCAGTCACCGATTACAATTACATTTACAATGTAAATTGTAATCAATTACGGTTGTGATTAAATTGCATCCGGAAATTATGATTACGATTACCCAAGATCATGTAATTGATTACAATCAATTACCAATTACCCAGACTCTGGTGCCTTTACACACATTCCTAAAACATGCATGCGCATCATGAAAAAGAAACCACAGTACATCTTCTACTAACCTGCTAATGACAGCGCCTTAAGACAGAAATCGGAGCCATAGAACACAACGAAGCAAAGCTCTGAGGAGTACCGACGTGCATCTGCATCTTCTTTCATGCGTTCAAATTCTTTGGAGTTCTTACCTGGACGGATTTCCCGGATTTCTCTGATGTCAACTGGAAATGTAGGAATTAATCTAATTCTTTAATTCATCTAGATGGTGTTAAACACACATACACACGCACACGGACGCACACACTCACGCACAATCACTAGTATTAGAAATCTGAACACACATTTTCAGTTAAATTGTTCTAAGTAATGCATTAAGAGGGTGTGAAATAAACATCTAATTGGTGCCGGAGGTGGGTAGAAATGTTGCAGTGCTGCTAACTATGACATGAAGACAGCTGGGACGACTGGTATCAATTTTAGATAATTTTGCTTTTAAACATATAATTTGCTGTTGCCGGGTGTTGGTATTTTAAACCAAGCTGGCTACGTTTTGACACGTTATGAAATGTTGTTGACATCTTGCAGATCTGACATCAGTAAACACTGACATGGGGACAGACAGTTTAATCGTATAATCTTATATGCTTCATTTATTCTCAACACTGGTCACACCTGAGCTGTATGGCCAAGGAGTTATCATCCAAGGGAATAAGTTGATCAGATGAAACATGTCACATATCCAGATAACACTGGGATTTGAACATCATCCTAGATGTATGCTGAAAAGCGTGCTATCAATTGCACGACAAGGGTGTCCTGTTCATTGAGAGACAACAAATGAAGCGGAACCTGTTGGTTGATAAACACTGGGCTAGTACAATCCGTACCGAGTTATTTCAAAGTTGGCCAGAGTGGTTTAAAAAAAATATTAAATCCACTGTGTATAATTCACTTCTGTCAATCTAGATACCGCTCTGCTCTCTCCTCCTCCCTTGGCTCAACTGTGCCAAGTCTCTACAGAGACATTCCAAGCTAATTATATGCACTTGTTAATAAAAAACATTAAAAAGTCATGTCTTGGCAATTGTAAACTCACAAATCCCAATGAATCAGGATTCAATCCCTGGATTCAATCCCTTGTAAAGTTAATGTATTTATAGTGTGTGATTCACACACACACACACAAACAAACACACACTCTCTCTCTGCTTATCACTTGTGCAATATACGTGAAGTCACATTTTCAGTGACCACGTTCAAAGTAATACATTCACCTCACACAAAGAAATACTATCTTCTGTATAATCAATAAATCCAGGCAAGCCAACACCGAACATGTGTAATCAATGCGCTGTGCTGATTCAGAGCCAAATTGAATCACTTACCATGTATCCACTTTGTAGATGAGTGAAAAAAATAATGATAAAATTAAAGCTAGTTTTTAATATTTTAGTGACAATGTTTTAAATACAATTATCCTCATTTCTTTCCAAATTATCTGATTCATACACACGCACACGAAAAGGGTTTTTACAACTGAAACTAGTCCTGCTATTTGGGTTGAGTGGATTGAATGTTTCTATTTAGGTAGTGGTCATTTGGTAAGACTTATAAACAACACTAAAACCTGAACCCACGCCTTTATTATATGTAACACAAAACATAAACACGCGCGCACACGCACACACACACACACACCATCAAAATCATTCACGCATCTGGGTACACATTATGTTAATTATTATCCTAATACAAAACATTAACATGTGATAGTGTTGTCTATCACGTGATTCACTATCAGATACACAGTCACTGGACCATGGATGGCCTACCATACCTAACATCACCATGTTACTTTGATAGGTCAAATCTAGGGTTTGCTATTGCATTTTTGTTGGAGGGGGTGGAGTTGGATGTTCCCAGTCACAGACCATTACCACATACACACACACACACACACACAAGCGGGGATAAACCTCTGCCAAAATAAACACCTCTGTTCTAAACAGACAAACGAATTCATGCTGGCAGACCCAGAGTAAAATGTGATAAACACAGATCTTCCAACACATCAAGCGGTGTCCATATATTATATTATTCAAAAGGTATTTACACTATGTAAACCTAGTAACCCCATCCTACCACATCCAGGTTAATATATAATCAAGTTTTAATCATCTTGGCTTTGAAGAGAATGACTTCTTTTCTGAAAATACCAATCAGCTAAAGTTTACTTAACATGTGGGGCACAACATAGACATACTGACACTGAAGTTGTGGCAATTAACTGTGGCCGTAAATAAGACAGTTTAGTCACGAGTTTTCTCCTTTTAGTTTCTGAGTAGGACAGCCAACTATTAGAGAGAGAAAACATAGCCAGTGATGTTTAATTGGGATGGCTGAGCATTTAAAAAAGTCACCAATTAACTAGTGATTCTGTGTAAAGGCACACACAAACACACACACAGAGAGAGAGAGCCACAGGCCACACTTGTATAACCAATTTCTCATGGAGCATTATATTGTTCTGAACAGTTCATGATTAAATACCAGAGACTATTACGAACAGGCTGATGTGGGTCACGTTACTAAATGGAAGGGATGTGGCATTAAGTGTGAGCTATGTATCATTTTAAAGGGCTGCTCAAAAACTATAGGATATTACGTAAGATCACCAAGACTGAACTAAGAAGTGATGCCGATGGCCAGGAAGCTCTTCATCTCAAATGTTTACTTAACCTATATATTACAATATAGCCATACAAGCTCCAGGTTATGTAAGTTGTTGTTGTTCAATGCATGTTATTTCCCCATGTTACTGATCATACCTGAGACCTGTGTCCTACAGGCAAACAAATCCCATAAACACAGATTTTATATATGTATTGGATTCAAACCCATAACCCAGATTATGTAAGTGGGTGAGCGTTTTGGCCATGATCACATCCGGGGTTTTATCCAGAAATACAAAATAGGACATCCACTTTTAGTTCAGTAGCATTTTGATAAAGCCAATTTAATCTAATCCCTAACAAACATCGGATCGAGCTTGTTATGGGCTCAAAGCTGAATTTGTCATTTCATTACAAAAAAGTGATGTTAAAAGTGTATAGACACTCCATAATCCAAATTATCCTAGAAAACATTATTAAATCCAATGGGGTGTTCTATTGCTGTCTGAGATTAAGAAAACTTCTATAGTTGAGGCAAAAACAGTTATTAATTATGACAGATTATAAAAAAGATATGTATGTGTTTAATCAGATCTCATTATCTAAAACATCTATTTCAATCAACTGGGCAGGTCACGTTTTGAAGTACATACCGATGCCTTCAGGCTTGCCGCCATTGTTCCGACTCCAGACAATTTGACGGGTCTCCAACTTGACGGAAAACATACGAATCTCGGGTCTCTTGCGCATGTAGAATCTGGTCAAGCGACTGCCCGCTTCCAGTGCCCGCAGGGTGTCCAGAATGTCATCTAGGCCATTAGTTATGGCACTGCCCGAACCCCTTGGGCTCAGATTTGGATGTGCCATAATGGTAAGCTGTCCGGTGTTCTCACTCCTCAGATCAGTCGCATGCCAAATATACAATGACAGCGACGGCGCCAGAAGACATGTTATGCTGAATGATGAACGAACACAGCTTTTAACATCTGGTTGTTACCGCATAAAGATCAAGCACGGAGTCAAGGCTGTAAGTGTACAAACGATAATAACACAGTGTATATTATGGACAGAAGTAGCAAGTAAAATCAATGACAAGTTTAACATCAGACTCAGAGTCTCTCTCACTCTCTCTCTCTCTCTCTCTCTGTGTATGTGTGTTATATATTGTGTGTGTATATATATGTGTGTGTGTGTGTGTGTGTGTGTGTGTGTGTGTGTGTGTGTGTGTGTGTGTGTGTGTGTGTGTGTGTGTGTGTGTGTGTGTGTGTGTGTGTGTGTGTGTCTAAAATTTCTCTGACACCACTGTAGAGTTACTGTGGGTATTGTTAGAACAATTAGTATTACAATAATTAATAAATAAGAACTAGACTAATTACTGTGTGTGTCATACAATACATAGTGACACACACACACACACATATATATATATATATATATATATATGTATATATATGAAACTTGTGGAATATGACAGCTATGTCCAAATAGTCCACACCAACAATAGCTTCATTTTATTAAATAAAAGAGTGAATCACTTTACACATGTTATTACTTATTACGTATAAATGTTATTGTGTATTTTATTAATAATATCCCGATTTCATACAATAATTAAACCCAAATATATAGAAATAATAATAACATTGCGACATCATAAAATAATTAGTAATGCATATAGCAATAATAAAATTGGATACAAAATTGGGTTACAAATATTCTACCAGTGATCAGGTCACTGTAAGTGTAGTAGGCAGAACAACATGTTCTTAGAATATAAAGGGGTGTATATAAAGGGGTGTCCAAGATTAGCACCAACAGAGATGCTTAATAATGGTAATTATCCACAACAACATGAAACGTGCTCTTCTTTTTACTGGAAAATGGCCGTCCAAATGATAGCTGGACGTCTGCCCAATGTGAATGTGTGTGTGTGCGTGCGTGCGTGTGCGTGTATGTAGCCAGCACGTTGATATACTGACAATTGGTGTTTTACGGCCACTTTTGTGCACATGGTAGGCCAAATGGGCCGAGCGACCTCCAAAGGTAATGAAGCGAAGTCAAAGATGAAACACCCTTCAGATATGCCCATGCCGAGGTTCGAACACGGGTGGTAGTGATCTGTGGTCCAACACGCCACCGCCAGACCACGGAGGCGCTACACGTTTATCAACTGAGCATTTACAGATAATTATATTACACATCTGGTCCACCGCATTATGAATTTGAGTGTTATAGATTGTATAGGAAGTATAAGTATTCCTTTAATAAATAAAAGCGAGCGGTGTTTTCATCAGTTTAGACTATGACTGTCCACTATAGGCAATTTCCTAGCAAAATTGGAGTCAAGGCATAATTGATAGCAGATTAGATTTTCTTGTTAAATGGTCTGTGCAGCTTCCATGACTGTAGACACATATTTAACAGATAAGGCTCGTTATCCCAGGCTCGTCATACATATATAATGTCATTTTATGTTGGTCGACTTTCATCTTAGATAAAGTGTTGGTCGGTCCACGGTCATTATCAATTTTACCTTCTGTCTAGTGGGATTCATGACATTATATGTGGTGTAACTAAATATCTCTCTCTCTCTCTCTCTCTCTCTCTCTTATAATATATATATATATATATATATATATATATATATATATATAAAACACACACACACACACACACACGTGTTTAGGCTGTGCTGAATAAGCGACAGCCTGTGGATTCTCCCCGAACAACAAAACACACATGTGCGTGCGCCTCTGTTTTGTAATTAGCCATAGATCAGGCTACTATAGTTAATACCTGAGCCTACTTCCAGATAATTAGTCTTCAACCAATGTACAACAACAACAACAATACAACAAACCAACAAGGTGTTGGATAGATAAGGTGATTACTTATTGCAAACAGGCAACTAGTAAAAAAAATAATCATAATAACATCAACACCACATACCTGTATCACCTTTAATATAAAGCGTGTGCATGTGCGCGTGCGTAAGCTTGGCTGATTTGTTTATAACCTCCGTACTAGTCACACGTGGGGGATTTCCTTAGGGAAACGTGTGTGTGTGTGTGTGTGTGTGTGTTTTACTATGTATTACATACTCTGCCCATTTCTCGGCTCACAAGATCGTGGGTGGATGACCACGTTAAATGGCACTGCCGTCTCCACTGAATTATTTAAAAAAATAAAGGGGGACGTTAAAAACCCCCTGAGGACGTAAATCACTCTGGCAGTGACCACCCTCAGGGTATTTCGGCTCCATCTTTCCGTACTGCTCCCCTGTGAGTGGTGGGGGAGGCAGTTTCTCAACCACTCCAACATAGAGGCTGTGCCGATTAAGCGACAGCCTGGGGATTCTCCCCGAACAACAAAACAAGCCAACTACAGTATGACAACCATCAGACATAGTAAACAATATATAACAGATGTCACCACAGAGCAAACAAGACAGTACAGAAGGAACAATGTATTAATAATCACTACTCAAACAGTCATCATTCCCTTATAACATCGCCCACTAAATAATTAACTGTCCCCGTGAAACAAGTCGACTTAGTAGCCTTACTCCACTTAGTAGCCTTACTCCACTTAGTAGCCTTACTCCACTTAGTAGCCTTACTCCACTTAGTAGCCTTACTCCACTTAGTAGCCTTACTCAGGTTCTCCAGAACTTATCTCACAGACTGACACGTCTAACTGATTAGTTACAAAATACTTTTGAAATGTTGTAAAATTCATATTATATATATATATATATATATATATATATATATACATACATATGTGTGTGTGTGTAGTATGTGTGTGTGTGTGTGTGTGTGTGTGTCGGCGGTGTCATGTAACCAAGTAATTTCAACTAACTACTTTTACTTGTAACGACGTAGTTTTATTTGCGGTAACGCTACTTTTTACTTCGTTACTTTCTGTTACTTCACGATATTTTCGTTATTTATTTAGTCATAACATAGCCCATGATTTAAGAGACAATTGATACAGTTGGTGCAAATTATCATTACAAGTTGTTGCCAACTTGTGTATCTTTGATGAATTTAAGGTAAACAAATATATTTTAATATGGTGTGGTATTGAAATGAGTTTTGTAAGAATGTTAACATTTGTGTATACATGTTTCTGCTGAATCTCACCGATATTCAAGACTCGTCATAATTTTGCTGAAGGTTCACTTTGTTATACAATGTTCAGCTGAACCCAACTTTTTAAAAGATTCATCATATTTAAATTTTTATTACCGGCAAAACTGGGATCGTCAATATTGTATAGTTGGATCATATTTAAATGAACTTATTGTCTGTTTGCAGGCCCAAGGTTTATCAAGCGACTACTGACTGCCATCCTGGGAAGCAACACCCAAGGGGGTGGCAGTTGATAACATACTTATTTCAGATTTCTGTGGTTAAATTCTGAGAACATGTAATACATGTATATGCTTGCCATGTATTTTATTATTACCTTAGAGCACAGAGATTGATATTGTATAGTCCGAACATTGCTAACTTATCATGGTTCTTGCAAAATTGGTAGAAAAAATAAATTGAGCTTGATAAATTCCATATTTAGACTTAACCTTCATAAACTTTAAAAAAACGACTAAAAAAAGACGCGATTTCGAAAGTGGCATAATTAGAGGTACCACATGGCACTTCAAAGTGGTGTAACTAAAACTTGTGCCAGACCTCATCATATATCATATAGTTCATATACATAAATACTAATACAATCTGAAGTGGTTAGGTGGCAAGCACTCAGGTTTATATTATAGAATGACCCTTCAGTCTTTAGCCCATTGTTACTTTGGCCTATTAGTGTGAGTGTAAAATAAACAAAATAAAATCGAAATATCTATCTAGGTGTATAATTTTATATTATGGCTTTAATCTGTGGCTTCATTTTTTCATTTTTGGGGAGGTAACTATCCTATTCATTCTTTGTCTGTTATGGACAATTGTAATTAGGATGATCCCTTGACCAGAAAGATGAAAGGAGAGATTCTTAGTTCCACTTCCAGTGAGTGTGTCCTTAATTACAATTGATATATGTACAATAAAGCATAAGTTATATTGAATCTATATATTGCTATAAAATAATCCTGCAAAAGACATTTACCAATTTATATTATAGAAATCAAACTATTTAAAGTTATGTGGCAAAGACCAAGAGGCAAAAGACCAGGTGAGCAATTAATGAGGGGGCAATTCCAATTCCATTTTTACTGATTCTTTTTTTGCCTCATATATATTACCATGATTAAGTACTCTAAGTAACTCCTTTGAATACCTACTCTGAATAGTTTATATTCCAAGTAGGATTGTCATGGAAGAAATATTTCTGAATTAAAAAATTAAATGGTAAATTAATTTGTGGATTTAAATTTGTTTGCCCATTCTAAACATTCACTTGGGGTGTCAAAGAAGGTGTGCATATCTGATATATATATATAAGGAACCAAAAGCACGAATTGGTCGACAGCCTGGGGATTCTCCCCGAACAACAAAACAAACAAACAATGAACTAAGGCTCTGGTGGATCATTTTGGTTCCGGTATATTGGTAACACCACATGTAAGTGTTAACGTTGTAAAAATGGTAAATTAATTTGTGAATTTACATTTTTGGCAGGAAACTTCAATTCCAATTAAAAAAATTCAATTCCAATTTTTTTAAATAATCAATTCCAAAATTTGAATTCACCATCATTTCCAATTCCGGAATTGAATTGACCCCATGTATATGTATATATTATATATATATATATATATATATATATATATATATATATATATATATATATGAATCACTGACAAGGAAGTGCAATAAATGCCACATGTTGGCAATAGATACCAGATAATACACAACAGAAACACGTCTCTGCTTCTTACCATATGGTCTAGGAATTCACACACGAATAGCTCACATTCCTACAGATCCGGCCATGTTTACAAATAATAGCAGGCAAGCAGTGAAAAGTTGTATTTAAATATTAAAGAAAAACACTTCCCGGATGGCTATCACCTGACTTTAAAAAATGCTCTCAAGTACTCTAGCCTCACTTCTGAGCACTTGTTACCACTGATTGACTCACCTGAAAGACAAGACACCTGATGTTTCTAAAGCCTTTTTCGCTGAATGCTAGTCCCAGTATGAATACAGATAAAAGTAGGTGAAAAAAAAACACATCGTAACACTGAAAAACTGTATCAACTTAGATAATTTAATATACATAGCCATAATATATATATATATATATATATAATCTCTCTTTCCAGGATTGTTACAAAGTCTGCATTATCTCACACTCACACACACAGAGACACACACACACACACACACACACACTTTCTTGTCATAGTAAATGTCACTGTTATAGTTGTTAAATAATATTTACTTTATACTGCAACTATACTTGTACGTACCACACACGCACGCGCGCTCACACACCAATCAGGATGTGAAGCATTTAACTTGCACTAAGGCTAAACCTTGCTGCTTAAAGTACTCCATGTACCTGTATTGGTATCTAAATCATATTGCTATGTATGTATACACATAATTGTACTGATATACCACGCACGCGCGCGCGCACGCACACACAAACACTTCTACTTTTTCCTTACACGGAACTTATCGATCTAATTCTGTAGAACCACCAATGTCTAGATAACATATCACCAACAGAGATTCCTGCTTTTGCAATTTCAACCTGTTAGATTGTTTGGTTCAGACAGTTTGCTTTGGTGCACGTAAGGTATTCACGCACTTACACGCCTGAAACGCAAAGGCACTTTTGGTGTACTTGCTCCGAATACCTTTTCTGCGTTAAGAAGCATTACCAAATGATTTTTCTCACCTGCAGAGTCCTCTATGATTCAAAACATTATTATTTAGGGCATTATTATATTACACATTATGTGTACAGCGCCTTTGAATGGCTCCTGCTAGCAAGGGCGCTTTATTAAATATACATTATTATTACTATTATTATTAAAACAAATAATAAGTTGTATCACATTTAAATCCAAACCATAAATCAGTGGTGCATATAGAGAAGTTAATAATAATAATAGGTGTTAAAACGATTGTAGGGAAAGAATGAAAGTTGAAACAGGAAAGAATGAAACAGGAAAGAAAGAAACAGGAAAAAAGTAACGGAAAGAAACACCTAGTATGTATATATATATATATATATATATATATATATTAATTTTGCAATATTAATGCATGTTAAATATTCCAAATAATATATTTGTGATTATAATCTCAACCAATAATCGTAAATGATATAATTTTCAGATTTTAGTGTATGTTGAAGATGTTAAAGTTAATATCTCATACATAATCATAATATAATTGCAATATATATATATATATATATATATATATATATATATATATATATATATATATATAGTTGAAACTCATATTTGCAGAAGCTAATTCTCAATCAATCCATCACCGGAATAGAAGAACTTGGATCATCGATGGTTCAAGTGATAGTCTCACTTAAATGGAATGGCTTCTAACTTATAATAGAGGTGGTGAGGCTTCTGTTTTAATTGCCAGAAGAAATAGTATAAAATATGTGATGGCTCATAACAGAAATCATAGCCAACAACTACTCATAATACAACAGCATTATAATATTTTACCATGGAAATTATCAAAATTCAAAACAATGGAGTAAAAATTTGTCATCGTGTTATATACCAAATGATCAACCAGGAATAACAACATTTTGTGAGTCTAGGTAGGGACTAGGTATATAGAGCATTGGGAGCTTGGATTTAAATAATTATATTTGATGTAGATAATTAATCAATTTAAGCAAATTCTAACAATATTAGATTTAAATAAATAATGATTTTATATGTATTAATAATAAAGATGATTTATATATTTACTATGAATGAACTTAAATTTATGAGCCACACATTATATTTTGTATTTGCAGGTTGCCTGACTACACTATCCTTGCCATTCCTAAATACGAACTCCAAACTGAATGCTTTTAGTGTTGTTGCTGCACCAACATTGTGGAATAAGTTGCCTAGTCATATTAGAAATTCTAAGTCACTAAATGTTTTTAAAAAACATTCCTATTCAAACAAAAGTTTAATTGTTAATGTACTCATTATATTTAGTGATTTTGTTAAACATTTCTTTCTTTATTGTACAGGACCTCAACACAGTGTTACCTGGTTTTGGCGCTTTATAAATATACATTATTATTATTATTATTATTACACTGGATATGACAGATCCTAAGCCTGGTCGTCATCACAGTCAAGTGGCTGATGCCGCAGATGTCATGTATACCAAGTGTCACAACGGTATGCGTAACCAAGCTATACAAGCTCACTAGACAAGCCATCATAGATCTATACTGGGGGATGTGGTATGAAATAATGTATGTGATGTGTTTATGATATGTATAATGCTCCTGTGAATGAATGAATGAATTGTCAAAAGATGTCACAACATGTCATGTGACGAATATACAATAACATCATAACATTAATTTGTCTTTGTTTTTTGTCAATTACTTGGCCTCGTGATAAAGTATAAGGATTTGTTTCTTTTTTTCCCTGATTCCTTTTTTTTCCCCGATTCCTTTCTTCCTAACAGATTTTTTTTTTTTTCCCCATTTCCTGTTTCCTTCTTTCCTTTAAAACACATCACTCCTATTTAAGGTGATTTAACACTGTTAATACAGACATAAATAACTATAAATTCATCCTTTACACCTTGATATTATATACAAGACAAAAGGACTTGGACAGGTTTTTATCCTTAAAATAATAGCCACAAAATCATGATATCAGCCATAATAGGCACAACACACAATCACCACCAAACAGTAATGTTGCCAGTTAATAAGGTTATTAATTGTTTACTTGTGTTACTAAATGTCATACTATACTGATAAAGGGTGTGTATAAATCCACACACTCACAAAAAACTTCTAGGACCCACACTGTGTTAATGTCTAAAACACAAAAATGCTAATTAGCCATTTTCCTCTTCTAACAACTATTTAGTATCATAAAAACATTAACAGTTATTCCAAAGAGCACCAATATGGATATTTTTGTGATAAACACATTTTAGAATGAAATGTTTCATACACAGTTCCAAATTAAAAAAGATGAATGTTGCTGTTTTATGGCTCATAAAGTAGGCTAAATCACCAGAGTAATCATCAAAGGTAGAGGGAAAGAGAAAGATGAAATGCCCTACGGACTTAGCATCATAGCCCAGTGGCATTTGAATCTAAGTGCTATAGATCTGTGCTTAACTGTTCTACCAGTTAGGCAATGGAAGTACCCCATTTCCAAAGAAAATGATATATATATATATATATATATAACTTTAAATCAATCAGCTAATCAATATACAGCACACATGACAAATGCTCCTTTTACAAATATTAGTAATTTTATAATTTAGTCCGAGAGCATGGTTGTTGAAATATACAATTAATTGGAATTTTATTATTATTCTAAGCATCACATTATGTGCCCAGAAGAAAGTACTGTTATTTTATTTATGAAAACCAATTATACATGTACTGTTATTTTATTTATGAAAACAAATTATACATGTACTGTTATTTAATTTTTTTAAACAAATTATACATGTACTGTTATTTTATTTATGAAAACAAATTATACAATTAGTTATTTTATTTATGAAAACAAATTATACATGTACTGTTATTTTATTTATGAAAACAAATTATACAATTACTGTTATTTTATTTATGAAAACAAATTATACATGTACTGTTATTTTATTTATGAAAACAAATTATACATGTACTGTTATTTTATTTATGAAAACTAATTATACATGTACTGTTATTTTATTTATGAAAACAAATTATACATGTACTATTATTTTATTTATGAAAACAAATTATACATGTACTGTTATTTTATTTATGAAAACTAATTATACATGTACTGTTATTTTATTTATGAAAACAAATTATACATGTACTGTTATTTTATTTATGAAAACAAATTATATATAGTTGCTAAAGTGTATTATTGGAAAGTCTCAGATGTCAAAATATACACAACTGTAAGTGGACTGAGCAAATGATGAGAAAAATCCATATATATTACAGAATCAATGTTCTCTGAAACTAGTACAGTCATTGATAAGCCTAGGGATTGGTGATTGTTATTTTACGGCCACTTTAATGTCCACATGGTAGGCCAAATGGGTGAAGCGACCTCCAAAGGTAATGAATCAAAGTCAAAGATGAAACACCCTTCAGATATGCCCACGCCAAGAGTCTAACTCGGGTGGTAGTGATATGTGGTCCAATGCACTACAAACTAGACCATGGAGGCAGCTCTGCTAAGCATAGGGACATATATGAATTATAAGTATGTGCATCATCAGACATAAAATGGATTCTCTGTGTATGTGGTCTATAGTGTTTGAAGAGGCACTTATATCCTCATTATGACTATAGTGGTTTGGGACTTGACCAAATGATGATCATTGATGTTTTATGGCCACTTTTGTGCACATGGTAGGCTAAAGGGGCAGCTTGACCAAATGATAATTCACCAACTTAGTCAGTTCAACATTGACTTATCAACATACTGCCACTCAAACTTTCTAAACAGACCTACTACATATACTGTAACTCATCTAAACTTTCTCATAAGAAAATATGACTTTTCATCGTATGTAGTACTATGTACACCTGTTTATTCCAACAATCCCTAATCACACACCAACCAATCCGTATCCGTGTGTCCATGGTTTAGCCGTATGCCAACGAAATAAACTAAATAACCAAATGCAAGCTGTTTTGACAAAAACTCAGTCGAACAGACCAATTTACTTCCGTGTATCTAAGCTCCAGTCTCATTTCATTCACTGAAATGGTGAAATTCTTTACAAAAGGCAATTGTCACCAGCATCTGTCAAAGCTATACCAACAATTAACTTACTGTGCGATGAATCATGTGTCAGCTAGAGTAAATACCTCTGAGCAGATCTGAAGGTAAATGTGAGTGACAGTGGGTATTTATTTTATGTGCGAATAAAACAGAATTAAATAAGCTAGTCGTATTTTTCCATGTTATCATGGCTGACCAACCATATGCCGATATTTTCAATATATATATGCTGATATTATAAATAAAAGATTTTTTTAATATTATCTTAATTATTTATAGTAAAACAAATTTATTTACATTAATAATTACATGCTCCCTTGGGAGTTGAAATTTGTGCTGGATTGGAACAGGTCCGAGTCAGGGATAGTAATACTGTAAAGCGCCTTAGAACAGCTTTCTAGTTGAATAGAGCACTGTATAAATGTCACATATTATTATATTATATCAACTTTCCTATAAATATGTTAATTGTTGAATTCCAGTGCTGGTTGTAGTTAGGACATATGGCAAGGGGATGATTCACTGGAGAGCAGTTTTGTTTTGTATATAAGAGATGACCATGAAGGACACTTCTTGCTCCGGGCATGCATTTTTCTATAGCTGCTGGCCTAATGGTCCTTCTACTATGTTTTGCGAGAAAAATAACTTATTTACCATAATTTATTTACTGAAATAACTAAGTTTGTCTATTTGCTGCAAATTTAGCTGAAATGAAGATGAGCATCATCACACAGGTGGGTAATCGTTATTTGTGGCCATGTTTCATGCAAGCTTTTGTTGACAATGATAGGCCACATAACTGGTTTTATTACTTTTCTCCCTTTTTATCTCTAAATCATTTACTTCTGGTTTTAATGTGTTTGACATTAATAACAAAATAAATTGAAGATATTTCATTTAAAGGGATAGTCCAACTTTATTTCAAATTTTCAGGACTAATACAGCTATATTCACTAATATCGAAAATAATGACAAAATGTGTAAACAACCACCCACGCATTAAATAATCCACTTCAAAGTGCTGATTAATTGTCTTTTAATGGCCTGTGCACATTGCCGTTTTGAAGCTAGACAGAGATCGGAAGCTCCTGAATGCTGACGTCAATTGAGCATATCCGTTTGTAGAGCCCGTACAAAAGCATGTAAACAAGCGCGAGCAAAGAATTAGTCCAGAACTAATCGGCATTATCTTGTTAAAATTATGTCATGAATGACATACAACCATATCAGTTTGAGCCAGAAGGAACTTGACAAGAGAAAGATGATTCAAAATGGCTCAGAAATTAATGCTCAATAGAAACTATAATCTGCATCAGTCTAGAGAGTGCCAATGTGACGTCAGAGCATTTCAGTTTTCTCCTTCCCACCTTCGACTCTGGCTTCTGGTGCAGCCGTAATAGCGGCCATCCAGTAATTTAAATTATTTCTCTATATCTATGAATGATATCAGGTATATTTTGTGATTATTATTGTGGAGTGTTTGGTTTCTGTTTTAAGCATTACATATTTTTTTAATATTTTTTGAGGGTGGACAGTCCCTGTAATAGTTATATATCTAAAGGCAAAATCTTAAGTCATAATAAACAAATATAGGTAAATGCTAGTTCACTATTGATTGAGAATTCAATTAATATCACTGTCAATAAGATACATGTAATTGCACATAAGAACAAAATAAAAAACAGGTATAAAACATAGGTTATGTGAAGAACCTATTTTAATAATTACGAATTCAGATAACAATTAGAATCAATACAAACAACATTTTATTCAACCTCAGCTTGTTTAGTACAAAATGGAAGTAAACATATGCTCCTAACTAGCTTATATTCATATATTATCACCTGGGGTATTGTGTACAGTGTCCTCTAACTCTTAGTGATTAAACGGTTATTCGATAACTTTATGTTGAAATTAACAGTTGAATGATTAATAATTAAGCCATTGATGGCATTATTGTAGGTCAGATAATTGGGTGAAAGCAGACTTTTTCCTGACCCCACCACATACACATAACTTTGCACACTCCTTCCATTGATAATTAGTCATTCACACAATCATAAATAAATTATCAATTAGTTAACCCATATAACTCCCCCCCGTGCCAGTATTCCTGATCCATACAATGCTCCCAGCTGCTTTATCACTCACTCCCAGCCAGAGTTGTTTGATTTAATATTTTGTAAACATGTGATTTATCAATTAACTTGCAGTACAAAAAATTAGTTTTGAAAAAAGAAACTGTTACTTATGCTGGATAATTAATTTTACATATATTTATAATAGAATTGTAATTAGATTTCAACACCAGTCATACAGTTGAGTGACAATTCCCGAAATCTATGGCTGGGCATTAGGCTGGTAATTTGTCATCAGAAAACTTTTAAGACTTGTCAGTCCTCAAATCTGATGACTTTTGTAAACTAATGAGTGATCCCTTGTTTAACCTATATGTTAATTACACGTGGGACATATGGTTGTATGGTGGTCCTATTGAAAATAGATGACCAGACAATCAACTGATTACAACTACACCAAACCCTACTGGATACAAATACAGATCATGTAATCAACACTAACTTCCTGTTATTGTTTCCCCTCTGAACTCAAAACAACAAAATATTATTTGTTTAACCAAATATGTAAATGAGTATTACATTTGAATGTATAGTTTGTAATATCCAAGATAAGGTAATGTAGTAGTATAAAATTCTGTAATTATTTCTGTTATGAGCAGTAAAGTGTTTCACATGGAGAATTACAGTGTCCTCAAAGGGTACCCCCAGAAGTTAAAAAAGTATGGACAATTATAATCTAGCAAATTAATTTTGTCTCACTTTTCTGCTGTCCATAGCTGGTTTAGCTAATGGTGTGGGAATGGCTCCCCTTACCTACCTCTTTGTGAGTTGTTCGGGCCAAACATGGGGTCAATTCAATTCCAGAATTGGAATTGATGGACAATTCTAATTCTGAAATTGGCTATTTAAAAAAAATTGGAAATGGAATTGATGAATTTGTAATTGGAATTTGACCAAAAAAAATTAAATCCACAAATTAATTTATCATTTAACTTTTTAATTCAGAAATATTTCTTCCATGACAATCCTACTTGGAATATAATTAAACTACTCAGAGTAGGTATTCCAAGTTGGTACTCGGACTACCTACTCTGAGTACCAAATCCAATTGGAGTAGGTACATCAGTGTTTGTAAAGCATTAAATTGGAACTGAATTGGAATTGCTCTATTTGGAATTGATAAATTTGATGTGGAATTGACCAAATGGAATTAAGTGGAACTGACAAAATGGAATTGACCCCATGTCTGGTTCTGTTGCTGGGCTCACTATCACTGCCAATTTGAATGAAATTTAGATATTCAGCATTCTCAGGTTCATAAAGATACCCTTCAATCCCTACATTCATATCACTTAATGCCATTATATCCAATAATCAACTAACATATACACTACAGTTAACAGGTTAAGTCTGGATAGTATGAGTCAACAGCTTCCAGAATCAGTGGAATCAATGTACTAACATCAAATCCTGGCAGTCATTTACAGATTCCGTAACAACAACAATTAAAAACCTGTTGAAAATTTGCATCTACTATGGATTATGGAGTCATTTCATTGAGATAAAAAATGCCATAATCTGAATAATTTATCACAAAACAAAAACCCAATGATACAAATCATAAAACCATGATTTAGAGATTTTAGTATTTAAATAAACCACAAAATCAGAAAAGGTAAGTCCATGTACACATATTTTTAACACAAACCCAAATCATACATTTTGGAATTCACCAAGTACAATCTATCCTTCTGATATTATTTCAATTAGACACATATCACTTATTACTATTACAATTTTTAACCTGTGACACTCACACTGTAGCTAGTGTAGATCGAAGATATTCTTCTTTTCGAGTTTTCTTAACCATTTTACTTTGCACTTAATAGTATCATAGCATGCCAATATATAAATGGACCTTCAATTTGCACACCATTTATTTATAATAAATCTCAAATATATATTTTTAATTTATGGAGTGATTTTCAACTGAAAAAGACTAACCACAAGTATTATCATAAACTGGTTCAAAAAATCTAAGTGATATTTCCAAATGTTTTGAGCTGTTAATTTATGTATTGCCTAAGGCCCTAACTTTATATAAATAATGAACAGCAAGTTCATAATCTGATTCAGTGATTGTTTATGATGAGAATTGTTTTATTTATGTAGACAATGAATGATCAATTACATACCCTTCAACCTAGATACAGTTAATCTTTGGTTAACATTGATTTTGACCTTTCATTCCTAATAGGCATATTATTAACAAATCAAGTTACAAATCTCAAGTCAAGACAAGAGTCGAACTCCATATTTAAAAAAATCACAATTAAGACTGGTTTACGTTTGTTTATAATTATTAAAACTAGTGCATACATACTAGCAGCTAGCTATGTAACCATTCAGTGAATATGTCACAAAAATTTTCCTTGCTTAAAACATCTGTCAGATACTAACAGTAACATTTAACAACCAAAGATGGAACTTCAAGATGTGGTGTTTATTTCGACCCAAATTCAACCATCATATAATGTCATCTTAAACGAAACCGGTGCAAAACTACTAGTCATAAATGTAGATGCATTCAAACGAAGATCAGATAAATAAACGTACCTATGTGTGTTCCAAACAGAATACGCGGAAGTATAAAAGTTAACTCATAGCACAAGTAGCTTAACGGCGGCCATTACCGTGACGTCACGTGGTACCTCCTTTAACAAGAAACCTCCATGAAAGACCTCCATTTGTGAGTATATAACGGGAACTGATCGACTAGATAATCTCGATTTACAACAGTAATTAACTTTTGGTTGGAAATCGACGAAAAAAAGTTATTTGTTTAAACAATATTTTAATTAGACTAGTTGGTCCTGTTTTCTGTTTGCTTCGATCACCTTCAAAGTGGCAAATAGCTGAAATATTTCACCTCGCCACTAACAGCGGAGCAGTAATGAGTAATAATAATATGTGGCATTTATATAGCGCCCTATTCAGCTAGAAGCTGCTCTAAGGCGCTTTACAATATTATTTACAATATTATTATCCTTGACTCAGACCTATTTCCACCCAGCACAAATCTCAACTCCCAATGGAGCAAACGCGCTGCCTTTACTAGGCAAATACATATACTGATATAGCCATCGCGTCCTGTCCAGAAGGTCAACACCAGGTGGCTGTGCCCAATAGGCGACAGCCAGGGGTCTCTACCCCAAACTTCAACAAGTTACAAGCGTCCTGTCAGCTATGAATCCTACGCTCTAACTGTGCTATCACAAAGTGTACTCTATTATTAATACAGTTAAATTAATTCATAACATAGTTGGCCCCTATAGCTTGTTGAAAAGGAAAATGTCAGAAGCATATATTTGCGTATTTTAAAGACAACTATTCCTCCAATAATTAATTAAGGAATTATATATAAATACACACACACGCTATAATATGTAGGCCTTATTATCGTGACAGTTAAGTTAGCGTGAATGATAACTTTACTAAATAGCTAAAAGTGAATTCCAGTAACTTTAATTACGATATTAAAGAATTTATGTTGAAACCAATTATAGTCATATGAGTTTTGATCCTGTAAACAGGAGTCAAAAGTCTTCTAGAGATTAATTTCGAATTCGCAACTTAATAGGTGCAGTTTTCTTTTTCAACACAATATAATGCATTTATTAGCTTTCGGACAACGTCCTTTTAGGGCCCCTAAAATATTTTGAGGTGTTTCTAGTGAAAAATCATAGATAAAGAAAATATTTAAAAGTGCATACTCATTTTTTGCAGTAAATGCACACGGTTGTTATTAATATCGTATGCGTGCGTACGTATCATAGTAGAGCAATCCTTGGAATGGAACTCCTCACTCTACATAAACTTTGTTGACTACGAAATGTCGTTTGACAACATTAATAGGGATACACTATGGAAACTACTACGACATTATACAGCACACCAACCAAACTGGTCAGCTTGATTAAGAACAGCTGTGAAGGAACAGGCTACCATTTCGAAGTGAAGACTTGAGTTAGACAAGGTTGCTTGTTGTCCCCATCCCTCTTCCTTCTGGTCGTCGACTGGATTATGAAGACATGCGCAAAGCAGAGAAGAAATGGAATCCAGGGTGGAAAAAACTATTTAAAAGGGACGGCCCCAAAAATTGGGAAAAATCTTGGACTTTTGGGGCCAAAATTGGGTCTGGCCTGTTTAACTCCAACGTGAAGTCCGTACTATACTGTATGGAGCAGAGACATGGAGGATAACCAACACCACCACCAAGAAAGTACAGGTCTTTATCAATAACTGTCTGAGAAGAATTCTCCAGATTCACTGGGCATACACCATCAGCAACAATGACTTATATTGTGGGAGAGAACACACTAACTGAATGCTGGAGATGAGATCTGAAGGAGACGATGGGTGGATTGGTCACACACTCCAGAAACCAGAATGAAACCCACACGGAAAGTCCAAAGAACACGTGGAGAAGAGATCTCCAGACAGATACTAAGATGACAGGTTATACTTACAGCAAGAGGGAGCTCGAAATAAAACCCAAGGACAGAAGACTCTAGAAGACTGTGATCAACGGTCTATGTTGCAGGAGGTACAATGGGAAAAATTATATATATATATATATAATTTCATTTATATATTCTCTTTCTGGTGTTTCCATAAAGACCAAAAACCTAGTTTTGGGGTGTTTCTAGGTGCAAATACTTTTCTTATGACGATTAGTATATCCATTGTTTTCACACTCGCGGAAGAGATGTCAGGAAAAAGAAAACAAAACAAAAATAATGATAGTTCCAGTAACCTGAACAAAAAAAGAAAACTCGCCACTTCTGTATGTATTAATTGTGTATTAAGAGATTCGAAATAACTTAAAATCTCAAAGCATGTTTATAAGAAATATGTAGACGATAATTGGTTAAAATAGAAATAAGGTTACTCAACGCCGACAACGGTCACCTTTTCAGGCTTTTGTCGAAGTTTGGAACTTACTCACTCAGTTACTCATTTTACTGGTTAGAGTACTCAGTAGAGAGTAGTCACTAGACTAGATATAGACTATATAATGATAAGGATTTCTTTCGAGCACTTCTTTTTAATTAATGTGGTCCGTTTTATTATGTGACTTCATAACATGATAACTGCTACCCACCACTCACACTCAGTTAGTCAGTACGGACAGAGGAGTCTTGAAAAAGATGGAACCGAAATACCTCGAACCGAGGGCTGTTACAGCCAGAGTGTATTACGTCCGAGGATATTTAATGTCCCCATATTTTTAATTAACTCTCTGAAGATGGCAGCACCATAATTCTAATTTTTATAATATGGTCAACTATCTACAATGTATCAAACCTGTAATTATTGGTAGCTAGAACAACTGCACCCTTTAATTGCCATATATATTTTTTTATTTGGACGTTGTTGCATAGTCCGCCATCGGAACCATGTTTGCTGGTGCTAAAGGTCCAAACTCTCAAAGCACATGTGCTAAATGTGTGGTTTTTTTTGGTGCTCAGACACAGAGCTGCAAGCCGAGCATCAGAACTGTGTATGCTGGTGATAAAGTGCAGAGCACTGAGCGGACATGCACCTATTTAGATTGTTTCAGATGTTCAGACATGGATATAAAGATCCGAGCACTCAGCAGTAACGCCTTTTTTCTAAAACGCATAGCTATATATATATATATATATATATATATATATATATAATTAAAACTAATAATATTACATTTTTATTATGCATTTGTATTAAAAATGAACAGAAAATATATATTAACACAAGCTACAGCACAGGTTATTTTGAATTAAGATGTGTAGTTTAGGTGACATGTAGGTTAACATGTAAATAGCAAACTAGAAAAATAGCTGGCTATCCATTCCAATGGAAGTTGCAAGTGTTAGGACTAAGCCTCTTTATTGATTTTTATGCCTTATGTTACAAAGTTTGGGAGGGGGTTTATTATTAAAAACTTGTTGCTTTTGTATTATGTCATAAAAATGTATATATTAAAAGGACAGTTCACCCTCAGAAAATATTTCTTAAATATGTAATGCTTAAAACAGTAACCAAAAATTCCACAATAATAATCATGAAATATACCTGATATCATAGATATAGGGAAATAATCCAAATCACTGGAGGGCCATCATTATGGCTGCACCGGAGGCCAGATTCGAAGGCGGGAAGGAGAAAACTCAAATGCTCTGATATCACATGAGCTCTCTCTAGACTAACGCAGATTATAGTTGCTCTTGTGTGTTAATGTCTCAGCCATTTTTAATCATCTTCCTCTTCTAAGGTTCCTTCTGGCTCAAAATGATATGGTTGTATGTCATTTATGATGTAATTTTAACAAGATAATTGTGTTTTATTCTGGAATAATTCTTTACTCACACTTATTTACATGCTTTTGTATGGGCTCTACAGACTTCCGATCAAACTGCTCTGGTTCATGTGACGTAAACATTCAGGAGCTTCCGGTCTCTGTCTAGCTTCAAAATGGCAGCACCCACAGGCCATCAAAGGTCAATTAATCAGCACTTTGAAGTGTATTATTTAATATGTGGGTGATCGTTTACACATGTTGACATCATTTATGATATTTGTGAGCATAGCTGTATTAGTCCTGAAAATTTGAAATAAAGGTGGACTATCCCTTTAACTGTGTAACAATTTTTTTTTTAAACAGGTACTGTAAAAAACATAGAGAATGGAACATTATAACAGCAACTAACATACATTATCTTACTTATTGGATTATCTTAGTTTAATATGTATTCTAGTTGAAAATGGATACATGAAATTTTAGTATCCATCCATTTGTTCTATGATGCTAACCAACAATCTGTGTACAATAAGTTTTTGTTTCTGTCATTTATATAGGTTACAGATTTTGAAGCAACTCTTACTTCACCTGTAACAGGATAAATTATATCTTGAATATAATGATGACATACGACATTAACGCCTTTTGAAAATTTAAAACCCGTTCTAAAAACTCACCCATTCAAGGTTGCTTTAACAGATAAATGATAATTTTCTTTTAGATCTCTTATAGGGTTTTTACAGACATATTACTTGGGATATTATTATGTTACATATTACTTGTACAAATATGTAATATATTAATACCCCAAATGTTATATCTGTAAAAACTCTATAAGAGATCTAAAAAATGAATTAAATATACATTATTATTATTAGTTTTGGTTCATTTTGATCCTATTTAGGCTGCAAGTTCTACCATAAACCCACTGACATGTGATCCAGAGTTACAGGAGTCTGTGCCGAGTCCTTCGGTATCGGTTACTGAATCAGACACATCTGAGTGCAAGCAGTATGTCTTCAAGGATCCAAACTTTGTGGTTAGCACAATTGAAACATAACTGGATTTAAATCATATAATAAATATGTATACAGTTTAGAGTATTTAAAGACTAATTGTTTTTACCAAAACCTGATAATCAGTGGAAAAAAAACAAAACACCGTTTGCAGATGATAATATGGACATAAATAGGCTTGCTTGTTTGGAACATATCATGACCAGTTGTCTTTCATCAACATTTGTTGTGAAGCACAGACTGGTGTTTCCCATAACAACTGTGTTTTATTTTAAATCTGTCTTTGATTTTGATAGCACAGCAATAAACAGCAACAAACACCTGGTAAGAAAGGAAGAACGTGGAAAAATATGAAACAGATTATACAAATGGAAAGATCATTACCATGGAAACCAGATCATCCTATTTGTGAGTAAATGGATTATACTATTCACCGTTTTGGTGATTTTTTTCCAAGAATTTTTTTGAAGTTACATTTTTTGGAGAATTATAGAAAACTATTTTTCTATGAAGATATTATTAATTAAATGGAATGCATCTAAGATATTGTTTACTATATTTCCATATCTTACAGAATTAATTAAAATAATTTAAGAATTCACTTTTCTGGTACTTACATATGAATACAATTTGTAGTAATTTGGTGTTCAAACTGTTTGAGATATAGGTGTTTGATTAAAAAGACCAACAGTTAACTTTTGATATATCCATGCCTATGGTGCTCTGAGGTTATTTTTATGATAAGGCATTATTGGCAATTAATTAAATTTGATAAATGAATAATTGACAAAAGAAATTTAACAATTCTAATATTGACCATGACCAAACAGCGCTGACTTCCGGTAGTGAAAGCACCATTGAAGCGACTGCGCTTCGAGTTTTGAACGTATCAATACAGATATTTCTTATGATGTGTGCATTATAATTTTGTGTGTACAGAGAATCTATTATTTCTGTCCTATTATATTCCATGAAATATGTAAATGTTGTTTTATGTGAGTCCGTAGATCTAGTTAGGATCAAACTCCAGAGACAGAAGGGGGGTTGTCAAATAGGCTAGATATAATAATAGTTAAGCTTAATTTCCCGCAAAAAAAACCCAACGTTTTAACAGTTAATTTAAATGTGTTCCTTACACTTACCGATGAAAAGATATCCCATTTGTATTACTTCCATATCCACAGCTTATGCAACCATCGATACAACAATAATTCACGATGTTTATAAATCCGATTTTTCATTCGGCAGCCGTGTTCTGTCTAGCTTTCTTTCAGGTCAATGATTTGATCTTTTACAAAACCCTTAACCTGCAGAACCTCACAGGTTTATGCATACTTCTGTTTTTTTTTAAACGGTTCAAGCTGAGTAAACTAATACATTAAGATAAAGATTATAAAATTAGTGCTACGTTTCTTTCAGATAGCCGAATAGATGCACCACCATCATTTAAACCTGCCAAAAAATATTCAGATCTCAGCGGTCTCCCGGTAAGTTCATTGACCAGCTTTTTCTCCAATTAGTAGCTGATGCACGGAAGTTCCGACAGCTTATCGTGAATAGCTCTGTACGTAGACAATTTGGAGTGTAATAAGTTTGAAATAATTGACTTGTGCATCTCATGTCATCATTTCAGTCACTGTACACCGATCCAATGACAAAGTTGAGGTATTCATCTGGTGAAGAATACACTAGGGCCAGCAAGCTGCCATCTGATATCGTGACTGGTCTGTTACAGCTCAGGAAAGCCAACAACTTAGTTTAATAGCTGATCTACTCAGATGATTTTAGTCACCAGGTTCGACAGGTGACAGAACTTTAAACTGTCCAAGATGTCATGGTCCGGTAGGGTACAGATAATATTGGTACCGACATCTAGAAATTATGAAACAATTTGTGGGGGCACCTCCATGGTCTAATGGTAGTGTGTTTGTCAACAGATCACTACCACTCTGTTCGAATCTCAGCATGGGCATATCTGAAGGTTGTTTCATCTTTAATTTTGATTCGTTACCTTTGGAGGTCGCTCAGCCCATTTAGCCTACCATGTGCATAAAAGTGGCCATAAAACATCAATCATCATCATCATTATGAAACAATTTGCTGATGTTACATTATGTAATGTTATTGTGTTATTGTGAATTGTCTTGGATATCTTTTAATTTACTTTGTTTTCTCATATTGCATTCCTCCAAATAGAGAAAACATTTCATCTCAGTCTGTTTCATTCAAGATGTTTTCATTTTGTGTGTAATTTTTCTCAGAACAAAATTTCTATCAATTGTTGTTAAAGCTGATTTATGAATATAAACTCATGAAATATATAATTTATTAGATAGCGGTTTTTTTCCATGATTATAATTTGTGAGCACATAAAAATACCAATTTTTGGACGTTGATATGGAATATATGACGCTATCTGTTTGATCAAAGATAATATACCAAAGATCACTAGTCACTGTTGGAAGTGTATTTTTAGAGATGACGGACAGCTTTGTTACTTTTGAAGTAAAGGATTTTGCATTTGCTTTATTAGTGCAGTGCTAACTATTAAAGTGATACAGCCACCCAGCTGGGGCACGTCCAAGATATATATGGCAGTAAACTGAACTAGAGATCTACTGGTGATATGATGAGACTGAATCCCAGTGTTGTATGTGTTAATGGAGTGTATTATCATTCAGTGAAAGGCTTAAGCTGATCAAAGCAATTACTCATTGCCATGTAATAACATTAGCTTTAAACTGGTTATCTGTATTACTCAGCTGCTGATGTTTAAACTGATCCTTTGTTTGACACGAAGGACAACACAACCCAATCAACATTTGTTTGTAAGTTTGTTATTTTGTACTAACATATACTTGCTCAAATAAAAATCAATAGCAATAATGTTTTTGGCTGTGCCAGGTCTTCTGTTGTGTGGAAGTTCGATGTGTGCATCTCTGGTTTGACATTACACAGAAACAGTTGAAAAATAGAGATATTGTAAATCTAAAGGTGAACATTCTCAAACTTCATATTTCCGACTGACAGTTTTAATCAATTTTAAGTCAATACATATGTGAACAAGAATCATGCAGTTTTTCTCCATTAGTAATCATATTTTGTGTTGTGATTGTTCCTTGGAAAATAGCAGAAGAAAAAATATTTTACAATCTAGGTTCAGCACCAGCCTTGAAACGGATTTCCTTCCATGTTCATTTTTTATGTACTTACAACTGTGGAGTTTCAAGGTAATGATTCACAGTCCATTCCTCACTGCTATCACCCAATTTATTTTTCTCCTAAATTGTATTTAATATACTCGTCATAAAGCAGACAAAAATGCTACCCAGTAATTGAATAACTCCAAATATCTGCTCTTCACATTCAGCAAATCTACAGAGATAAAATAAGGTCTTCCCAAGTTAGCACTAATGTTTTAACTAAATATCATCTGGATGAATAATGTTATCATCATCATCATTATTATTATCTTTAAAAAATTCAGCTTGTAGGCCTATATACAGATATGCCAACCATTATGATTTATTTATAACCATTATGATTTATGTATAACCATTATGATTTATGTATAACCATTATGATTTATGTATAATCATTACGATATTTGGATCCTTGTTATATCCCTTATTATATATCTATCTATTATTATGCTATTTTATTTTTCCATTGAGAATATTGGTTCATAAATCCATTATTTTGACCCAGCTTGTAGTATCAAAACTTTTGCTACAGCTGGAAAAATTGTGTGATGGAAGTAATCCTCGCCGGACAAAAAAACAAACAAACAACTGTACTGGAAATGGGGTCAGGAAATGAAAAACTATAGAACTGGTTAGACTCATAATAAACTACTCTGTCTTTTCGAAGAAACATTTATTTAGTTAATTGAAGTAGATTCAATTGGGCTTCATTTAGAAATTCAATCTCTTTGTAGTGGAAGTGGATTCTAAAAAAAAAACATTCTGACAGGTTAACATGATGAACAAACTTTCTAAACGAATTAGTTTTTCTTCGAACAATTAGAGTAGTCCATGATGAACAGGTCTATATAGAAACTTCATTTAAGTTTCTATATAGATCTACCTTAATGTTTATGCTGACAACTCCCACAGTGTCAAGATTTCAAAAAGATATCCTCAAGAAGCATCAAAGAAACTGTTTTTGGTTCAGATCTGGCATTCCATCTCCTAGCGTGAACGTGTCATTGAGTTTCATAGCATAACTCAAAGAGCTCAGATTATTCTTGGAGCTCTTATGACCAGATATGGCTATTTCCACTCATTTCCCACTCATTGATCACATTGTTATCTCTTTTTCTTCAGAGATTACGTTCCCTATTTAGAATACTTGTGATTTCTGTACTAGTTTATACACGTGATAATTGGCTCTTGACTCCAGACGCAGAAAGGTGGATGCATGTGCATGGAATAAATGCTACTAAAGTTACCAAAGATCCCCTACACAGAACACAAAGCCAGCCAGCCAGCAGGTGTGTATATGGCGAAAGCCAGAAGGATATGATATCAGTTTCAAACTGATAGAAGCTCACCTGGCTCAGAAATTCCTTCAAACATTACTCTGTTTAAACACCGTCTTTCATCGAACATTTGAGAGTAAGAGACACAAATTGATTGACAGAAATCTTACTGGAGATAGCATGCAAATGACTAGAAAGGCTACACTTTCACATCCTTAATAAGTAGAATAGAAAACGGGTGGAAGTGCTGAATGCGCAAGCATCTTCCCTGATATTCTGATGACCACAGATTTGCCGATCAGATTGTATGGCATAGTGTCAAACGTGCTGGGTTTACCAAATACCTATCACTCTTGATGACTTCCAGGGCCTTGAAATATCCGAAGTTACTCAAGGTCATAACGATCCAACCGACATTGATGCGTGCGTTGTTGAGAGGTGTCGGCAAGATATGAAGCAGAAATCACGTGACACCAACGACAGACCCAGCCAAATACTGACATTCGCGATGGCTACAATCTCAGTGAGCTCCGGTGGTCTAGCGGTTAAGCATCAGGCACTTGATGCCAAGGGTCGCAGGTTCGATCCCAGCAAGAAGTCGAAAGTTTCCAGAGATTAATCTCTTAGCTCACAACATCGTGGGTGGCTGACCACGTTAAATGGTGCTGCTGTCTCTAATGAATTATTAAAAATAAAGGGGGACGTTAAAGACACCCTGAGGAGGTAAAACACTATGGCAGTGACCACCGTCGGAGTATTTCGGCTCCATCTTTCCGTACTGCTCCCATGTGAGTGGTGGGGGAGGCGTTCGTCTCAACCACTCCAACACAGAGGCTGTGCCGATCAAGCGACAGCCTGGGGATTCTCCCCGAAATACAAGCCAGCAGCCTCAGATGAGACCAAATCCCGCATGCCACACGCCCGGACGTTGCTGAACGCCTTAATCCCCGCCGTGTACTAGCTGCCCACCATCCTGAAGATCCACAATCTCTCCAGGATCTAGATATCAGACATGATGCGTGGTGTAATTAACCTCCGTGGAGGTCAGCCCAACATCTGGCATGTGTTTTGTTATCAAATGTTATACCTTTGGTATCACTCCACTTAGACGAATTCCGTAGGCATGAAAACGGATAATATTCCGAATGAGCGAATATAAATGGACAATTTCCATATTATCTTTTGTGAATTATGTGTGTTCGATATCCGTACACATACAGTCACGTGAGGTTGTAGAGATGACCTTGATATTACATCAGATGTGAATGGCAATGTCCTCTTGTAATATAGTAACAAATATTTATAGTTTAGTATAGCATAGTAGTTATTTATTGATAGCAAATCACACCATATGTAGATTAGCATGGGGTCCCTATGCTCGTGGGACCCCTGGGCAAGTACCCAGCGTGCCCATGCGTTAAGAGGGCCCTGCCTACGTGGCCCTAGGCTTCACCCTAGTTAGCTCTGTGGCTAATACGGCTTTGATTACGAGTCGCATACGTATTCGCTGAACGCAAGTATATATAGTTATATAAACATGACTGGGTGTGTGAAAAAAAACCCACATGATTATTAACTTAAAGTAACAACATATACTGAAATATGTCACACACACACACACACACACACACATACATGACACGCTGGAGCGAGACTGAAAAATTATCTGTGAAACATCACGTTTATAACATTTGTTGGAATTTCTCAGATATGACACGAAATTGGAATATTGGAATTTATACACATGAACAGAAGACTCGGTATAAGATGATATTCCGCTATAACTGAAGAATTAAATGTACAAAGAACCTAACATTATCTAAAGGAAGAGTTCACTTTCATTTTAAACTTCAGAACTAATACAAATATAATAATACTATTTTATATAGCGTCTTATTCAACTTTAATTGCTCTAAAGCGCTTTACATTTAAAACATAATTGAAACATATTCTGAGCTCATATAACTCAAATACATTTCATACAGAATAACTGGTTTAAAATGATGAATACGCTAACTTAAATAAATAGGTTTTAAGAACCTTACAAACTGTGTCTTTATTTGCGGCGAGTTTGATGACAAAAATTATAAATGTGTAATGCTTATATATGTTACAATTAATCTGTATAATCAGGTTATATGTATATTACCTGAAATTTTCAGGTAATGTGTATTCAATCTCAGTTAGCAATAGACGTATTACCTGAATATTTCAGGTAATATACCTAATACCTGATTATACAGATTAGCTGTAACATATATAAGCATTACATATTTAAGTTATATTATATGAGCGTGAACTGTTCCTTTAAAGGAACAGAAATTTAGATAAGAATGAAGATTTGGGATATAAGAATGTATACAAACAGAAAATTCAAGGTGTGAAACGAAGAAATAAATTTCATGTAATCACAATAGAAAAGATCTTTACTATACTGGTCTAATTGTTTTTTTTTTAATATTATTTTTAAAACATAAACAGATATATCTGGACATATTGCTAATAAATTTCTTCACGTTCTCCATTAGCAAGCGTCAGATACGGCTGTTCGTCTATTGATTAGCTTAATTAGCAATAAGAGATAATTGATAATGTATTTTAGACAGTGGGATGCCGGCTGGACGTCTTCATTATGCTTAATGACTTGGCCACGTCCGTGCTTATAAAACAATCCATTACCTCAAAAGACGTTTTATGTGAGAACGCAAATGGATATTGATTGGATCTCTTTGTTTCGTTGAATAATCACAAAATTTAATGTCTATTATTGATCAATGCTACACTTGAGAATGCTGCACCATCGTTCATTTATAGTCACTTATCCACGAGTTTATAATTAACAATTGAAAAATATACCCTAAATCTGTAGTGAATACACGTTTATCACAAACCTTACTCCATCTCCTCATGTGTGTGTCCTCCTCAACAATCTGTATACTGTATACAAAAAAAGGATTTAATTATCAATAATTGTTCATACTTGATTCACATTAATATAATATATATATATATATAATATATATATATATATATATATATATAATATATATATATATATATATATATATATATGCTGAATAATAGTTTACAATGTCATCTTTATTCAAAATCGTTTTCCAAACTGATTTAATAATGTGACTTGTATGTATTCCTAATCCCGTTTGTACCACGTACAAAAAGTGCAAGTATCAAGTGGACGTGTCAAAGTGCAGTTATTGAGTTATATAATTCACTAGTAATTTTCGAGTACTTTAACTTCATAAACTAGAAAACTACAATAATAATAACAATAATAATAATAACAATAATAGTATGTGGCATTTATACAGCGCCCTATTCAGCTATATAGCTGCTATAAGGCGCTTTGCAGTATCATTATCCCCGACTCAGACCTGCTCCAATCCAGCACACATCTCAACTCCCAAGGGAGCATACAACGATTTGATCAATTTCTAATCACATCAACTAACATTTAATGGTTCAGTATGAAAGCAAAGGGAATATTTTTTATAAATGCAGAAATCTGAATGAAATTCTAAAATCACCATATAACGACTTTGAATGGCTTCTGCTAGTAAAGGCACTTGATCTTTATTATTATTATTAGTAGTAGTAGTAGTAGTAGTAGTAGTAGTAGTAGTAGTAGTAGTCGATCATCATTATCTCTTGAAATGTTTAATCTTCTCCCAAAACTCACATGTTCAACACTGCCAATTAAGTATTAATGACTTGTTAATTAATGCTTCATCTTAATAAATCCTCTTAATAAAGGCGCTTTATCAAACTTAAACTGTTATTATTATATTATAAAGGACTCAGCCAAGCACATGCAAAAATTTACAAGATGCGAGTTCCCTGTACAAATTTGTGAGAGTACAACAATTTTATTAAAACAACAAAGTTATGTTGCAATGTTGTTTTCATTTAACGGTTGTTGTTGTTGTTGTTGTTGTTGTTGTCAAACAGTGTACTAGTTGTATTATCAGCGATGATATATTAATGAAATAAATGTTATTATATTCGCAAAATAAACCTCTTTTATTTAGTGTCATTAACTAATCTCGATGCATATAACTGTTACTATCTTTAGGTGTTTCATAAAGAACCATTAAACATGGCTCTTGGTAAGGTTTTCTCCGCCGAATAAGCCATATATTATAAATTCCAAATTTATTTAAAATTAGTCCTGGTAGTGAAGTTGTAAGTTACATATCCACTCGTCTCCCTCAATCTGTGTACGTGTGCATACGTTTTTGCATTCCTGCGCAGATGTTATTTAAAAACAGTGTGACAAAATTGTGCTTAATTGCGTTTATTTTTTACCTCAAGTTAATAAATTAAATCGTAAATTTTTTTAATCACTATATTCAAGTATCAACCACGCTACCTACGCTTAAGAGAGCCTACGTGTCACAAACAGCTGTTTTGTTCTACGGATATATATATATATATATATATATATATATATACTCGCGAATTACTGAAATATAACTGTAGTGCTCTATATAGTAGGTGTCTCATCATTGTAGTTGTAGCACGTCCGATCGTTGTGTGCATTTCAGGAAAAACCGAAGATACGAGATGAAACTTATTCTCCTCATCTGTCTCAGTATTGCAGGTAAGGCGAATTACTACGGAGTCTTCTTACATAAAGATTTTTAATTTTGTATTCGTGTAAGAAACCATATTACAATTTGATTCGCTTCAAATTCATTAAATAGCAACGTAAGTTGTCGTCTTATATTTAAGCGATTAATTGTACTCCGTTTCGACATTTTGATGTGTTTCGTTCCAGTTGATTTTATGCTCGTAAATTTTGTCAACAAACAATTCGAATCGGACTCCAATAAGACGACAGTAATTAGTGTAATTTGTCAATATTCCAATTTAAACATCACAGTTCAAAATAACAATATTTCTTCTTTATAATTAACAGCATTCGCTGAATGTTGTTTCCCGCCGGATTTCGACCAGTGCGATTTCAGTAGTGAAGATCACCCGGCATACGTAAGTAAATAAGTTACTGCACTCGTTCCTGAATCTTCTAACACTAACCTACAAAGTTCGAATACATTAAAACAAACATCGGTGACGTATTTAAGGAGATCTCGTCGAGTAGAGTGAATCGAGTCGTGAGTGAGTGAGTGAGTGAGTGAGTGCTGGTCATATCTGGGACATATTGCCGAGGGCTGTCGACCAAGAGAAACAAAGCCCACGAACACGGGCGAATGAGTCGGATTCAAACCCGCAGCCAGGAAGTTTGCGACGCAGTGCTCCTACCATTGCGCCACCAGAACGTCACCGTGTCCGCTCCATTGGACTGGAAGTCCAAGTGTTACCAGCGCCTGGGGACGTTTCATCTGTTCATCTCAAATTCTTATCAAGTAACCCCTCGGCCATATGTTCCAGATCTGACCAGCACTCACTCACTCACTCACTCACTCACTCACTCACTCACTCACTCACTCACTCACTCACTCACTCACTCACTCACTCACTCACTCAATCACTCAATCAATCAATCAATCAATTAATCAATCAATCAATCAATCAATCATCCTCTTTAGGATTGTTATCACATGATGAATCCCAGAATCCAGGAAGCGTTGAAACGTGATTGTTTAAAATACGATATCCCAGAGGACTTGGAGGATTTACGCCAAAACATAAAACTCATCTGCAACATTAAAGGTTCTCCAGTAGGTTCCACTGAACCATGCACGAGTAAGTGATCGCTTGTTCTCGGTAGAATATTATTCAGATGAGCTATTCGGACATGAATATAAATCGTGTATAAAGGTAGCTAAGTTGTGTAAACTCAGTTGATTTAAGGCGCTAGACAACTTATAAAGTATGCTATAGATTCATTCGTGTTAGTAGAATATAATACCAAAACGGAAAATTCCTGTAGATATAGACCCGATGGTTGAGGCGGTGGTTTGTCCCACACCACTGGTGGGATCTGGGGGTCATGTCCGGGATTTTCTTTTGTTAGGAGGCTATTTTGTTGATATTTTTATTATATGGTTTAACCGAATTTACGCTGGTCACAAAAAATGATCTAATCCGATATTCCCAAAACTGAATTCCTTTTTAAAACCACAAAAGTTTCATTCATGTAGCTTGCAACTTGTTCGGGTTACGAATCATGAAACATCAGACTAACTAATGAATATGGATGAGTATTTTAAAGAGCAACTGATGAGATTGATGCTTTACGGCCACTTTTGTGCACATGGTAAGCTAAATGGGCCGATCGACCTCCAAAGATAATGAAGCGAAGTCAAAGATGAAACACCCTCCAGATATGCCCATGCTGAGGTTAGAACTCAGGTGGTAGTGATCTGTGGTCCAACGTGCTACCAACTAGAACACGAAGACGCCCTTAAAGAGCAACTAAATATAAGACCTAGTGACTAACTCCGCCTTTTGTTTTCGTTGGAAATGTCGCTGTTTTATAATTCTCTTAAATTCGCTGATTTTATGATGATAATAACATGATGTATAATAATAAGAAAAGTAAAGAATTAATTCCTTTAACCATATAGTGTTGTAGTAACCGGATGTCTTCCGAATTCCAATTTAAAAATTTATTTAGGCGGCGCCACCAGCACTGCCCCGGCAATGGTCCTACTAATTAGCATCAACTATAGACAGAAATAGCATTAACAAAAACTTTAAGGCCTCTTGTAGGCAAATGTTGTTGTTTTATGGCCACTTTTGTGCACAGGGTAGGCTAAATGGGCCGAGCGACATCCAACAGCGATGAGGCGAAGTGAAAGATGAAACACCCTTCTGACATAGCCCGGTCGGGGTTTGAACCCAGGTGCTATAAATATCTGGCCAACCGCGTTACCTGTTAGGTCATGGAAGATATCTTATAAGATTTTTGTACAATGTTACACATCTATAATCTCTAAACCAAACCAAAAAGAGTGTTGAAAAAGGCCAACCTCAAAAACATAAATAGTGCTTTTGTTGATGATCTTCCATTAATAAAATAATAAAATAAACATATGGTAATTAACCTTTCCATCTTTGTTATAGTTTGTGGGATTACTTTTGTAACAAATGCGGTATTTGTTATAGGCATAAAGGGGCGCCTCCGTGGTATAGCGGTAACGTGTTGGATCATAGATCACTACCACCCGTGTTCGAATCTCGGCGTGATCATATCTGAAGGTTGTTTCATCTTTGACCTCGCTTCATTACCTTTGGAGACCAGTCGGTCCGTTTAACCTGCCATGTGCACAAAAGTGGCCATAAAACATCAATCATCATCCTCGTTATAGGCATAAACTAATTAAATAGACTGTTTATATTGTTAGCAATATAAAAGTGAACCAGAATACAATTTTCTAGTTTGAGGTCGAAACTTTTCCAGAGATTAATTTCTCGGCTCACAACAACGTGGGTGGTTAACGACGTTAAAAAGCGCTGCCGTCTCCACTGGATTATTAAAAAGATAGGGGGACGTTAAAGACCCCCTGAGGACGTAAAGACACGCTGGCAATGATTTTTCTAGTGCTGTGTCTCGTTGGCTTAATTAACAGAACAATATTTAAATGCGCTTATAGTTTACAGATCATATTTTATTGGAAGCTGTGTCGTAATGTTATCATTGGTGTAGATAAGTATATTATGGTTAGCGAAAAATCACAAAATAAGTGATTAAGAAAGGGCAAGAAAAGGTTTTATGCTAATTTGGTTTATTTGACTTAAGTAATTAATTATATTTTAAGAGAAGTACAACACGTTCAATAATTAATGTGACAATAGGACACCCCGGATATCTAATATAGCAGACCTGTTTGTGGTTATAAGTTTTTCAGGTGAGTCAACTATACATATGTTTTGCTACAACTATAAGATATGTTACGTGGCTTCAGTATGCGGGGACTCATTCCGAGGATATGCGTTCTCTTTTTAGCAACCGAAAAGACTGTGACGAGGAAACCACATAACACGTATCCAATGACAATAAGTTGGATGTTGGTTACAACAAATACCGGGTGGTGGACAGGTCCATGGTGAATGGCATTGTACGGTTAGCTGTCGCCCAATATGCCGAACTAAATAAAATCGAAAATGAATCATGCACAAAAATGCCTTCTCCATGTGTTCTTCTATGTACCTATATATATATATATATATATATATAATTAAAATAGTACGTGATGGTGAAGTTGTATTTTTTTATTCAGTAACTCGATTAGTGCTGCTCGTCATGGGTTTAGCAATCTTTAAATTCAAATTTCCGAGTAAAAAAATAAATTGACTGTCCAAACAAATTAATAAATATATATAATATTGCTAGAAGTACGGAATAAAATGGAACAATGCAATATGTTGCAAAAACTATTGAGCATAATCGCTGTTTCAAAATAAAATTATATTCGGAATGCAGCTTAAAGGATTCAACAAAAATCCAACTGTAACTTGCTTGTGTGCGTGCGGTTGTGTGTGTGTGTGTGTTCAGGGTATATATATATATATATATATATATATCACTGGTTCAGAGCATCAAGACACAGACACCAATATAAAGCTTTACAGTTCTACAAATTTCTATTTAAATAAATCTATACATGCATTAACCAAAACATACATAGACTTATACATCTACAAACTATATAAAAAGCCCTAAAGATTGATGATAATTCTGCGCTACTCGTTTTCCAAACGTTCTAGGACACTGAATGGCCTAAAATGTGCCGATGTGTCGTTAAACAACATCCATCCATCCATCCATCTGCGCTACTCGTTAGCCTGTAAAGGCAATCCCCTTTTCATGTGTGACAAATGTGTCACATCCACGGGGAAGCGGAAGTAGTTACGGGCAGGAAACGGAAACACACATACAAAATTCGACATTTGGCACTCCAGCTCGCAGTAAATAAGCTATTTGTTCAATTATTAGCTTACATATACAAGGATAAAGATCTACTAAAGAAAGTAGATCTACTGAGAATAAATTGAAAAGCTAAGCTCTTTTGTAGGTTCTCGGCGCGTCGTCCAGCCTAACAGCTTCAAGTTAACGTGTGATATACTTGTATGGCGTACACTAAGTCAGCATATAGAAGCAGACGAACGGCTAAAGTAAAAACTGATGTAGTACGCAATACTGCACAATGGATTATTACTGGACTAGAACGAAATATATCCTCAGTATACTCAGTAAATATTACGATTTACTGAAACCTAACAGCTAATCTTCGTACGTCAATGTTCATCACTTAATGAACTCTCAACCAAGCCTCGTTTAGATTCGTTCAATTTATCCAGTTATAGCTGTGACGGGGTAGTATATTGAAACGCCTTTCCGGATGATCCAGGATTCTGTGTGATCCATAATCGAGGACAGGTCAAGTCAAATATTATTATTATACTGACAAGTGCATACAAAGAGCATCATGATAACAAAGTAATAACATATACCCAGCATTACAGGCTTATTGGTCAGTTACATATATCTGAGCTTGAGAATAAGTGCTACCTGTATTTCATTTATATAAAAGAGAGCTTCTCTTGTTCCATATAACATTTACAAAATTGGCAAAATGATGATTGGCATTCTTCATAATATACATAAATTTATCAAATGTGTTTAAATTTTGAAATTATGAAATGTTTATATGAAATTTTCAGGTAAAGGTTTTCTCTTTCTGTTCGATATTTTAAGCACACACCCAAAATTAATTTCATCCTCAACAAAACCTTCCTCACAAATTTTACACAATCTATCACGTCGGATATGTCGGCAGATATACGATCTAATTAAGAATGATACATAAGTATTATAAGAGCTATACATTCAGCACTTATCAGAGATGGGCGATTACAATACAATGCAATCGAGTACGATTATTTTGAAGATGCATGAGTAGTAGTACAAATATGAGTACTCAGAATTGTTTTTTACTCGAGTATGAGTACGATTGCTTTAGAATGTAATCATGGGGTCTGGAGATGCGGATGGCTTCTCTGGGGAGAGAAGGTATTAAATGACTGTTAATTAAGGAAATATGACTGAATATTTACTTCACTAAAATGCCCAACAGTAATGGAAAATTAATAGCTCAATTACTATTTCATTTATTAGATTACTTCTAATATTAATATTTCTATCTGTCTAATACATTTGGTTGGAACTGTTTGTGTGAAGAAAAAAAGTAATCGTGAAAAGTAATCGTGAGTACGATTACTTTTGTAATGTACTCGAGTACGAGTACCATTACCTAGTTTTTTGGACCGATGTATTCGAGTACGAGTACGAATCTTAAGAGTACGCGTACAGAGTACGATTACTCCATCTTTAGCACATCTATACGATCGTAATTTAATTACTCACATTATGGAGATAAAACTGCCAGCATTTTGTCTGTTTATGAGGGGGAGAGACGCCTCAATATGATTTATTAATATAGGAAACATTAATATTTTTGACACGAACACAGTCTAGGAAATTCCAGATAATAAAATATTACTCTCTTCACAACATATTAAATAACCTTCCTATAAACAGACTGAGATTTCATTGCATAATATAATCAATGTTAAATAATTTTACTTTATTAATACATAATTATTTGTAATATTTAAATTGAAATGACGAGAACAAAGTTCATACATAAACAATCTAAATATAATTGGAAGAAATATAGTAGTGATAACTTACGTTAACCTTACTAGCAAATTACTTCACAGTAACTATATTGATATCATAACAGCAAGTTGTTAAGTGAGAATAGCATATTTTAGAAAATATCGTAGGCTTTATATTATTAAATCAACATTTACTTAATATCATTAGATAATAATTTTTTAAACATACAATTTTATTCAAGTTGGTAGAATTTAAAAATAAATCCAAAAATAAGCAGATGAAAACTTTTAAAACTGTAAGAAAAGATTAAACTCGAGCATTACTGACAAGTGATCGATATTAAAAGCCATAGGTGATGCTAGATAAAATACCATATAAGAAAAATTAGAAGAATTTATATAACTGGATCTTATATCTTTATGCGAAGATTCGTAGTTTTCTTCACCTATTGCTTGGATGAGAAAACAATGAATTCGGTCTTATCCCTGTTCAGATTCAACTTGTTGCTGTTCAACCAAATACTTATGTCTGCAATACAAGCTTCAATTGAGGATGAACTATGATCCCATTCATCATATATGGCTATAAATTATGTAGACCTGGATATCATCAGCATCACAATGATATATATATATATATATATATATATATATATAATGTCATCCTATTTAATAATTTCACTAACTGGTTTGGTAATATGTACAATATTTGTTTGGTTTTAAAACCGATCTCCCTTGTACACTACAACGAAGACGCCTGTCTTGTGACGTTTTATTCACGACTGACACACACTGAGTTATGTCGGTGAGGTATACGACTTTACCTATGTTAAGGCATTTTCCTTGATGGCAAGGGAAACTTATTATAAATGCTTCAGTAGTATCGGGTCACTGACCAGTTTCGGGAGAGCAGTTTCTGTTCAATGACCTCCACGAAGAGCAGATCGGTAATTGTCACGTAGGGCTTGATGTGCTCTTCTAATCATCTTACTACTATAGTTTCGTTAAGTTTTGGTGTAATGGAAAGGTTATACATTGGATTATCGTTTTTCACATATTCCTTAACCAAGCCAGATCTCTGGGGCCGGGGAGTAATTATCGTTCGTTTCAAACACATCATCACTGACTCAGGCATCGATCTATTGACACATTATTCTGCGCGAACCGCGTGACAACACATTTTGTGTCACCATGAAGAGTTCCACATCCAATTTTACCCGTCAACGATAGGTGTCAGCACCTTACGGCCTACCCAAGATATTCATAGCCTGTAAACATACGGCTGTCATGCAACTATAGAGTCTATTTGAAGAAAACAAATTCAAATTAATTCAAGCCAATAGCTTTTACAATGACTATAATGACTGTTGATGTAAAGCATTTTTTTTTCGGCAATGGCGATACAGTGATCCAGTGTATCACTAATCATAATATTATGTACTTTATTACATTTCCCTATTTAGCTACACACGTCATAAAACTACACACATTTTTCCTTGTCAACATCTGACATGTGCCTAAGCCTTGTGATACAAACATATAACTCGGACTAGAATATCGCTGTTCATCGCAGAACAATCTAAAAACGTTATTATATACTACACACAGTTTTCTCATATAACCACACCGCAGCTAGAATGTACATAACGAAGTACAACATAATTTAAAGAGAGCATATTGTACAAATTCTGCACATATGTAAACCTTTCTGAACGAAGTATTACTGTACATATGTAAACCTTTCTGAACGAAGTATTACTGCACATATGTAAACCTTTCTGAACGAAGTATTACTGCACATATGTAAACCTTTCTGAACGAAGTATTACTGTACATATGTAAACCTTTCTGAACGAAGTATTACTGTACATATGTAAACCTTTCTGAACGAAGTATTACTGTACATATGTAAACCTTTCTGAACGAAGTATTACTGTACATATGTAAACCTTTCTGAACAAAGTATTACACTAACCATATATGTGTTGCCTACATATGTCATATTAGTCATTGAACTTTTCTGTGATATTATATCCAAGATATTTACAATTACTAATCTTTGGTAATGTTTCACCATGTAACACAAAGTTCGGAACATTCTACAACAAAATATCATAATGTTACTTTTGGCACTGTTGTATTTACTATCATGTGACGTCTTATAGTCTGAATTAACATACAGATAATAACATTGATAAATCTATAGACGAAGTAACCATAAACACTAAATCGTCAACATACGTGAAGGGATTAATTAACGAAGAAGCTATTATACATCCAACATTTACATCGTTTATTTTTTAACCGGGATAATCCATGTAAACACACAAAAAACACAAGGAGAAAATCCCTCCTTCACGAATTCCATTACTAACAGAAAAATGGTTAGACATGGTAGTTTTCCAACGTAAGTACATTTATTTAAGTAGTATACCAAAATATTAAATACCTTATTACATATACACACAGGTATGCCACGATTTATCACTTTCTAAAATAGAACACGTATATATATAATGATTTCCACGATCAAAAGCTTTGGACGCATTCAAAAACATGAATATATGCATTTCTCATCAAACTCCTGTATTTTGGGAGTACTTTTTAAACGGCATATATATATACATGTCTATTCTATGTTTAGTGTTGAAGTAATACTGATTATTACATATAGTTAGGCTGTATACGATTCGATCATAAATACTTTTTCGAAAGCTTTGGACACAATACGATGGTGGCTAAAGCGATAGGTCTGTAATTACTCTTGATACACATACTATCAGTTTTGTTTTGAACAATGGCCACAAATACAACAGATGTCATGGAATCAGTTTAAAATCCCATGAATAAACAAGCTTGTAAAGAACACAGGCAACAGAGGAATTATAACATCGCTATAATGTTTCAAATGTTCTCCATATATATGCCAACTAAACTACAACTCTTGTTTGTGAAATCTTTTATGGGATGGATGTAATCTTTGAGTGAACTTTTCCACATTCCTCTATCGTTGTGGAGTAGAAACACTTCTAGAATAACAGCGCGTTCATCCCACAGAGTTCCCTGTATAGTACATAGTGCGCCTCTGTGATCTAACGGTAGCGTGTTGGACCACAGATCACTACCACCCGAGTTCGAATCTCGGCGTGGGCATATCTGAAGGGTGTTTCATCTTTCACTTCGCCTCATTACCTTTGGAGGCCAGTCGGCCCATTTAGCCTACCATGTGCACAAAAGTGGCCGTAAAACATCAATCATCTTCTTAGGGAGGTTTGAGCTCAGGTTCTCTCTCTTTTCCTCCGACTTTTCGTAATAGATCTAAACTTATCGGAATTACCCAGGAGTTTCGGGTTTCAACGTAATCGTTGCTTTGAACACCTTTGTTATAGGCTTCTACCCACTCATCGACTGATCCCTCACATTCATTCAGGGCTTGAGTTGACTGTAAACCCTCCATAAATTAGTGAATATCTATGCCACAACACTTTCTGTACGCGATATTTCATTTTTATTTAATCAATTGCAACGTAATTAAGCATTTTTCAACATGTGAAGCAATACTATGTGAAGTGTGCTATATAAATGTGGTATAATAATAATAAATATTTATAGTAACTTTGAATAGCTTTAAGTTTTAATTCTTTGAACATGCATATATTTTATATATTTATATGCCTATATTTATTTATGTTTTAGAACAAAATGATGTTTCATTTAATAAAAATGTTATAAGCTTCATTGAGACACGTACTTAAGGGAAATGTGAATTTTTAGACTAAAGGTGGTTTTCAGTTTTAATCTCACTCTGATACTTTTTGTTATTTGTAATATGAAAAGTTTCGAGGTATTCAGCAACATCAGCTATTGTGTTACCTGGAAATTACTTTGATATAACATTATTGTCGATGTACTTATTTTAGATGGTCTTATAATTAAGGGAAGAAAATTGTGAGAATATTTCTATCCATATAAATGTTGGTCTCACCATAAATGACATATTTAAGCAAATCTATGTTTATAAGATCCAGAAATACCCTTTTCCGTTGTTAACGTACGTGGTTCATAAGATCTATCAGTGCATTTTGGAAGATGTCCATAGAAGTGAATATTAACACGCAGGGGAAGTGTTAGGCTAATAAATAACGCAGACTTCGGTTGGTTAACCAGACTCAGACACCATTTAAGCCAATAGAGATTCGAATAAATGCGTTAAGAAAACAGATAGGTTATCCATGAACTTAAAATCAGAGCATTCTTTATAGCGAATTTGACGACACTTAGACGGTTTTGATACTTCAAACCACTTATAGACAGTTGTTGAGTTGATTTTGGCTAGAACGGACGTGTTTTGAATCTGCTGCTAAAATCGTAGAAACATACCATGAGGAACATGCAGTAGTCACCGAATACGACAAAATATCGCATCATTGATACAGTGAGGTCAGGAATGTCGAATCGATTAACATAATTAATAGACAAAGGTGAACAAAAAGTGCGATATTTCGGAAGAGATTGGTACGTATCTCACCATAGGCAATGGCCATATTGTAACCTTGTAATAACTCATGATCAACTCAAACCACCATAACAAGCGTACGCTATATCGTGTTACCTGTGTAAGTGAGCAACTTATATAGTGTACGAATGTTCCTCTGTAAACAATATGGGAAAGCCAAAGTAAACAGCGGATAAAAAACAAGCAGATAAAACAACATTGGAGGAAAGACCAGATGATATCCCTGAAAGCCTTTGTATATTGCTACATACCATAAGGGAGGATATAAAAGGTTAAATTAAAGCACTGGACAGTAAGGTGAGTGCCCTGATTCGTTTGAATGGAGAACTTGAAGAAAATGTAACATCTCTTGAACAGATAGTCGAACTTTTAGAAGATCAACTGATCAGAACTGATACTCTAAATAGGCGTCTGCAGAACCGTATTCTTGACTTGGAAACACGTTCAATGAGAAACAATATTATTTTTAGCTTTGACTCTAAATCGAGTGATTTTGGCACCGAGGCTGAAGGAGAAAATTGTGTATCAATAATAAAGCACTTTCTCGGAAGTGTCCTTAGCATTCCACATGCTAATGACATATATATACCTGTAGCCCATCGTTTAGGGATCCGTAGAACTGGAACAAGCAGACAAATTATCGCGACGTTCCCTGATGCTGATGAACTGCACATGGTTCTAGGACACTCAAATAGACTAAGAGAGACCAAACATTACATCAATCGCTAAGTGCCTGCCGAAATCAGGGAGCGTAACCAATATGCGCTATCCGAGTTCAAGCAGAAACGGCAAAATCCTGCCAATAAACTGCCCATCTTGCAAATGGTAAATTGTATGTAAAGGGACGGCTACAGTCTAAATTTTTGACACCTACTTCACCATTGCTACTGGAAATAAAATCACCGACGGAGGCAGCACCTTTACTGGCTATGCTGCTGATGTAACCAACTTAGAGGATGTTTCAGTGGTTCTGGAATAATCACTGAAATTAGACGGCATTGCAGCTGCGACGCAAATGAGAATTTTGATTCGGATGGTGACGACTGTGTCGGCATTCAGCTACTCAAAGCCATGCGTGATGAGAAAATCTTGAATAGGATATGGATTGTTACTCGATTGTGTGGATCAGATTACCATCATATTTTGATCACGGTTTGATCACGCAAAACAAGCATGTAGTAACGCCAATCTAAAATTGTAAGTGCCACTTATACTTGTGTGATGTAATATAATGTACAGTTGTGTATGGAATAATAACACGTATGTATATAATCATGTACTATGGTAATTATTAATATTCTCCTATTGTTGTAAATGCCTTATGTTTAGTGATATTACTATGTGTATCCTGAGATCACTTATAATCTTTATCGATGATATATTGACGCATAATGTTTAACTATTTGTTTTTGAAACTTCAACGTATCTAAGCCCCCTTCAAGTTGATGGTCCATGAGACCTAAGTTAGTTATATTAGCGGTCGAATACAGGTAGCCTATTTTAGACGTAAAAAACTTCAGTGACCAAAATAATAGATCCCCTGTAAATCACTCGGTACATAAAACAATATGAAATATCATAAACACATAAATTTTCGCATATGCCTCTGTTATCCACGAACAAAAATATTAATTCTTGGATATAATAAGATATATTATATTGAATCCTAGTTTACAATGTAAATAAAAGACGTTGAAATAATAATTCCCTGGTAAGTTTTGGTTGACCAACCACCGAAATGTGCTGCTAAAGGTATATGCCAAGGTGTATAATGAAACAGCTAATTAACCTGGATACCATTACTGTATTTAGTTTATTTCGATACAGTGTATTGTATACTAGTTTGTTTGTATGCATGTATATTTTTTAACATGTTGCACGTTTGAAAATTGAGAAAAATTAAACTCTTAAAATCCTTCTTCTACTCCTACTTAAATATGATCGATATTCTTGGCCTCCCTTGTATGTTGGCGGCGTACACGCAGTTTTATGCTTCACTGAAGCAGCTAAAATGGTTTATGTTTGTGCTGCCAACTTACCAGGTATAAATTACTTTCTTTGTGATTAATTCATGGAACGGCCAAACTGTGTTTTTGTCTTGATTTGATATTTCGTCTTGTATAATTATAATATTTGACTATGCATGTTTTAATTATGTTTTGTTTTATATGAGTAATTAGTTTATTGCGGAGTTATACGTTTCACGGCTTTGTCTTCTGTATAAGGTGTGCTATTGAATATTTAAGTATAAAATGGAATTATAGGGAATGTAATGAGCATAAACCTAATCTTTTTATTTCAATCAAAACGATAAATTGAATATTGAAGATGATGATCACAACTTCAACTCTCTGTTAAATAACTATTATGATGACAATGATGGAGAAAATCCTCTGGATGCTTTCCACATTGACAGTAACTACTATGAAATCAAATAAATCAGTACAACAGTATTGGCAAATGCACAAAGTTTCAAATATTATACCATGCATTTTAATATTCGCAGTTTGCCAAACAAATTTAGAGAGCTGAAAGAAATAATCTCTCGATTCTACAAACATTCTTAACTGAAAACAACTATTTATTTGATACAATCTCGGGTTATAAATTTGTCTGCCGAAATAAACAGACTGGTTCACGAGGTGGTGTTGCTATGTACATCAGGGATGATTTAAATTACATTATCTGTGATGATATTTCTGTTAATATCAATGGTAAATTTGAATCAATATTTGTGGAGGCTCACTCAAAAACTCAAAGCTAGTCATGGCCTAGTGGGTAAGAGCGTGGGACTTTCTTACTCGTGGTCATGCTGTGCGGGAGGTCGGAGGTTCGAATCCCGGCCGTGGCAATATAGTAGGAGTTTTTCATCCAAGCGGGCAACTGGCAAGGTTTTCTCCGCCTAATATGCTACATATTGTAAATTCAAAATTTATTTAGAATTATCCCCCGCGGGTCTCCCTCACTTGACGTAGCAAAGCCACGTAAAATAACTGCCATTTCGGCCGTTATTATTATATAAGTATCACCAAATCTGACTCAGACAATGGTACGACTAGACTAACTAATATATATATATATATATATATCATTCATGCAGGTACCACTGCGGCACAGCTATCAATCATGCATACAATTAACTTACTGTCAAGGACAAAAAGACCGAAGGCTAGAGGTCATTCCTGGGGATAGAAGATGATCAATGCTTATAAAGGTAAAACGTAATATACATCGTCTTGTTTGCTGCAAAACTAAGGTTCAGATATCTGTTGTTCTAGAAACCCCTTTCAAGTTGCAAGGTAGTGAGGCATGTAAAGAAACACGTGCGCTATTGAAGGCTGGAGCATTGTCAACATTGACGCAGCGCTACTTAGGTGTTGGAGCACCTTATGAACCTGTGCAGTGCCTTTTTAGCATTGATGGTTGCATGTTTCGACATGACCGATGCAGCCTCACTGACAGAACATTTGAAAATCTGAATTAACCCTTTAGTACTTAGATAAGATGTAATCTTGTGTGGTGTATAATGTGCAAATATTTGTACCTAATATGTAAACTATTTACATAGTATGTTAATGATATGTACATAATGTAAATAATATGTATATTATATTTTTAAGTTATGTTGCATATAAATACATATATAGATATGTGTATAGAAATATCTATAATATGTCATAGTGGCAAACAAAACTGAGCATAAAATTTGTGTTTCAAACTATTCATGATTACTTTCAATAAGTATTCATATTTGAATATGTTCTCTATTTATGTACTTGTATTCATAAGATTGGAAAGTATTCGAATACATTGTGTCTGTTCTGTTCTAAGGGAGAATTTGCACTTTTATGGAACAAACTATTAAAATATTAATATTTTATCAACCACCATTTTTAGTAAAATCAAATTGCATTAGTAACATGACTATATACAGAGGACCATAACACTTGGTTTATGATTCTCCTGTATATTTTCTTGTTTTCACCCATACTTTATTATGATGTGTTGCTTTTAACTGCATTGCTCATCACCAAAATATGTTGTGGACTGATTAGGCCCCTGATTTAAGCTAATGGTTTTTGCCCATGTAACCTGACAATAAAATCCCAGTTATATGAAGAATGGCATTGAATCTTTATTATATTCAGTCAGTCATCAAACAAGAAACTTACAAGCTCACAGTGTTAAATATGTCACGATCACTCAACAGCAAATTGCTAAACCAGCAGCGCAGTCTGGTCAATTCTTAGCTAATCAAAATGGCACACAAATGCAGCATTTTGTCACATATACAATATGAGAACAATTTGGTGGTGCACTCATATCACCAAATACATATGCATGAATACTATGCCATTATCTAGATCTTAGCTAGTGCCTTTATTACCCCGAATCATTTATCTTTTTTATCTGTAAATGTTATCGACGGTTCGGTGAACTTGAACATTTCCTCATCAAAGATCTCCTCAGGCAGTGGCTCATCGACATCCTCTGGATAGAAAGTTGGCATGTGAGGTGGTCGTTGTATACGTTCTTTTCTTCTGAACAGCGTTCGACTGTCCATCACTCGAACGTAGCAATGGACTGGTCCAGGTACGTTTTGACCCATTACATACAGAACATTATACTTGGTGTTAATACGCCAGATCTGCAAATTAAATAATCAGATATGAGCTATCTCTGGCAGTACAGTAAACATCAGCTAATTGTTGTACATACAGACAGAAACGTGGACAATATTCAAAGTTAAGTTCTCGCGTTCTTAAAATAATGAATATTTTCAGTAAATCTTATGTATATACGTGGATTGGGTTAATACTATAGAAGTGCTAAATAAATTTATATCAGAAACCTTTAAAGCCTTCAGCGTTCTCCATTCCATACCCATGTGACCTGGCATCTTTCGTCCTTTCCACACGGCAGCTTTATTCTATATTTAAAAATAAAGTATTATGATATGATGAATCCCTATAACATAGAATGGCAATCAGATGATAAGATTGGTGTACAGTGAAGCCAACAAACAAATATAGATACAAATACAAAGAAAGTTCCAAAACAGATGGATTTATCAATGACTAGACATGAGCAAGCATGTGTATGCACACACACACACACACACACACACACACTACTCACTCTGCCGCCACCAATGTTGCCAGTCCTTCTGTGCCACTTCGTAGTTCCATGAGAGGCAGGGCCACCTTTAAAACCCCAACGTTTGACTACACCCTGAAATCCATGACCAATCCTGAAAGATCGCCAAATATGTTCTCATCTGTTATCATTCAGGAATAACTATATCTGGTCTATATAATTAACAACAAAATAGAGTAATTTAGCTATAAAAACTGAAGATGTTTTTGTTCATATATTTTTCTTCCTTTTTTTGTACCTGCAAATGAGTTTTGGCTTTAACAGGAGGTTATCATATATAACTAACACTAACAGCCTAGGAAGTGAAATTGTAATACCTGTCCCTCAATTTCCTCTATTAATATTAATATTATACTATGTCATGTATTATATGTGAATCAGAAATTGTGAATAAATTGTCTTGTCTTGTCTCTTGTAAAGATTAAGGTGTAAAGGCCAGATCATCATCATCATCACCGTCATCACATCCGCAACACTTTGTTCTAAACAAACTGAGCAGTAAATGGCAATTTATAACAAAATTGATCATAACCTCATCAATACTCACGTTTTTGCTTGGCAATCAACATAATCACCAACTTTGAAGTGAGTCGCTTTAAGAGGGGTACCTGAAAATGCACAGAATGTAGAAAAATCAGAGAACTGGCTTCTACCAAAATTCATCCCATTGCCGTAGATTGCTACTTTTAGCCAGTATAATAATTGCAATAAGTGTCTTCAGTGAAAACTGCAGAGTTAGTCTTAAAAAAGCCTTTCCATTTCTCCCTTTTCCCCATAAACATATCATAATACTAAAGTGATATAAGCAGCAGAATTACTGTTTTACAGAATTACCACACATGCTATGCTGAGGTAATAACACACAAGTGTGTTACCATGCTTTGACAAGGGACAGCTCCTCTGGGGAGCATCTTAGACTTAGAGGTTTACAGTACAGTGCTTTATACAATGTGCTATCAGTGCACCCTCGATACCATGACTAGTAAAACTGAAATATAACTTAAACCATCATTCTAAATATAATTATACACACCATGATAACTGATTTACAAAAATGTTATATATGATCCATTATAATATTCGTAACAACCATTTTAAAATTAAATTTTGTTGAAAATGGTGCCATACAATTGAATATAATTAACAGTAAGTGTTGTTAATATGAAGAGGTCCAAGAAATGTCTTGTTTTATCTGGTCATGTTTACGCATTCATTTAAAAGTTCTCTGTCTCAAAGTTTATTATTATGAACATTTCTTTGTGGTAAAATCAGCTCCCAGTTCCTGTCACAGATGTAATAAGCCTAAGATGAATGTGTCAATGTTTCAGTTGCACTGATGTAAATTAAATTAGTCTTCTCGAAAAGAGGATTAAATTACACTTTTGCCTCTAAATATCAATGTTAGCTTAAATTAGCCACCTGTCTTGTGTAGTCTGGTCAATTCACACAGATGATGATCATTTCAATTAACAACCAGCTGGATGCTCTATTTTAGACATGGGAGTTAACTATATTAACTATATATACTGATCAACTGATTAACCTAGTATAATGTATTAGTTTGAGATGCTTATTATTCTTAGGAAGGCTATACCGTAAGTACCATGAACTGGACTGTACACCCTGGGCTCAGATTTCTGAAAGCCCCTCATAATCGAGCACTAGATTGCTAAGTTAACTGATTAATCTAATTATAAATTAATAAATTAATTTATTGTAACAGATCTCCAACAGGGACAGCAGAAAAAATTTGATAAATGTAATGTTTAAGATTTCTGTTCTTTTCTAGCATGGCATTGTGGTCTATTAGAGTGTGCCATGCAGCCGAATTCCTCTGACTTCGGCACTCAAGGTTTCTGTTAGGGTTACCTTACCAGATTTTTGTTGACATGGTGGAAATATTTTGAAGAAATTGAGGAGCAGAGAGTAAGTGGAACGTCATCATAGAAAATATACTATTCTAAATAACATACACTTTATGATTATTATATATCACCTCTGCTGAAAGTGACTAACACTTGCAATTAATCATTTAAATTCCAATCATGCCTGTCTAATATTGATTTCTCTGATATGAAAATATTAATATGATACATAAAGACATACAGTTCCCTACTTACAGCATTAGGTTCTAACATACCTGGTTCTACGGCAGCATCTGGAGTTACCAAGAAACGTGTCAGCTTGCGCTTTGGAGGCAGACCTACTTTAGCACATAAGTTGTTATAACCCTTACTGAACTGCAAAAAAATTATATATTTGAAGAGACTTATACTTTACAACAGATATGAAAATAAAACAGAAGATATGACCTGTCAGCAAAAAATAAACAAGATTTTATGTTGCCAGATTAATGAAAACATTACAGCATCACATCTTAGTTAATTAAATTAATAGGTTATTCTTTGGAAAATAAATGTAAACGTTGCTGCTTTATGGCCACTTTTTCACACTAATTAAGCAAAACTGGCTCAATAACTTCCAAAGATAATGAGGCAAAGTAAAAGATGAAACACCCTTCGGCCAGGGTTTGAACCCATGTGCCAGAGGTCTTTGGGTAACCATGCTAACAGTTAGGCCACTGAGAACCCCCTTCTTTATGAAACAACTATATAGGTTGATAGCTAATTGCTTGCTCATTTTGGGGATCAATTATGTATAACTTGCAACTGAATAATAAACAATTCTAATTCTAATTTGGTTTATTCAATAACAACTAGTTATACCATTTCATCAAATAGTTCAATAAGGAAAAGGAGAATGTCAAAAATAAAATGCTTACACTGAAGCCACTTTGCTGATAAATAATACAATAAACATAATATACAAATATGATTATTATTATACTAGCTATATTCTTTCAATTAAATAGGATGTTTATGTTGGATTAGAGTAAACCAGTTATATTTAACAATTATGATAGTAACTGATAATAATAATAATAATAATAATGACTATAACTGAATTTATTACAAAACCAAAAGTACTCTAAACTGGAGAACATTAATTATGTTGCAGGGTTTTAAGTTTTATGGTGGATAATCATCGTAGTTAATCCTGATCTGTATGTACAATAACCGTGTCAGACTGTGAACATCGGTGCATGATCATAAATTAGTACAGCTGAAATGCACACAACCACAACCTGTGCTTACTCACTTTAAATGGATCAGTGCTTAATGCTCCAACCACCAAACTTCCAAAAATATTCTTTCTCCACTTCTTTTTGAATGATGGATATTTTGAAAATTCTTCTGGTGGAATATATCTCACAACATGATTATCTAACACCTGAAGTAAATAAATAGAATAAATAAAATGCCACAAACATTAAATAATTATAACTATAACTGTGAAAACAAGTATCTATAAATTTCATTTAGTGACTATATTCTGTAAATAGTTATAAACACAATGAAGAAAAAATATTAACCCAACATTTATATTACAATTAATATATATGATTCACGCATGATCTTTCTGTGCCTGATTAAATATTGAAAATATATTTTTAAATAAATATTTTATATCAGCATTAGTAATAATGTACTATGTATACTATTCTACAATTTCTTTATATCTATATTGTCCACACATACCAATCTAACAGCAATAGATCATATAATATAAAAATTACTATAATGGTTTAAATGTTTTTAATTTTTAGAGCAAGAAGTTTTTTAGTGTTTTATTGCTTCATCACTGCAAAATAACTGAAATCAAATCAATGTTAGATAATTTTTACACGTTTTATCTTGAAAATACCCAACTGATCACATATAAATCTGATGATCCAAGAATTAAGGCAGTTTTATTCAAAATATAACCATACTGGAATTATAAATCAATACACTTACACTCTTACCATTTAATTATGTTTCAATGGCCTGATATTTCTTTGTTTGGGTAGAGTTAGAGGATAAATGGCAGAAACTGAAGTAACAACTGACAATACTGCTTCAAACTTCAGTAAGAATATAACTATATTAATAAACGTCACCAATGTACAAACCTGTAATAAAGTACAAGTAAATCTATGGCCATCTTTGGTCCACTGAGGAATAACGCCTAACTTTATGGCAAGCACACCAGTACGTAAACTCCTATGAACATTAATAAACTATTAATAATGTGTAAATACCTTCAGTAAAGAAAAAAAAACATTAATCCCAGGTTCTCATAAGCTATGAGCTAAAAAGGCATATATTTATTGCCAGATAAACTAATTGTGTAATAGTTTATTAACCTAATTATTGTTTAATCTCATACAATAACACTTCTTGTATCTTACATGTTAAGGTAGGAAAATACTATAATAATAATATATAGTAAGGGTGCTATATTAAATATACATTATTATTATTATTGTTTTTAAAAGTATGGAAAGAATTATGTTATAATGAAGTGTTATTCTCACTCACCAAACTCACATTGAGATTACGTTTCAGTATCTTAAGATGTATGTTGAAAATGTTAACAAAACAACAACTGCAAAACATAAAATTGTTTTAATGAACTGATGAAGTCTTACTTCGGAGTCCACTGGTGACGTTCCGCTGGTGCATCTTTCAGTGGACTGTTTGCCATCCTCTCCTTGAATCTCTCTATGGCAACATTTTTCAAAAACTCTTTACTCTCTGTGGTTAGCACTTCCTCATTCAGTTTGTGATCAACAGTTCTCTTGGACAGCCATGGCGCCGCTTTACAGGTCCTTCTTGCACCGCGGGTTATATGTAACTGGGTCAGGTGTGGCTGAGCCAACACTCTGAAAAGGAGATTTACAATTATTAACATGGACTTGTCTTTATTAAATTCATTTTTCTTTTATCATCTGTGATCATTAAACATGGGTAACTCATGAAAGCATATGTGGTCACCAGAATTCCGGAATTGACCATTAATTCCAAAATGTATTTGCAATTGATCAATTTTGAATTGGAATTGAAGTTTCCTACAAAACAATAACTCCACAAATTAATTATATTATCTTTATTGCCTAATTAGCTTTGAATATTAGCTTTATTCTTAGAGTATTGTACTGCAAACTTCCAAGCTGTGGGTTCAGGTCTGACTCATACCTGTGTCACCTCTAGGCCATATGTCCCATATGTGAATAATACATAATTTAAACAACTCAACTCAGGCTATGTAATAAAACCTTTGAATAATCCCAGATGACTACAGCCATTGACTGATGGATGTAGATATAATGATGGCCTTTCTGCCACCTGTAATTGAATGCTTAGTTCAATTGATATAGCAAAGATGATGAGCTTATACATGATAGTTTTAAATAGTACTGCCATCTCTAGGTATTTCTGTTCCATCATGTCATACTGCTCTGTGGTAATGGTTCTAAAAACACAACTATTCAAGGTTGCATTCACAAATAAATAATAATTCTCTTTTAAATCTCTTATATGGTTTTTACAGACATAGTATTTGGGGTATTATTATATTACATATTATTTGTACAGCACCTTTGAATGGTTCCTGCTAATAAGGGCAATTTATTAAATATACATTACTATTATTATTAATGGTGGGGGTTCAACCCGGTTGTTTGATAGATTAAACCACTTATCATGTAGTGACCACCAAACATGGGGTCAATTCCATTTTGTCAATTCCACATCAAATTTATCAATTCCAATTTTTTTAAAGGGATAGTCCACCTTCATTTCAAATTTTCAGGACTAATATAGTTATACTCACAAATATCATAAATACTGTTAAAATGTGTAAACAACCACCCACATATTAAATAATCTAGTTCAAAGTGCTGATTAATCAACTTTTAATAGCCTGTGGGCACCACCATTTTTAAGTTAGACCGGAAGCTCCCGAATGCTGATATCACTTCAGCATATCTGCTTGACCTGAAGTCTGTAGAGCCCATACAAAAACATATAAACAAGTGTGAGCAAAGAATTATTCCAGAAATAAATGGCATTATCTTGTTAAAATTACGTCATGAATGATTTACAACCATATCAGTTTGAGCCAGAAGGAACCTTACAAGAGGAAGATGATTTAAAATGGCTCAGAAATTAATGCTCAAGAGAAACTATAATCCGTGTCAGTCTAGAGAGCACCGATGTGACGTCAGAGCATTTCAGTTTTCTCCTTCCTGCCTTTGAATCTGGCTTCCGGTGCAGTCATAATGACAGCCCTCCAGTAATTTGGATTATTTCCCTATATATCTATGATATCAGGTATATTTCATGATTATTATTGTGGAATTTTTGGTTACTGTTCTAAGCATTACTTATTTTTTAAATATCTTCTGAGGGTGGACTGTCCCATTAAGGCACAATTACTAAACATCCCAGATAAGTCACAAAACCAGAAGAAGCATAATTATATTTTGATCAGATTTAAACAACTAAGCATTGAAAAGCAGAATAATGAAAAAAAAATCAGATGCTGATGTTTTATGGCCACTTTTGTGCACGTGGTAGGCTAAATGGGCGGTGGGACCTCCAAAGGTAATGAAGCAAAGTCAAAGATGAAACACCCTTCAGATATGCCCACACCAAGATTTGAACACGGGTGGTAGTGATCTGTCATCCAACACGCTACCATTAGACCACAGAATCGCCCTGAAAAATAATTTCCAGTGGCTTCAAAATGTAAGAATGTAGGTTTATTTTTAATATAAGTAAACAGTCAGTTGACTAGTAGTATCTAACATCAGGGTTGGGAGAAAATAGTTGGGGTTAGTCTAGTTATTTATAATTATATGGTTAAGCATGTAGAGTAAAGGTGGCAAACTTAGGGCAGGCGGATAACTTCGGGCAACCTTGTTTTGACTTCATTTACGCTTTATAACTGACTTGCAGCTACGTATATCTTGCACCAATAAAAATAATGCCCCTTTTCACATCATATAATAAAGCATGTTTTCCTGTTTACATACAATATTTCAAGAGATGCGAGTGAAAAACAAATCTGGCCGTCTTTTTTCATACCTGTTTCTATCAAGTAAGGATAGGTAAGTAGATGGTTTAATCTTTACTTAGTGTGAATGTATTAATTAATAAATGCTTCAATATAATAATGTAAAACTAAATTGTACTTAAATAAGGTGTGCAGAGTGATTTTTAGCCGAATTATTAGCTGCCCGAAATTACACGACTAGTGCCTGAAGTTACCTGACCTGACGGTCATGTCTTCGCACTACCCATAGGCATCACAAAATCAAGACTGGCGAACTGAAACATGCCATATCATAATGTCAACGCTCTAAATTTTCATTTAATATCAAATGAACCATTATAAGTGCGTTGAGAAATTGCCCAGAAGCCGTTATGACCAAACCTGCCCGAAGTTTGATTCCTTTACTCAACTTCTAAACTTGTTTGACTGATGCAGTGATACAAAACCTGCTACTTAGAAAGTGGTATATTCTTAGAAGACAACAAACTCAGAACTGACAGCATCAAATCTATTTGGACATAAGTGTGGCTGGTGAGTATTCCTGTATTATATGTATACACTAAATACAGTCAGAATCAGAAGAACTGTCATTATGTCAGACAGTCAGTGTGAGTGTCAGAATAATAATCAAAATGTCAAACTTGATTAGAAGTACAGTTAACATATAGATCTATCTATATAAGCTTCTTAAGACTATTCAGTGAATATTTTCTGGACTAGACCTATTACTTACTAGACTATACTGTACAGTAATTAGACTAGTACCAAAGATCGTTTAGATATTTAAGCTCTCTGCTAGTACAAGATTTAGGATATTACTATACTTAGGTTACCATATTATCGCCCACTATCATGCATATTTATTTTAATATAAATATAAAAGATAATGTATAAGCTATTTTAGAGTTAATAATAATGTACCTGGCAAAAATATCTAACTGTTGAAAACTAGCAGACTGTCCACATCTTAAACTGACTGACAAACGCCAGGACATCATGGACGCCGCCATGTTGTCTGCATAAAGTCATCCCACGTTCCTCATCGAATAGGCGGATTATATTACTAGTCGTCGATCACGTTGTTGGAGCTGGCTCAAAACATACTGATGCATTTAATTAACATTACACAATAATGCAATTTCATAAAATAATATAGTAAAAAGTTGAAAATTAAAATCTTAAAAGCACAATGTTTATTCTGAGGTTGCATTTAAAATGAGCAACCAGGGTAACTATGTTACTGAAGAGATCACGGTTGGATAAGGAAGCTACAAACCAATGAATGATTATTGACCTATAAATAGTCCCTTTTGAGCATTTAAGAGCAACTATAATAGCAAGGTGGATAGAAGAGCAAAGTTATTCATGATACTTATCAATCTTATAAATTAAACTGCTCTTTTGAAACATCATATAATGACACATTGCCAAGGGCAGCATTAACCATGCTTCATTTACAGTTTTTAATGGAGAAAGTATGTAATACTACTAAAACGGCTGGAAATATCCTTTGGGATCAAGGAGAAGGTACTATCCTTGATACATCGTATCTGGATCAGCGCTAAAACTCAATGTGACGGTTTCAATTGCTGATTGAACAAAACTAGATATGCATCGTTATTTTGGTCATTTCACAATGTCTTGTGGTATTTTGTACTGTGGAATTATGTCCTCTAAGATTTCATCTGAATGCCGACTTCACTACGTTACTGTTGGTATGAACAGCGCGAGATTTGTCTCTGTTATCTATTTATATAGATACAATAAATATTATTCCGTTATTAAGCTTGTTAATGGACACCGTGAACCACTATAGACGTTGATTTTTGTTTTGTTGTTTTAATACATGATGTTCATCAATATGTATAATGTTTAATAAAAATAGCCGCCAGTTGGTGCAATTACAGTTTGTGCCACGGAAACGGGATAATCACTTAAAAACGTTATGATAATGTAGTTTACAAGGTGTTTTGTTGTATCGGTTAGCTTTGATGGAATGAAAGCTAACCGAACACACACACACACACACACACACACACACATTTATATAGCTTTAACTATAATCGTAACTCATTATCGTCTATTTCGATTAAGCGAATGGTCCATTTGTTTTGATGCAATTAGCTGATTGCGCCTTTTTATGAAGTTGATACGCCTCTCTGTCATGTGCTGCCACCTTTCGCGTTTGTGCAAATCAAGTGGTTTTAATTTTTGGGTCCAACATAACCCCTCATCCACCCCCTATATACAGCTCTGTATCTCTAATAAACCGCCTTCAATGAGTGGAAAACTGAGCTGCACACGAATGACAATCACAACTGGAAACACGCACTGGCAAAAGGGAACACATAACACCGGTTTTGTTGTAAAGGCCCTATCTTCCTATAAGCGTTGCATCCCTGTTTCACATATTGAAAATATTGAGTGGAATAATACCAATGGATTTAAATGATCTAGGGCATCAATGCATACTGGTGACAGTGCTGCGATCTGAGCCCTGTTCGCTTCTAGCGTACCAAAGAGCCCGGTGACACAACAATAGACGGAATATAATCTTTTCGAGTATGATCTCCCAAACTGTGAAATTAGTTATTTGTTCATGTTAAACATGCAACAAGTCAGAAAACATTTATAATCTTCTTAAAAACCCATATAGCTATATCAGCTTATTTGTAATATTTCATCAATTGTTTTCTAACCTGCAATATGTGATGTGATGTGAATTTGGTTTAATTTCATATTCACTGTTTCAATGTTTTAAGCAACTAACAATTCTAAACAGGATTTCTGATTGATTAATTATGTCGTTCATTCATTCATTTAGCCAGTGACTGATTTAATTATCCATTCATTCATTCTTCTATCCATTCACTCGTTCAAAAAAATCTTATTCTTATATGAATATATTTTCTGATACCGAAACAAGGAAAACGTGACAGAAAAATTTAACAAAGAATTAAGAATGCAATATCCGGTGAATTAGACATAATACGAAATGTCGATTAAAGATATCCTGGCGCCAATAGAAAGCCCCCATTTAGTGTTCTTGACGCAAAATAGCTTTGTCAGAATTTTATTGAAACTGGAATTCTACTTTAAAGTTTCTATAATATAAAAACTAAAGGCACCAGTTAGTGAATAACGTGTTATGTACGATCTTTCACCTTCGTGTGTGTTGTCATTCATATTCACTATATTACAAATCTAATACATACTTGTGAATGTGTCCCTTTGTTTGTGTGTCTGTTATTGATGCACTTTAGAAAAGTTCAGGGAAGTTCAGTAGGGGTAACTTATTATGGTTAATGACATTGAAATTCCGCTTCGATGTCAGCCGAAGTAACATGAAAACAAAATGATTAAATAAACGGGCTCCGAAACCAGTGTTATAACCGAGCTCTTGCACAAGCATTAACTATTCTTTTCGGGTACAACTTTGAATTTTCCCCATTAATAGCTCAATTAGTAACAGTTCTGTGCACCAGTGTACATTCACAATAGGAACAAGTTCAAGATAATAGTTCCACCGCATTGTCTCAGTTTGCAAGTAGGAACTCCTATCGCGTTCCTTCGTAACTTGAATTCACCACGCCTGTTCAAAGGGAACTTATCCCCCATTTTACTGAAGTTACAATACTTTATGGATGTGGCCAGGGAGAAGACGTATTCCTACCGAGAATCGTTATCATTCCCCATGATGTGACATTTGAGTTCAAGAGACTCCAATTTCCCAATCGCCTAATCATCGCCATGTCCATCAGCATATCCCAAGGCCAGCTGAAAGCAGCTGAAGTGCAGCTGGAAGAGTTCAGCTTCTCTCGTGGACTGGTGGTCACCAAGTGAGTGTTTCATTTCTTTAGGAGCGTCTGATATCCTGGTAGTTATTGCCAAAAACAAAACCCTACTTATTGAGGGATTTAGCATAATTTGTTTAAAACATACAGGAAAAATAGCAATTACGATTAACAACTGCAATTTGATACAAGAAAGATGTTGGTTCAACAATTGTCCGTGTAAATGCCACGTGCTCTATTTATTTATTTATTCTTAGTGGGGTGTTTCTTTCATTCATTGCATCTGAGTATCTCAATATTAATAACTCAATCTTAACTAGAATTATATAATTTATATCATTATTCATAAATAATTACGTTTACTGCTGTTTACATGTGTAATTACAAGTTGCTGGCTAAAATTATAGTTCTGACAAAATCATCGAATATTTAGGTGATTTATTTTAGCTATTCTATCTGGTATGGGCCCACTTTATCAAGGGGTCAAAGTCGGATTGTCGAAATACTGGGGTGTCGGGGTCAAAAGATACTATCGGAGCATTCGGGTGTCGGAAAATAGTCTTACATCGTGTTCTAACCAATTAAGTTATCGGAAATTGAATATTGATGTTATATTTAATTTTGTTTGATGTCTATGGGTATCACATCCTAAGGTTGTGTGTGCGTGCGTGTGTGTGTGCGGGAGGTGCGCGTGCGCACGTGCGCGCGCGAATCGAGTGACAGCTGTAAGCTAACACTTGATATATTAGCGTGATTAACAACGGGCGGTCGTTAACCTGCCAATAATTCACTATCTCTTATGCAAACACTTAATAAAACATACTAATCCAACCACCAGGTAAGAACTCCATTATTGAATAAGTTATCTTTAAACATTATATCAACGCTACTGAATGCCGATATACAATCATTTGGGTTACCACTTTCGCAATTTTAATTCCTACCCGAAAAGTCTTAATTTTCGGCTTATCTTCCCTTTTAACTCTAGCTCGCTTAAGAGATTACCTAGAGTTATATCTTGCCAAACCATGTGAGAACAAAATAAGCGAGAGAGGGAGGGGGAACACACACAAACACATTCACAACAACACCGTACATACATAGATTACGGGAAGAGTTGTTAATGGGTAGTCAAATTCATCTGGAAATTCCAGCTTCTGGATAAACTGAGTTTTGGATATAGGATACTTGCGGTTCCACTGTACAGTGTATATGAATATTGCTTTATTAAATCTACACGTAGATTATTATTATTATAATTATTATTATTATTAAATGGGTCAGCCTCAGGCCAGTATCCTATTTAGCCCATAGGACGCCAGACTCATCAAACAGTGTCTGATATCAGGGTAGTTGGTATAAACAAGTACATGTCAATATTAACATAAACGAGGATTAATACCCTTAGGGAGGAAAAAACATATGATATAATACTATTTGTAAGGTAAACTATTTTATAACCTCTTCAAGTAAGAGTTGCCAAATGTTACTACATACTGAATACATATAGCATAGGTATCTAGCAATATTTATTACGTTATAGATACAATAAAGCCAACAAATTATTTTTGATGGACTCTCAGCTCTTTCTATGCGTGCGTGCGTGCGTGCGTGAGTGGTGAGTGAGTGCGTGGGTGTGCGTGCGTGTTAGAAATGTGTTAAAAGACGATGTCACCGAGAATTACACGTCATGAATACAGAATGAACGATCCACCAGAGTAAGCTATCCAGTGTGTGGATGGGGTGAAGTTCGGAAGAAAATGTAGAGATAGCTAGGTAGCTGCTGAGACGTACCAGCATTGTCGCTACGATTATGCTAATGAATCAACTTTTGTCATCAGAAAAAACAACAAACTGATCGATGGATTCCATATTGTCTCTAAAACGTTATAGATTCTCTCGGCTACTAAGTGTCGGCCAATTGGTTTCGAATTGCAATAGCCGCCTCCTGACGACAACGTATCGACCATTTAGTCAACAAACGTTTCCCGCGAATTATTGACGTAGTGATTTGCCATTGGAATGATGACGACATATAAATCCTCAGCTTCTCGCTGATCTCGCTCGTAAATACGGTCGAGTGAGCTTTGTCTTTCGCCCATTTATGACGCACTTCGTTTCCAATTTTTCAGGGTATGTTCGTATGTTTATGGACAATAAAAGATTTTTGTTTCAGCTGAGACTTGAAAATGTAATATTAACTGTATGTTTACTTACACCTCGTTTGTAATATTCCAGCGATAACCTGAACTTCTCTGGATATTTTCTTCAAATAAACCTCTTGACTTTTAGGACCATAAACAAAACCGATTGTTGGCAGTTTATTTCAAACAATTCCGAAGTACTCATTGACCCAGTCAGATACAGTTCCTATACCTTGTTGTTAGTGTATTGTTTATTGACCAAATATCCCCCCCTCCCATCTAATCCGTATTGCTGTGTTTAATTGATATAGTGTGTTATTTCTGTATGAATTATTTATTTATTTCATCTCTTATCTATCATGGTATAATGTTTTCAGTACGTTTATTGTTGCGCATCTATTATTCTTCTGTTGTGACTGTATAATTTTGAATAAGTAAATATTAAATAAAGTCCTAATGGTGGTTGTTGTTGTTTTCTTAAATAGTTCTCAAATTGCACGTGTGAGTGAATGAGTGTTAGGGTTTTTGAAGTGACTGATTGATTGATTGATATATTGATAGATATATCGATAGATATATAGATAGAGTGAGTGAGTGAGTGAGTGAGTGAGTGAGTGAGTGAGTGAGTGAGTGAGTGAGTGAGTGAGTGAGTTAACCATGGCACTGGTCAAATCTGGGACATATGGCCGGGGGGGTTATCGGAGGGTTCTGATGGAATTATGCGAGGCGTTCTGATGGCGCCGTAGTTAAAGCGACACGTTGCAAACTTCCAGACTGTGAGTTCGAATTCGGCTCATAGCTGTGCTTGTGGGATATATTGACCTGGGCAGTCGCTACTCGGCCGTATATGTCTCAGGTGTGATCAGCAGCGAGACTAAACAACGCAACTCAGTAAATTATATGGAACATTCCATGTTATGGATAAGTTCTATATTATTAGCAATAAGAGTTAGGAGTATAAACAATACGGACTGTTTTAAATCATAAATAAATTAAGCGACTTCAACGAAACTTTCGGTTTTTTTTCGGAGCCCATGTTTAGTGCGAGATGATTGAGCCAATAAATTATCCACGGTTATATTTTCCCTCTTCTTTGATTGACAGATAGTAGGTTTAGCTGTGTTTACTCGGCAAACAAATGAGTCTGGATTCGTTAATCAATAGTTACATGATGTTTCGTCAGATACTCATCAAGGTATTATATTTCTCGATCCGAATTGTTTGGTGTGTGTGTGTTTGTGTGTGTGTGTGTGTGTGTGTGTGTGTGTGTGTGTGTGTGTGTGTGTGTGTGTGTGTGTATCAGTGTGGGATAAAACACTGGCACAGAAAATCACGAATTATGGACGATATTAAACACCGAGAAACAACTTTTCACGCTGTGTGTATGTGTGTGTGTATGTGTGTGTTGTACCGTTCCTTCGTCTGTGCCGTTGAATTTCCGTTCGCCATACGAGCGTCGGTGTTACCATGGTTATCGCACATTCTCCGGCCACACACCACACCTACGCCGACACCATCCGCCTTTACCCGACGCCATCACTGCCGTCGGCACAAACGCCCATCAGACGCCGACAGAGGCGCCCGTCCATCGCCCGAACAGCGTCTCTCAAGTCGCCGGAGCCAAGACCAACCACAACCGTCTCACTCTCTGCCAGACGACGACACATCAACGCTCTTATCTGAGGGACGTAATGATATACTTCACAAACAATTAGCGCCATTGGATGCTCTCGAAAGCCGACTTCAGACGAGTGCTGAGCTCGACGAATGATAAACAATGTACGGCTCTCTTCGCCGTGCTTAATGTTGGCACATGTCACGCGGCGAGTGTCCATCGAACATGACTAATCGGCTCGACGGGTCACGGCTACCAAATAGCTCGGTATCCGGACACCGAACCACGGCGTTGTCGATCCGGACTTGTTTCAAGGCCGGCGTTTACGAACAGAGCGACTCGACCTCGGCTAATTTCAGACGCAGTTCGAGTGGATTGGCGTTGTACAGTGCCGGACAGACCAGACAGGAAAAGGCCAGGATCAGGACGGGTTTCTGGAAGTCGCTGAAGCCCACTCCGGGTGAACTGGATCTTAAAGTGAAACGCCTGAAGAACTCCGATCCTGAACGACGTACGCCGGATACCGGCACCGATCTTAATTCGAATTGCAACAACAGGAAGAACGTGATTTGCTTTCCATCGGAACGCACTGATCCAGAAGGCAAGATTGCCGACCACCGAAATCATTCAGTGTGGCCGGTTAAACGCAAAGGATTCGCTCCGGAAAAGAGACATTATACCAAAGATTTTCAGCACAAATCACGGATACCTTACGATGTTTCCAGAACAACCGTCTATGTCGTTTTAAGGGATTCGTCTTCGAGTAACTCAGCAACAAAATCTGTGGAATCCAGAAGAAGCGCCTCAACAACGTCAGAACTCACGGTTGATATGGATAGGGTGATCCAGAAGGGAAAAAAACACACCAATAGGACGAGGAGTGCTAACACAGCTCCGGAAGGTAGCCCTTCCAGGGTAATCGGGAGCCGACACCGCCTCGCCATAAGACGTCTGATGACGGCTCTCAGCCGATCCAGAAGCCAGGACAGCGACTCGCCGTATCTGGAACGACCGCAGCCAGCGAACGTCATCCAGCCGGCGTCGCGATCGTTGACCCTTTATAATATGTCGCTGTATCCGGAACTGCACAAAACCGGGATCTGCCGGAGTCCCGTATCTGGCACCCTGAGTCATGGCGATGATTGGCGCAGTCAGCTGAGCCTCATAACGTGGCTCAGACTGCTCAATGCCGACATGGAAGAGTATCTCCAACGGGAACATCATGGCGGAAATACGTCATCCCCGGATCGACCAATCTCGTGGCCCCAAAACAAACCGATCCTGATGTCGTCGTCGGGCGCCGTGACATTGAACGGCAGCAAGAGTTACATCAAGGCTTCCAGCATACCCCTGGAACCTAAACGAACTCATACCGGTACCCAGCCCGCTAATCATCGGCGTGATACACTTCCGCTTCCGGTCATCGGCGACAGATACAAACGAAGAAGCTACAATGTGAATCTGGCGCCAACAGGTAATTGAAATATTTCTTGCTAAATAACTTAATTGTATTTCATTTCTTATAACATATAAGCTCTTAAGTTATTTATTAATGCCATGTTATAATTTTTATCCATTAACTATATCATTGGCAGCAGTTTTTGTCGTATTGGTCCATTTCCTCCATACACTTGATGGCACA